>OZ023168.1:673426-893426 GCA_963678695.2 Diplodus puntazzo | reverse complement strand
CAGCGGAAGTAGATATCTGTCATGGCAGCACCCATAGGGTTCTGAAGAAACGCGTGAATAGTAAGCCTCCTCACTCCTCTCTCCTCAAGGAGCATTTGAGGAATTGAGAAATCTTTAAATATGGTGCACTGAGATCAATTTTCTGGGTCACAGGCAAGAGGACGGAGGAATGAGGAGACAAGGCAGCTCAAAATAGAGAAAAGAGAAGGGCTCTTTTCTATCTCTGCTCCGCCTCCTCCATCGAGTGGAAACTTTTCTAGCTTTACTACACATTAGTTTGGCAAAGCCTTTGATTTAACACCAATGCACTGAACAGTTTGTTAGAGAAATAAGGGTTAAAACATGTGAAAGGTAAAACCCTTGACCCAGGACACCATTGGTTGACGAAATACTCTTAAAGTCCGTGTAAAGCAGAAATAAATTTGTGTTATGAGTTTGTCATACCACAGAAACATTTGTCATTGAACACTGAGCCAAATTTGAAAGATTAAAAAAATTGCCAAGTATATAAAATTAGGTCTCAAAATCATGGAAAAACAAGCACTTCTCTCTGCTGTGAAACGCTGGGGGCGTGTCAGTTAGAGGCGCTGGAATCACACCCACGTGCAGGAGGGGAGCTGCCTCCGTATACTGTACAATAACCTACAGTAACAATGTTCCCGCTCAGGGAATGAGGCCAAATCATGTCATGATTAAATGCAATAACATTTGCTAACATTACATGGGCATGACAGGATGCACGATGTAAAATCACTTTCAGGATTTGCACCTTCAGCAAAATGCATTTAATTGCCCGTGCACGTTGTGTCCGAGCCGGCCGACACATTAACTGTAATTTTTTTTAAAAAATTTTTAATACGTGGTCTGTTATAACGGACGTTCTCAAGCTCCATGTTGCACTTACACTACACAATCAGTGATGCCGGTAACGCGTTACTCTAATCTGACCACTTTTTTCAGTGAGGAGTAATCTAATAACGCGGTAATATTTCCAAACCACGAATCAGGTTAAAGTTACTTATTCAAATCACTGTGCGTTACTATTATTTTTGTCATTTTCCTTAGTAAAAATATATATTTTTGCTTTCTTCTTGCGTCTTGGGAAGTGACGTCACGTGCGCGAGAAGTCACGTTTTCTGCACGAGGACACTCACTCACGTGTAAAACCATGCAGCTGCACAAACAACATGGAGGGAGGAGAGAGATGCGCCTTTTGTAGCTGTAGCTACAGTCTTTATCTCGAGTTATTACAAAAACACACACACGCACACAAATGCTTGATTAAGGGCCGGCTCGGCCCGGCCGAGGATATTGACGGGAAATATCGGCCCGCCCCACGGTTCGGGTCAGGGTCGGCCCCGGGCAGAGAATCTAAAGTCTGGCCGGTGGCGGGGATGAGAGCACCTAAGGCACATAATGCCAGGCACATAATGCCGGCGCGGAGATTAAAGCATGTGCTGTCAGCGGGACAGGAGGATGCAAGCCGAGGAGAGGGGGGGAGGAGAAGGTCGGTTCGGCCACACTGACCAGCGTCAATGGACTCTTCAGATATCCAGACTTCACCTGGTGACAGTTGCTGTAACTATCGGGGGTAAAGTGGACACTGCAGAGACGGGTGTTGGTGGTGATTTTTAACTCTCCACAGTAGCTCCTTTTGACAAAATCGATCCACTGTTTCCTTACATTGTCGTCCTTAGGAAACTTAAATAAGCTAACGGCGCTACCCTGTGCAGGGTAATGGCGCCGCTACCCTGCACACTGTGGCATCCAGGAAAGATGCAGGAGTGATGTGGAGGAGACATGACTGTTTAGCTGACTGACTGACTGGTTAGCTAGCTGCAAACTATTCTAAGAGATGCTATCCAAGCGGAAAAACCTCCGAAGCTAATGCGCTGAATGTATTTATACGGCTTCCGCAGCAGGGCGGGGTCTATGCAAATCATGGCCGCGTTACGTAACGCGGCCATGATTTCTGACCCGCCCATTAAATCCTGAACACAGAAATCGTGAAACACAGTTTGTGAGCCTAGCTCCAAAATTAAATTCAAAATGGTTGAATGGCTTTTTACATGTTTTAAGGAAACACATTTATGACCTTTTTAATGTGTTTAGAAGAAAATGGCTGAATTTGCTTTACACGGACTTTAACTGGAGTTCCATAAAGAACTTTTATTCTTCTTCTGTTCTGAGACGTGTTTGAAAGCTCCAGAACCAGCTAATAGGCGACCCCTGAATAAACATGTTTCTATTTCTCAACTAAGGCAAGGAAAAACGTATCCATGTGTATCAAGTGGTAGGGAGACTTTTCTTCCTGCTGTTGACAATTGATGTTAACCAGTTCTAACTGTTAACATCAATTATGTTAACAGTTAGAAACATGCTAACTGCATGTTGCAGTAAAGGTCTCGGTATGCTACAAACAAACTAGTTAGTATGACATGTGATCCAAACACAAACTGTTTCTACCTGTTCAGATGAACTGAACAAACAGGGATGATGATGGCCACATCCAGTGGGCTCCTACCTATTTTCTCACCTCCACACAACCGGGCCAAGACTGTGTAAAGTGGATGACACTGTTTGTTTTAGAGAGGTTAAAGAATTGTCAGTTCTGTTGTTGGAAAGGTGGCTTCCAACAATCAGTGTTCATCAATCTGACAAACAATTCCTTTTCCTTTAATTCCCCCCCACCTCCCTGTGAATCCTGTCTGACTAACCTTTGGCTTGCGACCTCGTTTGCCTTTAACCTTTTTGAACGACTTCACGGGTTTCTTGCTCTTTGAGCGTTCTTCCTGCTTCTCGGGGACAGACGCTTGGCTGTCCACTTTCACACGACCTCCTCTCTTCTTGGAGAGAAGCTCTGGGTGGATCCGAGGCAGAACCCCTCCATTGGATATGGTCACCCCCCGCAGAAGCTGCGGAATAAAACATTTCAGAAACAAACACTTTGACCATGTCCTGTCTTACAACATTTAATAACACACCTTATATCTCCATGAGAGTGTGGTTCTCTTTAAGAAATGCTGACTTGCCTGAGCAGATGTAAAATGACTGGCTGTTCCCAGATACTTCATGCCCTCTGAAATATTAGCCGCTACATGCACCATCTGCTATCAGCTGAAACCTCCACAATCATCATGCATATGCCTTATATGCAGTGAAAAGGCCTGTACTCACATTGTTACACTTTTGTTAATATAACATTTATTAGATAATTACAACTGTAGGTGGTGAAGCCTAAGTCTGATGCTCTTGACCATCTCCCTCGTGTCCACATCCAAAAAATCCACAGAGACCAGTCGTTAAACTTGAAGCGTTTACTTTCAAAATGCAGGAATAACACAAAAAATAGATTGTCACAAAATGAATACAGATTGCGTCCTATACGCGTGATAATTGTGAGAGCATGAATAAGAGAGTAAAAGAAGAGAGTTGGAGAGAGGTCAAAAAACTATCTGGCTCCACTCCCCGCTTGTCCTGACTGACCACAAAATTCACGTCATCTACCCAAAAAACACACGAGAGTGCCAAATTAAAGGTGCAGTTTGCACAAACAAAAATACATCCTGCCACTACAAAGTACCACAAAAAACATGTTAAAGGATCATCTTAACTCTTAACAAACACTGAAATTACCCAAACCTGTACTTATTACATATGACATGTTTGAAATGTAAACCATGTAAATATTTTTATCCTTATTCCTCTTTATGAACTTAAATTACACCATCAACATAAAAACTGCATTTAGGCTTCTACAACAACCATTACAACCAAAACACTGTTTGTTGTGGCTGATCTGTGGTATTTAAAAGAAAGGAATAATGTCTTGTATATGCATTGTCAAAAAGTACTGTGACATATCTGCTGTCTAAAACTGTGCAATCTTCTATAATGTCTAGTGTTCTTGGGGTCTGAACACAACGGCTGCTACAAATGATTCTGTTGATTATTTTCTATATTCATCAATTTGTTGTGCAGCCTTTTAACTTTTAAATATAGTGAAAATGACAATCAGTAAGATGAATCAGATGACGTCTGCAAATGTCGTTTTGTCCGCAGCTTGAAGATATATAGTTTACTAAGAAACCATAAAATATCCACATTTAAAGCGAAACCCTCGCCAAAATGCAACCTAGGCTTTTTTTGTGAATGTATATGAGTCAAACCTTTGTGTAAAAGCATACTTACGACAAAAGAGGCACTTTTAAGATTTACCGTATTTTCGTTTTCGGGTCAAGATGGTGGAAGCCGGCTGGTCAGGTGCGACACGTGCTCTCCTAGCGCTTTTAACATTTGGATTTATTTTAAACTTTCTAGATACAGGTCCTCTTTTAAATGTAAAGGAAGCTGCTACCAACCTTACTGCTCATGGAGGCACTATTAAGCACTTTGGCTACGGCAAATGTACTCTGATGCAAACGTTTGTTTTCACTGCCGGCCAACACCAACACAAGCGCAACACTGTAATCCGAAGTAAACAAAATAAGTAAGCAAATTAACAATCTTACCACCATCACACTTTATCTGCTGCTATCTGGAGATATACACCAGTGCCCAGGACCGACCGGAACCCTCAACAAAGACAAGAAATGCAATATCCCTGTCTCTCAGGTATGTGGTTATCACAGTGAAAGCACGGTGATTGAATTCACACACCAACCTAATCTGCTGCCCCATGTCTGTTGTCCGGGGACCAAGGACGAGCTTGTGGAGGTGCGCCGGCTGGGAGGCGGATCTGTTGGAGCGGGGGAGCGGAGGCCTGGGGCGCTCGGAGCTATTGGCGTGGGCGACGGAGATATTGGAGCCAGGGATCGACTATACGTGGCCGCGCAAGGCAAAGGGGAAGCCGCGATAGCCATGGGAAAAGTGTTCGCATTTTTGCAACACGAAAACCTGAGTGACTCCCTCTGCCCAGCAGACCCGGAGGTTGGGCGTTGCATTCCAAGTCACCGCGTCAATAGGAAAAAACATGCGCACAAAAACAGTAGGATTAACTCTGTTTTAAAAAAACACCGCAAACTAAATTTCTTCAAAACTGTTGATCAGTCTTTGGTGATCTGGGATCAGCAACATAAACCCAAAGGTGTTTTTGGAGGACATATTAACATTCGTAGCCTCACCCCTAAAGCTGATCAAGTCCATCATCTTCTTGAAAACTCTAATTTAGATTTCTTATGCCTGTCAGAGACATGGTTACACAGCAATTCTCCATCAGCTGCATTGTATGTGCCAGGCTATAAAATCTTTACACAAGATCGATCTAATGGCAGAGGGGGTGGAGTTATGATTTATATCAGAGATCATTTTAAATGTCAACAAATATGCTGGCCTTTTAATCATGACTTAGAATGTCTAGGACTGAATGTAATGCTCTCCCCTGAAATGTCTTTCATGCTTATTGTCATATATCGTCTACCTTCTTCTAATAATGATTTTTACACCACATTTAAAAAACTGCTTCAAGCATGTGATTTTAAAAAAGAAGTAATACTATTTGGGGATCTTAATTGTAACTGGCTTGACAAGATAAATAGAAAAGCCCTTAAACAGATAATGGATGGTTTAGATTTTATACAAATCATAGAAGGACCAACCAGAATAACTACCTCTTCCCAGACACAGATAGACTTAATATTCAGCAACAAGCCCGGGAGAGTTGTTAAAACACTTAATTTTATCACTGGTCTATCTGATCATAATTTAATATTAATATCCAGAAAACTTACAAAGAAACGTTTCCATCATTCTCACAAACCTATGGAACAACTTAGAATCCCAAAGAGAGAATTTGTAAATTTTGAAAGAGCAGTGCAGCAGACCAATTGGATAGACATACTAAACAGTAACTATGTGGAAGCAGACTGTAGATTGTTTGCAACCAAGTTAGACAATTTAGTCAAGGAGTTCACTCGAAAAGTCAAAAATAGGGACAAAAATAAGAACAATACACTTCCTTGACTCAATAATGATATTTAATTTGATGAAAGAAAGAGACCTGTCACTGAAAAGAGCTCTGAAAACCAAATCAATCATTGATAGGCACAGGTTCACTTCGTTACGCAACAAAGATACGAAAGCCATTAGAAATGCCAAAGCCAACTTTTTTATAACAATTATTAATGAGGCAAAAGGTAACACTAAACTGATCTGGACAAATTAAGAATTTAATGGGAATTAATCACAGGCCCAAGAAGCAGTTAGAGCTGAAAATAAATGACAAGCTAATACAAGATCTAGCAAAAATTGCCTCAGATTTTAATAAATACTTTATCGACTCTGTGACTGAGATTGCACAAATTTATCCTTTAGTAACAGAAACCGTCATTAAAACTGATAATAGTAAGACTTCTTTTTGTATTCAACTTATTTCTGAACTAAAAACTAAGGCAATAATTAATTCTCTTGAAACTTCAATGGCCAAGGATATATACAGGAAGGATTCCGCAATGCTCAAATCTCTAAAAGACCATGTAGCCTGTCCTATTTCACAAATCATAAATCTATCAATATTGCAGGGAGCATTTCCAAGTGCATGGAAGACTGCAATTGTATCTCCTATTTTTAAATCAGGTGACCCCCAGAATATCAGTAACTATCACCCAATTAGCATTTTACCTGTAGTATCCAAGGTTGCTGAAAAGTAGGTATCAGAGCAGCTTGTCTCCTTCTTGAACACCAGTGAATTCAATCTCCATCCCATGCAGTTTGGCTTTAGGGCCAACTATTCCACTGAAACAGCCAACTGCCTTTTCTTAGAAAAGGCCTAAGCTATGGTCGACAAAGGAGGTGGTGTTGGTGTAGTGTTCCTAGACCTGCGCAAAGCCTTCGACTAGTGTCCGACCGATAGGGATTTTTTGGCCCGATAATGATTGCCGATATTACAGGGGGTGCAATCACCGATAGCCGATATGCAACCGATATGGTGAGTTTTTGAGCTGGAATGAAAACAGGCCTTGGATTGTGCATAGATTTTGCACCGATATGATTATGCAATTGTACAGTCACAGTGACAGTAGTACAGACAGATGCTTTCTTAAACCAATGTCTTTATTCAAGACTTAACATTTAACAGACTTTTTTTAAAATGACCTTTAACATTTGAATTTGTTCAGTCAAGCTGAGAAAAAGTGCAGAGTGGCACAAAAACAAAAATAAAATAAATAATGTAGCAGAACTTTCAATAAATAAACAAATCTAAATAAACAACATGCTGTCAGTCAATCCGGAGCCGTGTTTCGCCAATTCTCCGCCGATGGTGATTCACACAGAGCGAAGCCTCTCCGCCTTCACGTGTGTAATTCACACAGAAAGCCAGCGCTGCGGCTCCTAAAGAGGCGTGACGGTACACATCATGATGATGACGTCGGTGTTTCCCAGGTGTTCCCGGACAGTTTATAATCATATGGATGCTGTTATAATGTGAACTGATCTAGATTCTGACCTACCAAACATCCTGGAAAGTGACGGAGTTAAGTTTTTCGCGCTAAATTACATAATTATACATATTAACCATCAGTAAAGTGGACGCTGTCTGACGCTGTCTGACTCTGTCACTCTGGGAAAGTTCCCTGAAGTCTCGGTCCAGAGGGCTGATGGTCGCGGTGATTTATATTCATCACAAACACTCGGTGAGTTAAAGTTTTTTGCCGGTGACAGACGCTGTTTTTTGAGCAGAAATGTGAGGAAGAGTCAATAGGATAGGCGGGAGGACAGACGCTTCTCCACGTACAGCTGTGGTATTGTTTTCCTCATATAAGTTGCCAAAGACAGTTACAGTTACTACGTTACTGTTGTTCTGTCCTGTAACGTTGGTTTGTGGGACATTTCTCTGTATTTAGTTGAGTGAAGGACCTGTGTAGTTATCAGACTGTCAGACCGACACGCCCTCGCTCCGCACCTCCGGATTATCCGTTCACACTGGGACGGCTCACCAATAATGTGGCCCTGATACCTCAAGAGGCGGATCAGAGCCGCAGCGAAATTTCCCCCCTCTCCGCATCTGAAACTTTCACACAGGGGAGGGTGCGGAGAATTGGCGCAGGATCCCCGCATGCAAACGGCTTTGTGAAAGAGGCTACTGTCTACTAACACTTCCAGTCAGTGAGTGGCAGATTGTAATACAGGAAGCAGAGTGGGGGAGGGACTTCACTGAAATGTGAGCTGAGCAAGTCTCTGGGTGAGCTCAGCGCGCCCCACTGGACAAAATAAATCAGTACACCAGCGCGTGCTTTTGTCATTGTCACACTTTTTTTTTCTATCGGCGCATCATTTCACTGATACGATAGAACCCCCCATTAGAAATTGGGCCGTTCTATCGGGCCCCGATATATCGGTGGCCGATAATCGGTCGGTCACTACCTTCGACACAGTCAACCATAAGGTCCTCCTGGCCAAACTATCCTCTTTCAACTTTTGTCCATTAGCAATTAGCTGGTTTGAATCTTACCTGACTGGTAGATGTCAACATGTTTTTGTTAACAACCAAGTTTCTCCAGCTATTGAGTTGTACACTGGAGTACCACAAGGGTCAATCCTTGGTCGACTACTGTTTTCTTTATATATTATTGACCTGCCATCCGTCTGTCCCGATGCTGAAAACCAGTTGTATGCAGATGACACTGTAATGTATGTGCATGCCAGGACAAAGCAGTTGGCAGCTGCTAAACTCACTTCAGTGTTAGAGCAGATCTCTAAATGGCTGAACTGCTCCTGCCTCCAACTTAATCTAAAAAAAACTGTAGGAATGTTCTTCACTAAAAGGCAATGTAACATTCTGCCAAATCTAACAATCTCAGGTCATAGTATTGATATTGTGTCAGAGGTCAAATATCTGGGAATTGTTATTGACTCCAATCTAACGTTCAAAAAGCACATAGAAAAAGTAAGTCAAAGAGTTAGGTTCAGTTTAGCAAACTTTAAATATATAAGAAACACAATGACTTTTAATGCCACCAAATTATATGTGAATGCCATGGTCATGTCCCATCTAACATACTGCCTCACAAGCTGGGGACAAACCAATGCCTCTACATTGAAGCCATTGGAAACCCTGTACAAACTAACCCTTAAAGTCTTGGATCAGAAACCGAACAGCTCACATTATTGTACCATCCTACACAAACACAAGCTTCTGACTTGGAAAGATGTCATAAAATATAGGAACATCTGTCTGGTCTTTAAAATCCTGCATGGTTTAGCTCCCCTTCCACTGAACTCACTCATAAACCAACGCCGCACTGTTCAGATCACTAGAAGCACCACACGTGGTGACTTATCAATCCCACAAAAGTAAAGTACATTTGGCCAGTTATCATTCTCTGTTAAAGCAATACATAATTGGAACTCACTTCCCACCCATATCAAAGATACACATACATACTCCACTTTTACAGCCAAGTTAAAAACATGGCTTGTCGACAGTTACACCTGCACACACTAACATATGGCTGTGTGTTATCTGCATCATGGATGCTGCCTGTCTACAGTGTGTGATGTCTGTCTGCACTCCTGAATGTGATTGTATGTGCTGATATGTGATTATATTTTGTGCTGTTTCTGTATGCTTTGATTATGTGTTGTCTCTGCATGATTGTACTGATGTTTCACTGTTTTCTCTTATCTTATCTTCATTGATTTATCTTGTCTCCTAGCTGTCCTAATGCTCTCTTTTTAATCAGTGTGCTGTAATATATTGTTTTTTTGTTTTTGTTTTTTTTTGTTTTTTAGGGTGCCTAATGTCATCTGGCCGGGGACTACAGCAGGATATTAGCCATGTTGGCTAAAGCTGCCCCTTTTTACTGTTGTTGATGCAGTTGATTAATTGGGATTGTTTTCGATATAATAAACTTAACTAAACTAAACTCATTTTCAATTGGAGTGCAAGGGGCACTTTTACAATAGCATCAAAATATTTTTAAAACACTAAGAAGGCTCGACATAACATGAAACTTTTCTGGACGTAACTTGTAGGACAGTAAAGGTGGAACGTTCCTAAAGCTTAGTTCCATATAAATGCACGGATAATTCTTGTTTTGTCGTTAGTGAACAACAATATTGACCTTGAAGTTGAAAAAGGAGCCTCATATAAGAAACAATACTAAGATCAAAAGCCGGAAAAGACATGTGAGATATCGCGTGGATAGTTGTTGCCGGAAGACAGTAGCGTTCCACCTTGACTGCCCTCCAGGTTACGTCGCATTCTGAGATCGATAATTCTCGGCTGCCATGGCGACTGGGAGCGGAACAAGCTACTTCTAAGGAGTGGTTCAAAAACTTTCTTTTTAGCAAACTTTGTGTGCACAAACAATGTTCTCAATGCTCGTGTTCATTTGTAGAGACCCTGGTGATTAGGGATGTGACAGTATGAAAATTTCACACCGCGGTAATAGTGACCAAAATTATCACGGTTATCGGTATATCACAGTATTTTTAACATGTCTTCAAAATGTTGAAAAAAACACTGATACACTGATAAATTGAAATAATTTCACCAATATTTATAGTTAAATAGATTTATTATATATTAAATTAGTCAAAATCCAAAACCTTAACAAAACACTGCAAAATCAACATTAAACAAGTATAAAAGAATGTATCAAAACTGTGCAAAAAAGGTCATTGGCTTTTTGTGATGAGGCAGCCTGTTTTTGAAACATGTCCTGTAATGTCTGCGTTACAGAGGTAGAATGAGATGTACTGGCAGTGGCTCTCGATTGGCCAGTAGACCCTCTCTGTGAAAAAAATGAATAGAAAATGTCATTATTAATTATTACCGTCATTATTACTTAATACTAAGGGTGCAACCAACAGATCACAAAACTCACAATTTAGACTTTTGTGAGAAACAGGTTGGATCATTTTTTAGATTGAAACAAAAAGGAATATTGTTAAATTAGTTAATGAATACTCTATTTTGGCTCTTATCTTTATCTGGACACTTCTTATTTCACCATTTTATATTATTATTTATATATAGTCTATTCTACAAATAATCCACAAGTATTATATATTTCTGATATTACTTTTATATATATTGGCAGTCTGCCTCTCTGTCTGCTTGCTCGTCTGTTGTCAAAGGACTCGGTCAATCAAATCAAATGACTGCTGAGCTGCAGGTAGATGCTACTCCGGTGAACGGGGCTGAGATGAAAGTCAGTCATCTCAGTCAGTTTACATTCACTAACTCAGTCCACCCAGTACATGTTTGTCTCAAATCCTCCGCACTGCAGCTCTGCATCAATATTTGGGGAATTATTAGGTCGACTTTAAAAAGTGCTATCTACAATTAATAAGCGGTTCCGATAACGTGCCAAATCAAGGATCAACTTCATTCAGTTATACCATTATCTGGTCAGTTTACATTAGTGACAACAGTAAATTAGACAGAGAGAACTCGACATACACATACATCTACCACCCGAGCTTAAGGTTAACTTGCCTTGCATTCGCTGAACAGTTTAGGGTGATGGTCGCGTAAACTGGATGTGTTGCCGCCCCTCGCAACAACTTTCTTCTTGCAGCTCCTGCAGATAGGGCTGTCATCTTCGACCAGCTGTCCCTGAGTATTCTTACAATAACCAAAATACGCCCAGACTGCAGATTTGGTTCTCTTTGAAGGCAGAAAAATGCCCTGAGGGCAGCTACCGTCACGTCTTCCCTCCGCCATGTCTTCTTGACTACATAACAAGTGCATGTTGCACGCTGCGCCTGCTTAGGGAGACCTGGATAAAGTATTTTGCGAGTTTTCCACACTGTGGTTATCGACTGCGGCGGTTACCATGGTAATTAAAACTTAAACGGTAACCTTCACCGTCTGGAATTTTACCGTGGTTTACTTAAGCAATATTACCCGAGAGGGTGTGCTTTAACGTCATTTGTTTGGACTACAATGATACCGTTAATGAATTATTTCATAAATGCTTTACACATTCTGCGAGCATTGTCCACCGGAGCCACCACAGTCACGTGCGCACCAGAGCCAATCACTGCAGAGCTCAAGCCACGACATACCTTAAGAAACAAGCGGATTTATACCTGCAGCGGCTTGAGCTGGACCGGGATTTTGCCGGCGGTTCGATCCCGTTCTGTTCTGTGCATCTAAACTGACTGTTGTGGATTAATGAGACTAAACGAGTCCAGACCGAGTCTGTTCGGGTCTGATGAGATCTGGAGACGCGCCGACAACAAAGTGGAATCAGAATCTGTGGATGTTCGTGTGTAGCTAACGCTAGCTGCTAGCTCACCCACACAGCTCACCTCCCGAGGCGATGGACCGGACGCACCGGCACGTCCAAAACCGGACTTAGGGTAAATAATGTCCACCACGCTTTTTCGTGAACATTGCCGTCACGTTTGCTTTGTGTCTGGTGCAGGAAGAAACGGTAAAAACGGGCTTTTGTCACGAAAGTGTCCAAGCAGCAAGTTTGGTTGATGAGGAACGGGAAGTTGTGTGACGGACGCCGGCGGTGATACAGACAGCGACAGAGATAGCGAGTTCTGAGAGTTGAGAGATCTGTGACATATATCGTGTTTGGAGTGTAGTTAGAGTGTAATTAAGTGTTTGGTGTAGTGTGTTTAGTGTGTAGTGTAGTCGTTTTTATTTGTGTTGTGAGTCAACTGCTGAATTGCAATTGCATTGCCTGCATTTTAATGTAAATAGTTGCATATAACTTTGTAAATTTCAAAAACGTCAGCAAACAAATTCAGCAAACAACAATTTATGTTTGCATTATAACTAATGCAATTGGTTCATTAAACTGTTTGTGGTTTTCACAGTAAAAAATCTAACTTTTTCCTACTCTGATTTTGTGTTATTTTGTGATTTTAGGTCCATAGTGTTAATATAATATGTCAAAATGAAAAAATAAATGTACAGTCACACATGTGAGGTTGTGCTGAAAATAATGACACCAAACAAGGCAAGGTAAATAGTTTTTAAGGTGAAATATAATGGTATAATCAAAAGTAGTCAAAAACAGCCAGTTATATCCTTGATGTCCCACCTTCAAACACAACCTCATTTGGCCATCCAGGAAAAAGCTACTTAAAGGTCCCATATTATACTGTTTTTCATCAATTTCACGCAGCTGTCAAAAGTCCAAAAACTCCGTATTCGATATGCATTGCCCCAAACCTATGCGTGGTCCTGAATTCCAGCTGTCTAAAAGTCGCTCTACAGAGCTCTATTCAGAGCAGTCTGTTTCTGTGTCTGCACCTTTAAATCCTAATGAGCTCCGTCTGTCAACGCCTACTTGGAGAGCCCTGCCTGCTACATCACTCTCAGGGAGAGGATTCCCCTTGCGTTAGCAGTAGCATGCGCTAATGTTTACGGTGGATGTATCGCTATGGCTCGCAGAGATTTTTTCGTTCAACCGAACCAGTTTGACCCAGAATCGGACCCAGAAGGAGAGGCTCCTAAAGAAGTACAGACTCTGTGGCTGCAGCAGGACGTTTCAGAATGGTCAGTGTGCCTGAATAATGTTAGTTTGTTCGTATGTGTTGTTACAGTTAGTGCCAGGTAGCTAATGGCTAACAGCTAGTGAAAGCTGTGTTTGTCTCCAACACAGTTTCCAAACTCTTGGACACTGTTCGCATCGTCTCTGTCTCCAGTCTGCATATGTTTCCAGCCTTTTTACTGTGACAACCAAGCTCCCTCCTAATATTATTAACATCAAACTCGCTTCAAACGCCATTGCATAGCGGACTGAAGCAGAGCTAACTAGTTAGCCAATTTTCAGCTGACTTCACCAGACTCGTAGGCAACTGTAAATACTATCAAACCACGGCGACACTTATCGGTGGCTCGGGTGCAGCTGCTGGGTCCGGTATGGGTGGGACGGATCCTTTTACGAGGGTCAGTGTCGAGGCAAAGCCAGCTTTATACTGACCCTCGTTACTGAAGCAGTCCAATGTGAAGTGGTTAGCACACACATACATGCTAACAAGAACCGCAGCCGGCACGTTGTCGTTAAAAAATGAAACGCAACCACTCTCTCTTCTGTTGTTCTGTAGCTGGGACAGAATGTAGGCACTGATGTTGATTTTTACAACCAACAACAGAGCTACTTGCGTGTCCAGCTTTGAGTGACGACATTGCGATACGCTGCTGTCTCACTGCTGGACACACCGAACTTCACCTCGGGGATGAACGCCCCCCTCTTGGATATCTCCTATCACCGCGCAGAGGTGGTCGGCCTATGATAATGACTCCTTTCGTTACGTAACGAAAGGAGCAGAATCTGAACAGCCTGTAGGAGCGCCGTTTTACCAGTGGGTGGGCTGCAGAGACCATGCAGGAATCACTTGTTTTCATCATTCTGGGAGTTGGCAGGCTCAGGGAGGACCAGCTTATATATGTAGAGACCAGAGAAAACGTGTTTTTCATGATATGGGACCTTTAACCTCCCACTTTTCTATAGGAATACATGCTTCCTACGGGCAATGCACTAGTACAACTAATACCAACAAAAATAAAATGTATAATCAAAATATATCCATGTTGTTGACAATTTGCTCTGAAATTTTAAAGGTTTTAGCGAGTGTGCGTCGCATTTCCATGGAAACACATGGGGTCTGACTAATAACTGAAACAAAATCAGTCACGTCAGTAGACTCATATGTGTAATGGAACGTAGTTTACCACTACAGCAAATAATCCAACCCTTAGTAACGACCTATCAACAGAAAGGATTTTCTAGTCCCAGATGAGTGAACTCTGAGCTGACGTTAATGATTTATCGCGGTCTCAGAATTTCCCGAACTAAACTAAAGCAATACTGCACAGATAAACAGAAAATGCTTATTTTTATCGCCCAAGTTATAACAAAGATGTTGATTTTTTTTCTTATATATTTTTTATAAAACGTTTTCACTGCGGTCACAATAGTGCCTCTCACACCGAAGGGAAAATAAATAATAGCCGGGGGGTTTATTTGTTTCAATCACTTAACAGACCAGGCGTTTATTTGGGACTAGGCAGCAATTTGGCACAGGGGTTTAATTCCTTCCTCTCAAAAATCCGGGATGAAAATGTCACAACTTCGCCAGCTTCTCTGTGAATTCTCTGGCATCATTCTGGGCAATAGTTGTCTTCTGCACGTGAGGTTGTTGCGGTGGAGGAAACGATTTAGCCAACCAGCACTCGCGGCAAACTCCTCATCTCTGCTGTCACCCATGGTGGCGTACATTTGTTTCGCCATCGCCCTGATCATTTTACTGGACACTCTCTCGTGGCATGCCCGTTTGCTGATAACTCATTCCCGCATGTTTATCTTAAGCTCCTCGCTCGCTCCCAGCCAGGCCCTGTTGCTGAAGCTCAGTTTTATTTTTTCGCCAATCTCTCACTCTTTTGGACTTGACAGAGAAACGAAACTGAAACCGCCAAATAAAAAAAAATTAACAACAAACCGATCCATTTCGTAGCCTATTTTTCCGCCGTTTCCTACTCCAGCTCTGACAGTTACAATGTTGCCATGGAGATGAATACAATGTTGCCACAGACTAGGCGGAGTAATATTTTGAGTAATGAGTCAGGCGTGCTGTCATGCTGATTTGAGCACGGTCTAAATTTCTTGTTGACCAATCAGATTGCTTGGTCGGAACTACTTGTTGTATAATGTGACACCGGTAACCGTTACACCCCTACTGGTGATACTACAAGCAAAGTTTCATGTTGTGTCGAGTCTTCCTACTGTTTTAAAAATAGCGATTTTTGACTCCCGTCGGCTGCCACATGGAGTAGACGCAATGCACGAGAGCTTTTATTTTCACTCATTCACTTCTTTATTATGCAAACTGGACAATTCATATTGAGCTATTAACTTTTCATTAATCCACATCTGTTTCGAAATGACTTCGCAAGTCGGGGGAAAAAGACGGCCAAGCTGCTAGCTTGACCATGGAGGCTATTTCTGAGCTACTTGACCAGCATAGGCAGGTGCTAGCTAACGACTTCAAAGCTTTTTTCAACCAGTTGGAGAACAAATTCGACCAGGTCCGCTCCACAGTTGATGAGCATGGCCAGCGCCTTTCGTCTCTCGAGCTTGCTGCGGAGGACATAAGCCAGCGTGTCAGTGAGCTAGAAAATGTCTGCTCTAGCCTACGGGAAAGCAACTCCAAGCACTCCAAGCTAGCGGCCAAAGTCATCGACTTAGAGGGTCGCAGCAGAAGACAAAATATTCGCATCCTGGGCCTAGCGGAGTCTGTTGAAGGTGGGCGACCTACAGCTTTTTTCTCCGATCTGCTGTGCGAGGTTTTTGGAAAGGAGACGCTCCCATCTTCGCCCGAGATCGACAGAGCCTATCATTCGCTGACAGCAAAACCGGGCCCCGGACAGAGACCGCACTCAGTCATTCTCCGTCTGCACCGCTACCAGGTTAAGGATCTCCTGGTCCGCGAGGCCTGCCGTAGAGGGAAGCAGCTCCGAAGTTTTGAGCCAGCGAGATCTCTACAACTGAGGGCTCAAACCCTCTCTCCTGTATCCCGCACGGCTCCGCATCACACTTCCTGACGGAGACAAGAAGTGGCTACGCTCGAGCGATGAGGCACGGAAATACATCGACGGCCTTCCTCCTCCACCTCTCCGGCCGTAAACGTCTGCTTGATGGCTGTGCCTGACTGTCCACAACCACTTACAAGCTATCCTTTTCTCTGGACACTGATTTCGGCGGTCAGACACAGCTGGTATGGAGCAGCTTACTTAACCATTAATATCCCAGTCACCTTGGCTGCAGGTATGTGAGTATACCCCCAGCCTTTAACTCAGTGAACTGCTCACATGTGAGTGAGAGGAAAACCAGCCAGTTTGTGATAATCTTTCAAAGCAGCATGTTTCTTTTTTTATTCTGCTATATGACTTTATAGTGTTAACAGTTCATAATAGATCTTAAAAGGAGTGTTTTTTTATTTGTTTGTTTATTTTTTCTTTTGTTATATTTGCACTCTGGGAATAGTTCAATGTGGTCCTAGGAGTGTTGAGTGCATTCTACCACTAAAATATGGAGTCGAAGATTTTGGGTGCAAGTGACAGGAAGATTTTCTGTGGGAGGTAAATAATGAGTGTTTTGAAGAGCTTGCTGCTATGTTCTTCGGCAGCTGTCTTTTTGTGGGGTGGGTGGGCAAGGGATGGCTTTTCCTATGCCAGTTCTGGTTTATTAACCTACACAAGCCATGTACAGCTCATTTTTGGTTCATTATGTCCTTCATGTTCTGGAGTTTTGATATCATTTGTATTTATCATTTTGCATTTTCAGTCAAAGACATTGGATAGATCGTTAAAGTTTGCTAGCTGGAATGTCAAGGGTTTAAACCACCCTGTTAAAAGGAGGAGGGTATTTTCACATATAAAACAATTTAAACCAGCATTTATTTTTCTGCAAGAGACACACATCCGCGGTTCTGATAACACCCGCCTGATGTCGTGGTGGGCGGGGCAGCACTTCCATTCCTCATTCCAAGCAAAGGCCAGGGGGGTTTCAATCCTAGTTGATCAAAACATCCCCTTTGTGCATCACAATGTTATATCATATACTAACGGTGGTTTTATCATTGTCTCAGGGAAATTATACAATACAATGATGGTGCTCGCCAATGTCTATGCTCCAAATGTAGACGATGTGGGTTTCTCTTTCTTATACTTGGTGGGGATTTCAATTGTTGGTTAGATCCCATGCTGGACCGTTCTTCTATCAACCCTGACTCAATTAGTAGGTCTGCCTCATTCATCCAGTCCTTTTTATCCAATTTCGGTGTCTCTGATGTTTGGCGTTCCCTCCATCCAAATAAGGAAGAGTACTCCTTCTTCTTGCACGTTCACCATACCTTCACTAGGATTGACTATTTTTTCATTGATAATGAACCTCAGGGGGCAAATTATTTCCTACGCTGCAAATATGAAAAAAAAGGCCCACCGAGACGATTAGAATTAGCCGATCAAATTAAGGAAATAGACACAGTATGCTCAAGTTAAAAATCCTGACCTATATAAAACGCGAGTGGAGCTTCAAGCTAAATTTAACCTGGCCTCAACTTACCTTGTTGAGCGCCAATTCTCGAGGAGTAAGAGTTTGTTCTATGTCCACAATGAAAAATCTGGGAAATTGTTGGCTAATCAGCTAAGAGGACTCAAAGCAAAGAGTCACATTACGAATATCAAAATGGAGGTTGGTAGGGCTACTTCGGATCATGCGGAGATTAATGACACATTCAGGAGTTACTACTCCCAACTTTACACCTCTGAATTTTCAAATAATACCATATTAATGGATAACTTTCTAAGTCAACTAAACCTTCCCACGCTCTCCCCCGTAGTAAATTGAGATTAGATGAACCCATAACGAAAGAGGAGATAGATGCAGCCATTTCCTCGCTGCAGTCAGGAAAATCCCCGGGACCTGACGGGTTTCCCGCAGAATTCTTTAAGACATTTTCCTCACTACTTTCGTCACAGCTAAGCACAGTGTAGTCTGACTCATTCAAACAGAGTAAGCTTCCGACATCATTCTACAAAGCATGTATCACCCTTATTGCAAGGAAAGACAAAGATCCGATGGAGTGTTCTTCATAAAGGCCAATCTCTCTATTAAATGTTGATGTTAAAACTCTGGCTAAAGTCTTGGCCCGAAGACCGGAGAACTTTTTACCATCCGTCATATCTGAAGACCAAACTGGCTTTGTCAAAAATCGATACTCCTATTTCAACATACGTCGGCTATTTGACATTTTTTATCTTTCCTCTGGTGAAACTCCTGAATGTGTCCTTTCTTTAGATGCAGAGAAGCCATTTGACCAGATAGAGTGGGCATATTTATTTAAAACTTAAGAATTTTATCACCTGGATAAAATTACTATACTCGAGCCCCACTGCTTCGGTTCTTACCAACTCTCAGCTGTCAAAACCCTTTAACCTCTATCGAGGAACCCGACAAGGGTGTCCTCTAAGCCCCCTATTATCTGACTTGGCCATAGAGCCATTGGCGATAGCAATCCGCAGCTCCAAGAATATTTCTGGTATATGGAGGAATGGAGTAGAACATAAGGTGGCTCTATACGCAGACGACTTGTTAAGTTTTATCTCACATCCGGATGGCTCTCTACCCGCCATGTTATCTCTACTGAATGAGTTTAGCCAGTTCTCAGGATACAAATTAAATTTGAACAAATCTGAACTTTTCCCTGTCAGTGAGGGGATGTCACTATCAGACTACTCCAACTTCCCTTTTAGGGTTGTGGAAAACAACTTCACTTACCTTGGTATTACAGTTACGAAAAAGCACAAGCGTCTTTTCAAAGAAAACCTTCTTACTTTGCTAAAGCACACAAGACGGTGCCTGACGCAGTGGTCGCCCCTTTCCACGTCCTCTGTCGGCCGAATCAACTCATCAAAATGAATATTCTTCCTAAATTTTTGTATGTCTTTCAATCAGTACAGACCTTCATTCCCAAATCATTTTTTGATACATTAGATTCTGTTATAACATCCTATATATGGAAAGGAAAGCGCCCTCGGCTAAATAAGGTCCATTTCCAAAGACCTAAGGGAGAGGGAGGTATGACACTGCCTAATTTATTGGGCAGCCAACATCCGCTGTCTTACGTTTTGGTCATATTTTCACAATCGATCTGATTGCCCTTCATGGGTGCCATTGGAGTTGGGCTCTGCTAAAAACTTTTAAGTTCCAGCACTTCTTGGATCTAAACTTCCTCTTCCACCAAATAAACTCATAAATAATCCAGTTGTCCGGCACACGCTGAGAGTGTGGGCTCAGTTCAGGAGACACTTTGGCCTCTCTGATTTTTGCCTCTCGGGTCCCATTTCTGCCAACCATCTTTTTCAACCCTCTTTACTGGACCCAACATTCCAGAAATGGCAGAGACTGGGTATTGAACGTTTCAGGGATCTTTTCATAGATAATAGTTTTTTATCGTTTCAGCAACTAACTGAAAAGTTCAATCTCCCAAAGCATCACTTTTTCAGGTATCTACAAATAAGACACTTTCTTCGTTATCAGATACCAAGCTTCCCTCAGACACCTGATGTGAACATTGCTGATGCACTTCTCGATTTACAGCCGTCTCGCAGGGGTTTGATTTCCAATATCTATAATAAACTGTTAGGCATAAGGAGGGCCCCACTCGACAACATTAAAACCGCATGGGAGCAAGATCTGAATCTATCTCTGTCAGAGGAATTTGGGACACAATTCTTAAATTGATTAACTCAACTTCTCTTTGTGCCCGTCACTGCTTGTTGCAATTCAAAGTTGTACACAGGACCCATATACCCTTTTACCCAGATGTGGATCCCTGTTGTGACAAATGTAAGAGGAAGGAGTCTTCACTTATCCACATGTTTTGGACTTGTCCTAGCCTTGAGAAATACTGGAGGGAAGTCTTCCAAACCCTATCCCTAATTGTCAATTTGGACATAGAACCCAACCCTCTGATCGCTCTTTCCGGAGCCACGGGCGAGGTCGATGTGCGCCTGACCCTAGCTAGACGGCGAACTCTGTCTTTCGCTTCTCTCTTGGCCAGACATGCAATATTGCTTATATGGAAGGATGCTGCCCCGCCCACCCACGCTCAGTGGTTGAGAGATGTCATGTCTTGTTTAAACCTTGAAAAAATACATTACTCAATTCGTAACTCCAAAGAAAAGTTTCAAAAGGTGTGGTGACCTTTTCTGGAATTCTTTCATAATTCTCAAACTAGCTAGGGACTGGATCCCTCACTCACACTTTGCTTTCTGTTTCCATATCAACAATATCAAGTGTATGAATTGGCCCTCTCTCTTGTGGGTTCATAATTTATATATATATATATATATATATATATATATTCACGTCTTTATTTTATTTAACTTTCCTTTAGTACTTTCTTGGAGTGAAACCTGACTTCCAGCTGTTACCTGTACCACTCCAGGAATCAAGCACAATTGGTCTATTTGTCCTGTCTATTCCTCTATGTATGAGTCTGGCTCGGTAATGATGTGTAGGGGGGAGGGGGTGGCTGGATAAGATTTCTTGTTTTGTGCTCTTGTTCTGTGTTGTTGTGTTTTTTCTCCCTACTGTGGACGAACAGGGTCATCTCTCTTAACCTATGTGTTGACTGTGCATTTTACAAACTCCCTGTAATAATCTTTATACTTGTACTTTATATTTGTGTAAAAACTCAATAAAAATATCTTTGAGAAAAAAAAATAGTGATTTTTATGCCACCGTAAAAGTGCCCTGTAGCACCCTATAATGTAATAATTTCCTGAAAATGTAATAACGCCTGAAAATGTAATACAATTTGCACATAACTCAATCGAAAATGTAATAAAACCCAATAATGTAATAACTTCACCAAAAATGTAATAAGATATCCTGACTGATATTGTAATACCATTTTTACCGATAATGTAATACCTTATTACATTATTGGGAATTTATTACATTTTCAGGAGGGTCTTTTTTTTCAAAACTGATAATGTAATACTAAGCAGATAGTGTAATATATATGTTAATTTTCACTTTTAAGAATTCACATTTTGTGTTTTAAGAATTAGAGAATGTCATATTTACTGGATTTGAAACAACAGAATGACTATTGGGTTTGGACCTTGAGTACCATACAACCATATGCACATGTGCAGATACTCAGGGACATGCAACTATATCGCCGTCCTACTGAGTGGGTGATGGACTTACCTCCTTGGGAGACCAGAATTCCAGCTCAGATATAAGCTTCTGAGCTGCACTGGAGACCCCAGGTAACTCTTCCCTAAACGTACCTCTTCACTTCACAGATTTCCAACAAATCACTAACCCATGAAAACAACCACAAATGAACAAAACAACTTTCAGTAACACTTCATTTGAAGAGAGTGTACATAAGCATTCATAACACCTACATACACATTTACATGACACCTGACAAAAGTATAGGCCTACATATCCACTCATAAATGGTTATTATATCACTTTCAATGTCAAATTGACATCTTACCCTATGTCAAGTGACATAGTGGTCAGTTGACATACTGTCATACTAGCCGGTTTTAGACAGAGTACCAAGCCGCCAATTTGCCCGTCCTTTTGGCGGCTCGGTCCGTGGTTTTAGACAGAGGCCGGCAAATTGGGGGTCTGTTCTGGTCTGCCGATTTTTCGCCTCGGAGGGTACACTTATTTCCGCCTCGACTGCTATCTAAAACCGAGGCGGAAACGTGCCGGCCGTGGGTGAGGTGGGCAGAGGTGTCAATGACCTGCACTGTTGTGCGACCCACAACCGAGGAGTTTTAAATCCAGGAAACAGCTGATCACAGCAGTCAGTTCATCATTTCATCTGCGGACATTAAGATGAGCAACTGGACAGTCGGCAAGCAAGGACAGTCGCTACTTTCAAATTAAAAGCCCCCCGCTAAGAACCCAGTTCTAAACTCCAATGGGGTGCAATGTAAAGCTCTTATTTTGAAGACAAATTCTATGTCACTGTCCGCAGCCCAACTTCGAGCTTCACGTCACATCACATGTTTACGCCTACCTCAGAGGCGGCTTTTGGAAAAGGAAGAATATTACGCCACGGTTTTAGAAAGACAGGCCGGCACATTGCTGCCCTTACCTTGGAGCAAATGTGCCTCCTTTTCTATCTAAAAAGGGCTAGTGATAGTATATTATGAGACCTAAAAAAAAAACTAAAAAAATAGCTTTGTAATCAGCATGTAATATGTGGTCAATAACAAAAATCTAGCCTGTAGCCTACCACTTTATCGTCATATTCTTCTGATAGACATCTTAAGCTATTTAAAGAAGTAGCCAAGCCTTGGCCAAAGTGTCGAAAAAGTTAGCATCAGTAAAAACTAGCATGTAGCCACATGGTCAATAAAAACTGGTCTAAAGCCTACCACTGTCCTACCATTATCAAGCTTTTCCTGGTATCCTACAGAAATCTGAAGGTATTGATGCTGAGACATTGCATACTCACCAAGTGATCATATAAAGGGAGAAAGCTTCAATGCTGCTGGACATATTTTCAGCTAGCCACCACTGAAAGAGACCCTGATCGTGTTAACATATCAAAAGCATAATTTTTATAACGAAACTAGTGACTGTATAATGGAAAATCCGATATAAACATGTTACTGACATTACCAACAGATAACGTTGCAGAAATGATGTCATGTCAATAAAACAGGATTTAAATGGACATAAGACCTTTAGACAATTACTTTCACCACTAAAAAAGTGTACTATCATAGAAACAACATACAACTTCAGAAACCCTGTATAAACCCCAAAAAAGAGTTTGAAAAATAACCATGTCAGTTGTCATCAAGTTTTGTCATTTTGATGCAGACATTTTTGTTTGACCTTTATTTATACAGCTAAATTTCATAATATACTGACCACTATGTCACTTGACATAGAGTAAGATGTCAATTTGACATTGAAAGTGGTATAATAACCATTTATGAGTGGATATGTAGGCCTATATTTATGTCAGGTGTCATGTAATGTGTTTGTAGGTGTTATGAATGCTCATGCATACTCTCTTCAAATGAAGTGTTACTGAAAGTTGTTTTGTGGTTGTTTTCTTGAGGTAGGCCTAGTGATTTGTTGGAAATCTGTGAAGAGGTATGTTTAGGGAAGAGTTACCTGGGGTCTCAAGTACTGCTCAGAAGCTTATATCTGAGCTGGAATTCTGGTCTCCCAAGGAGGTAAGTCCATCACCCACTCAGTAGGACCAGGATGTAGTTGTCCCTGATTATTTGCAGATGTGCATACGGTTCTATGGTACTCAAGGTCTGCAATTTAACTCAATAGTCATTCTGTTGTTTCAAATCCAGTGTATATAACATTCTTTGATTCTCAAAACATAAAATGTAGAACTCTGGACTGAAAATTGACATATATATATATATTAAATTATCTGTCAAGTATTACAGTTTTGAAAAAAAAGACCCACCTGAAAATGTAATAAATTCCCATTAATGTAATAAGATATTACATTATCAATAAAAATGTTATTACAATATCAGTCAGGATATTTTATTACATTATTGGTGAAGTTATTACATTATTGGGTTTTATTACAATTTCGATTGAGTTAAGTGCAAATTTTATTACATTTTCAGGCGTTATTACATTTTCAGGAAATTATTACATTATAGGGTGCTACATGTGCCCCTAGCACTCCCATTGAAAATGAGCTTGACCCGAAAATACAGTAAATCTTAAAAATGCCTCTTTCGCTGTAATTATGCTTTTACACGAAGGTGTTGACTCATATACATTCACAAAAAAAGCCTAGGTTGCATTTTGGCGAGAGTTTCACGTTAAGAAGCTGGAATCAAAGAATTTTGACCTTTTTTCCTCCAAAATTATCTAAACCGATTAAGTGATTCTAAAGATAAGTGTTGACTTATTTAAAAGCATTATCATTTAACTGTTGCAGCTTTAGCATCACTTAGCTGTACATGTGTTTGCAGGGATGAGCAGGGTTTCCCCTACATGTAATTGACTGTGGCACACCGCCACGGCAAAATAAAAGCCGCCACACCTTAAAAATTCAGAGTTTCCCATACATTGATTAATATTTCTGCCTTTCCA
This sequence comes from Diplodus puntazzo, assembly GCA_963678695.2. Classification (NCBI taxonomy): domain Eukaryota; kingdom Metazoa; phylum Chordata; class Actinopteri; order Spariformes; family Sparidae; genus Diplodus; species Diplodus puntazzo. The sequence goes on along the minus strand of OZ023168.1, from coordinate 868,839 downwards.
GCGATTACCAACGTTCCAGTCAGTCTCTTTTTTTTTGCATTACTTTTAATGACTTCAGAACTACTAATTCAGGGCTGTATTAGTGAAAAAAATAACAATAATATGAAGCTGTTTTCGGACCTGGAGCAGTGCGCTTCACGCCCTCGGAGGCTCGTCACCTCGTGCACACACACGCACGGTGACAGATGGTGGGTCTGTGTGCCCCTCCGAAGCAGCCATGAATTAGTTACAAAATGACAAAAATGTCGTCTTTGACTGACTGTTACGGTGAGTTGAAGAGTATCAGACGCATCTAGTTTGTTATTGTATATTCACAAAAAATCCGATTTCATGTAAAAACCGTTGGCATAAATAAATCCAGTGTTATAGAAAGGAAATATTTAACCGTAGTCTTCCACCGCAGTCTTTGACGTTAACTAGCATGTTGGATATTTAGCTTGATAATTAGCTAGATGATTAAAATGGTTACTTAGATCAGAGTCCTGCACGGGTCTTATTTTGCGAACCCACCATACTTTAAACCGCATCCGACCCGTTTTCCGACAGTAGCACAAATTACATTCTGTACCCGAGCCGACCCGCTATAAATTGCTACCGACGGACGCAATTTTTAAAAGTGAAAGTAAGCCAGCGTGGGGAATGGGAGTTCTGGGAGGGCGCAAGCACGCATGAATGAGCTCATATGAAATATAAATGCTTATCATTTGTGTCGCTAATAATGACTGATGATGAGTGACGCCTTGAAAATGGCAATCGTAAAACCCGACCCGCCTCTCCAGGCGTCTGACCCCATCCGCATCTGTGTCTGACACAGTACATTATAATTTTTTACCCGTGCAGGACTCTGACTTAGATAACTCCTCTCTTGAAACAAATAATAAAAATAGTATTTCTTTACAATAGTAGACGAATCTTCATTCCAAGCCCATGCAAGGGAGTTCATGATGGCTGTGTGAGAGCATTATAACCAGAGAAAAAGAAATAAAATTCCCTAAGTTGCCTATGACATAAGTATAAATATTACAGCATGAAGGTCCAAAGGGCTGGGTATTATTAAGAAGCTCACGATTCGATTTCAATTCTTTAGCTCGCAATTCGATTCAATATCGATTCGATTCAATATTGATTTAAATGCTTCGATATCGATTCGGTAATAAGTAGTAATAAACAAACAATTCATTAGAGTACCTGTTGATAATTTCTTAATTAAAAAAAGTAATCTTAAATTATAAATCTTTCCTCTAGGAAGTTCTAGTTCAAATTGAAATGTAAACAAAGGCACATGATGTATTTAGATAAGGGGTGTCAAAGTTAGCGTTAATAACGCGTTAACGCAACGTCCTCTTAACGGCGTTAATTTTTTTAACGCGCGATTAACGCTCAGTATATAAAAAAAAAACACGCATTGTATGATTTACGGCCGTCGGCGGCACCCATAGTTTTGATACAGAGGGTGGCGGAAGAATAAGAAAGGGAATCAGAAGAAGAAGAAGCAGGGTTGGCGGTTCGTTAAAAACACGGCAGACTGAAAAGCAGCACTCGCTGCAAACTCCTCATCTCTGCTGTCACTCACGGTGGCGCACATTTGTTTCTCCATCGCCCTGATCATTTTCTGGGACACTCTCTCGTGGCGTGCCCGTTTGCTGATAACTCATCCCCGCATGTTTATCTTAGGCTCCTCGCTAGCCTTCTTCCTCCCTCCAGCAGGCAGCCTGGCCCTGTTGCCGTCCTCCTCGGACAGACGCTGAAGCTCCGTTTCTCTCACTCTCTTGGGGTCGACAGAGAAACGTCTCGCGGCTGCTTCTCCCGAGTTTTCCTCTGAATATATCATGACAGAAAGTTTGAATTTCAAGTCGTACTTTTTATTGTTTTGCTGCACCGGAGCCATGGCGATCATCAGTGTGATACTGACTGACAGAAAGCAGCACACTGCGTGAAAAAAGCGAAGAAGAAAAACGTGCAGTCTCAGTGGACACCACTTGCAAGCCAAACAGACGGCAGATGCAGAGAGCCCGATGCCCCCCCTCGCCAATAGCAGACAACCCTGGATTTATTTTCCTGCATGATTTGAAGTGTTGAATAAACATTTTCATAATGCAAGCATATTTGCCCTTTCTTATGTTGTTAAAAGTATTAAGAACATGAAAAAAATACATTATGGTACATTTAGAACAGAAAAAAATGTGCCAAAAAAATTGCGATTAATTTGCGATTAATCGCGAGTTAACTATGGACAAAATGCGATTAATCGCGATTAAAAAAATTGATTGTTTGACAGCCCTAATTTAGATATAAAATAGTGCAACCACAGTTAAGCTGAGAAAGTGCCATTGTTTCTGGGACTGCATGGCACATTTTTGTCTGACATAAACATAGACATAACCTCAGTCCCTCCGCCCTCCTGCTAGACGTGAGGGGGTAAAACGTTGACACTGTACCCCCCTCTCTCCCCGGAGGAGACTGCAACCCGCGGGCGCACGGTGCAGCGGCCAGGGTGAGACCGGCTGCGCTGGGAGTTTACAGTCTCCAAAAGAGCAGTGCGTCAGATATCGGCTACCCGCCTCCACAGCTCTGACGGCGTTTCTGCGGCGCATCACCCTCCGACCCTTGAGCAAGGTCGCGGGCGAGGCGCTTCCAGCTGCTGGAGGCGGTGACCGAGAGGTCCTGCGAGGGACAGCGGGTGGTCGGGGCCGCTGCTTGCCGGAATCGATTCAGAGGATTTTATGAATCGATATTGAATTGGGAAAAAATATATTGCAATGCATTGAATCTTTACCCACCCCTACTTTGGATTGAATGACTGTGTGTGATGAAATATATGTTGATCATGGTAATGAACCCACAGAAGTTATCACCACCACTGCAGTTCCCTTCAGTGCTGCCTGTAGTGACTGTTTCGTCTATTAGCCAACAAACTCTCCTCTCAGCAGCAGCAGCTCATGTAACCCCACTGTACACTACCTGCTCAGCACCAAACAGCAGACAGACAGTCTTAGAGACTACCTGCTGAGCACAGTGGAGCATTTAGCAGTTAAAGATACAGATATTTCCCTCAAGAGTTGCTGGAGATCAAGAATAAAGTTCTTATAAAATGCTACCTATATGCTTTTAGATTGATTTCAAAATTTGACTTACAAATCATTGAGTTGCCTCTACATGTTCGGCTGGCCTCTACGCTGCCTGTTTTTAAATCCTGTCTCAAATACATTTTTATTCCTTGGCTTTTGATTCAGTATGACGGTCGTCTTTCTTGTTCTCAGGGTCTTTGTGTTTTATTGTGCCGTTTTTTGTTTTTTTTTTCTGTTTAGCACTTTGGCCAACTATTGTTGTTTTAAATGTGCTTTATAAATGAATTTGCAGCGTGAATATTAGACTTACATCACAGCTGTACAGTTAGAACAAATGCTATCTAAGTAGTAATATAACCACATGCAACATCCACATTTCTACACACAACTATCAGCCAGCCCCTTGTACAGCAGTGTGTTACCTGGTTGAGCTCCTCATCATTGGCCACCGCCAGCTTGATGTGCCTGGGAGTAATTCTGCCTTTCTTGTTGTCCCGTGCTGCGTTTCCTGCTAACTCCAAGATCTCAGCTGAGAGGAGAGAAAACACACAGTGTGTAAACCCATCAAACACACAGTGTGTTCTCAGATTTAAACTTGTTTACTTTCCACTGTGTGAACTCCAGGACCATCAAGAACAAGAATCCAACAGTCAAGACATTTAGGTCGATGAGTTCTATGAGGAGGAAAGTGAATTGTTGCAGCAGTAATGTGGACAAAGACAAAACTAATAATCAAGAAATAAAAAGTCCTCTGTCTCTCTCTCTCTCTCTCGCTTCTGCAGTCTACTTTTGTTTCACTGACTTTCAAGCCCCGCAAACTTTGTCCAGGCCCTAATAACAAAGACGTAGGAGGCAAGAATGATTTAAAAAGTACTTGATTGTATCCACCTTATTCCTGGGGTCGCTGATGTAGGAAAGATTATGGGTCCTACTTCCGGTGACACGCCGGAAGTAGCAGTGAGCCATTGGTTGCTAGCGGTTTTCGCTTCCTGTAGCGGTTTATTTGTAAGTTTACTGGTCTTTAACGTACTGTTTACGATTATCAGCTCTAAATAATGAATGAGGATTACAAGTACCTGGGTGTTAACATCAACCACAGACTGGACTGGAGATCTAACACGAAAGCTGTTTACAAGAAGGGGATGAGCAGACTTTACTTCCTGAGGAAGATGAGATCGTTCAATGTGTGCAGCAAGATGTTGGAGATCTTTTATCAGTCTGTGGTGGCCAGTGTACTTTTCTTTGCTGTAGATTGTTGGGGAAGCAGCATCGGAGCCAGCGACACCAACAGACTCAACAAACTGATCAGGAAGGCTGGCTCTGTAATTGGCTGCAAACAGGACACTCTGGAGGCTGTGGTGGAGAGGAGGACACTGAAAAAACTGTTATCCATCATGGATAATCCTCTCCACCCTCTCCAACTCACATTGGTCAGACAGCAGAGCACCTTCTCCGGAGGGCTGCTTCAGCTTCACTGTCGTAGCAACAGATACAGGAAATCTTTCCTGCCACAAGCCATCACTTTATACAACAACTCTCTCACCTCTGCCTGACAGAGAACTCTGCTCTCTCTACTGTTTTGTTGTATATATTATTATTGTTTATTGTTTATAGCACACTGTGCACTGTATATATACACTATGTATATATTGGATTCTATTTATGTTATGTACGAAGTGTTTTATTTGTGGACCCACTACTGCTATAACAAAATAATTTCCCAGTCTGGGATCATTAAAGTATTTCTATCTATCTATCTATCTATCTATCTATCTATCTATCTATCTATCTATCTATCTATCTAAAATGTCCTTGCGCAGCTCGGGAACATGTTGCGCTGTTCGCAGTTGTACTAATGACCAATAAAAATTGAATCTGTGGCTACAAGATCAGTGTTTTGAACATGCACCCCGGACGAAGAGGGAATGTTGTTGTGAGAGTCGGTACAGTTTCCACCGCCTATCTGCTGTTTGTATTTTACCCGATGATGACAGTAAAACCCAGGCTCGGTGATGGGGGACTTTAAGGCTTTGGCTGGGCTCTACGTCTGCTTTAAGGTAAATCAGATTGTGTCCCAAGATCTCTTTTCACAAAACGCGTCCCACCTTATTACTGTGCAGATACTAGCCCTTTTTACACAGCCTCTCCCATTATCTCCGGAGCGGTGGTTCGGCAATTCTCCGCCGATGATGATTCACACAGAGCGAAGCCTCGTGACGGTACACGTCATGATGATGACGTCGGTGTTCCCCCAGGTGTTCCCCGTGTTAATCTAAAAACGCGGACAGTTTATAATCATATGGATGCTGTTATAATGTGTAGTGATTGAGATCCTGACCCACCAGTACAGTTTTTCGCGCTAAATTACATAATTATACATAATCACCATCAGTAAACTGGACGCTGTCTGACTCTGTCACTCGCGGGGACGGAGGCTGTTTTCTGGGGGAAAGTTCCCTGAAGTCTCCGTCGGGAGGGCTGACGGTCGCGGTGATTTATTTTCGTCACAAACAATCGGTGAGTTCAAAGTTTTTTGCTGGTGACAGACGCTGTTTTTCTGGCACAAATGTAAGGAAGAGTCGAGAGGACAGACAGGAGGACAGACGCTTCTCCACGTACAGCTGCGGTATTTTTTTTCCCTCATATAAGTTGCCAAAGACAGTTACAGTTACCACGTTACTTTTGTTCGGTCCTGTAATGTTGCTTTGTGGGACATTTCTCTGTATTTAGCTGAGTGAGGGACCTGTGCAGTTATCAGACTGTCAGACCGACACGCCCTCGCTCCGCGCCTCTGGATTATCCGTTCACACTGGGACGGCTCACCAATAATGCGACCCTGATACTACCTCCAGAGGCGGATCAGCGCCGGAGCGAAATTTCCCCCCTCTCCGCATCTGAAACTTTCACACAGGGGAGGGTGCGGAGAATTGATTATTTATTGATTATCAAAATTAAAACCTGTGCCATAATGAGCACTGTCTGTATTATAATTCATATTTTTAAGATCATAATGCTTTTTGTATGGGATTGGAAATTAATTAATAAGGGAGTAAGATGCCAGTGTATTACCTGCTGTCTATTAAGTAGTTGTCAAAGGTTTGCCTGTCAGGTGTAACATGATGTGAATAACAGTAAATGTTTATAAAAATGTACACAAAAATACAAAAATCCCGCAAGTAAGGAGTATCGAACAACACAATTAGGGACAAAACATTGTTATCGTATAAACACAGTGATAAAATACATTAAAAAAAATATATGTAATAAGAGATAATGGGAAACATGAAATGATTAATTATTTAAATGTTATAACTTTCTTTATAACAAATATGTTGGATTTTCTATTTACAATTTCTCAATAGCTAGAATAATTAGCATACACTAAATACACTGTTCCTGACAGCGAATCACGTGATGCCACCCACCTGCCAGGTACTCGATGACTGCTGCCATGTAAACTGGTGCCCCCATACCGATGCGGTATTTGTGTGTGCCGGTGCGCAGGTACCTCATCATCCTCCCCACAGGGAAAATGACACCTGCCCTGGATGAACGGGACAGCTTGGTGGCCTTCTTTTTTCCTCCTCTGGCTGACATCCTGCTCTGGACACAGAAAACAACGCAGCCAATGAGTAACAAAAACAACAATAAAAAAAAAACAAAATACTTGGTGGTCAAGTGAACCCAAATCAGCAGTTCACTTATATTGAAGGTGAACAGACCACCTCAAGCTGAGAGTTCAGGGAGTCTGTGTCCGTGTGAGACCTTCGGTGACCCGTCCAACAGCCCTGCAGGCACTTCTCGGCATAACACCGGGCTGAGGCCTGCAGCAGCGCCTCTACAACTCTACAACCCGCACACAATTCACATGTATGCACTGATGAGCGCAGGAGCTGCCCGCCGGCCCTGGAGGTGGGGGAATATGATGTGTGAGTGCGCTGCTCGGTGACGAGCCGAGCGGAAAAAGACGGGACATGACCGCGGCTATGTTAGCTAGCCTTAATATACAGGACCGAGCGTTACAGTGAAGCAGGCAGCTGTCGCACGGAGCTACGCAGACATGAAACTGCACTTCTCCGTGGTTTTAATCGTAAAAAAAAAAAAGCCTGACATGGCGATACCTGCTGACAAGGAGAAGTGTATTTCGTAGTAATGTGGCTTAGGACAAATAAAGCTCAGGGTTACTGTTAGCTACGCCAGGTCGGCTTCGCCCAGCTAACGACCGTCAACATGAGACATTCCGCCGGGCTCCGGGCTGATTGTACATGGAGACATTAACCACGACGAGACGTTTCTTCTAACAAGCCCCCCCCCCCTTCTCTTTTCACGAAGCCTCCAATCCTCTGCATGTGTGTAATCACATCAGACATTGAGAGCAAAGAGTCTCCGTCAATCCGGATATGCGTCGAGGCATGAGAAACGGAAAAACCCTCCAAGTTTCTACCTGTTTAGTCCTCCTTTCACGCGATTCAGCGCGGGCCACAGATGCTCCTGCACGGAAGACAGATAAATCCCCCGGTGAAAGACGGCGCGCTTTGTTTGGCCTCTGTTTATGTGCTCTTCTTGTGTCTGCTCTTGTTTCCCAACCTTAGAAAAAATCCACAGAGAAAGCAGGAACAGCGTCGTCTGGACGGAGGCAGGCTCTGTGCTACTGATGCTGCAAAGGGGAAAAATTCAGGAGAGGGCAAATCCAGAGAAAACGCCCCCCTGACATGAAGAAAACACGTTGGAATGATGTGCAGAGGGATTAAGGTGGCATTGTGTAAAGCAATTATAAATGTAATCTGTAATAACAGAACTATTTTTCGAGCAGGTCCTGTAGATCCTAAGTGATAGGCTTACACTAAAATGACCTTATATGTAGCCTTACTATAAGATTATATTTTCACCCCCATGGGCAGCCCGCGATTTACTGTCCGCCAGGTGTAAACAATGAAAGGTGCAGGACTCAAGGTCTAACAGGTAGGGAAACAGTAAGGGGACATGTGTCCTCCTTACTCATGCAGACTGTGGGGACTGAATCAGACAGATGAGCCTGTTTGATGCATCAGAAGAGAAATCACAGGGGGCTGAAAGGATCAGCAGCCAATCAGATCTCCCTGTTCCATCTTTGAAATGTCAAACCCAATATGCACAAAGGGAGACAAAAGCCACATCCACTTATTGAGGATATAGAACTATTGCACAGGCTATTATATCTTCTTGACATAATTTCAGACCATTCTACGAGCTACAGGCCTACACTCTAAATCAGGAGTGACCAAATTCTTCCCAGTGGAGGGTCAAAATTGAATCTGGGGGGAGGGTCGTGGGTCAAAATGTTAATTTTGCAGTACATTAAGTTAAATATGGGTATATATAACATACGTGTGCAAAATATACACTATTACAAAGTGATTTTAAAAAAATGAATGACAATTTATTGTGCTTCTCTTTTATGTTGATAAAATTACTGAACATCCATATGGCTTCTTTAAATTAGAAAAATAATTCAAGCACTATGAAATATTTGAGGACAGACATGGAACATTACTAGGCCATGGTACAGTGGCCCTGAAGTGCAAAACACAACCGCAAATCAGAAAACACAACAACAAAACAGAAAATACAACCGCAAATCAGAAAAAACAACCGCAAATCAGAAAACACAACCGCAAATCAGAAAACACAACAACAAATAGAAAACACAACCACAAATCAGAAAACACAACAACAAATAGAAAACACAACCGCAAATCAAAAAACACAACAACAAATCACAGGGTTCGTACACATTTTTCAAGGTCAAATTCAAGCACTTTTCAAGCACTTTTAAGGGTCATTTTCAAAATTTTCCAGTACCTTATCACTGGGGTAAAATACATATCTACAGGAATATATATACTCACGATAATTTTTTTTTCACTCTTTATCACAATTATGTACATTGTGTTATGCTTTAAAAACTTAAGAAATAAAAGGAGAACACAAAGTTTTATCCAAAAAAAGGGAAGCCACTTGGCGTTCTTCAGGCACACTTGCACCGAGACAAAGAGAGACCTGAGAGCACCCTGTAATTTTCTTTTTTTGACATAAACTTTTATAAGCTGTTCGCTTATTCATCAAAGTTTATTTTTTCCAATTGCTAAAACACGATTTTGCAAACTAGGCTGGTTTTATCAAAATACTAACACAATTCACCAAACCACACACCCAAACTGCAAAATACCTCATATATCCTGCAAAATGAAGCACTGCAACAAAATCAAACTTTTGCACCAGGTGGCATGCTACGGAGCCCTGGAGGTGACATGGATGTCTTTTTTTTATCTCGCGAGTGCAACTTACTATCACGCACGTGCGACTTACTGTACCTATTACAGTTTTTGCCGAATGCTTACACACATGTTGCAGACTTTGGCTCACTGTGTCATAACTTAACACACAGGTTGAGTAAAACAAAGTACATGTAGATAAACTCCTAACTTATACGGCAAAATGAAACTCTTGAAACAAAACCTAACAATCCCATTTCAAAACTGTTTTTAGCATCAAAACATTAAACACATGCACCTTTGTTTGCACTCTTTCCTAGCAGCAACAACACACAGATGTGCTTTATGCAAAACACAGCTGTATTCAGTACTTTGGATGTTTTTTTACGTTAAAAGTCTCACAGATTATTTTTTTGTAAAAGATTGATCCACTACAGTTGATCTAGACACATAAAAACAAAATTAAGACACTTCAGGTTTCTTTTTTGCTTTTCAGGTTTTTGCGAAAGTAAAAAAAAACAAACAAAAAAAAAACACGAAGACATGGTACAACTAGAATGTTCTACAAAACACATTGTTGTAAGGGAACTATTGGAAGACATTTAGGCTGTGGATCCTGTCTCCTGTTAGCATTTGGCCACATCACCTCATCCACATCACAGACAATGTCCTTCCTTGCCAAGTAGCAGAGGAAATATCGCCTTGAATGCCGTATCAACCCTGTGTTCTTCCATGGCTTGTAGAAGAGGCATGTGGGCATGTGGCTGAAAAGAACTCCATTCTGAGGAGGTTGCACAGGTAGTTGAGTGGTTAGAGTGCATGTTATGTATGCAGTGGACCCTGGTTCAAATCCAGCTAGAGGATCTCTACTGCATGTCAAACCCGCCCCTCCCCTTTTCTGTCTATCCACTGTCAAATATAGGTGTCTATACCTCCAAAAATTGGGGTGTATGGTAGCAAGTTGAGTGCCATAAATCTATGATGGTTGGTGAACCAGTCCCGTACCAGAGCAGCCCGATGGAAACTGACATTATCCCAGATGACGACAAACTGGGGCTGCTCTGGCCGTCCTGGACTACTGTGTCATGAAGTGTGTCCAGAAAGTGAATAATGAGGGCTGTGTTGTAAGGGCCAAGGATGGAGAGATGACACAGTGTCACTGTTGCCTGCTCCCCTTCTTCGTCCTCTTCCTCATCCTGCTGCTCTTACTCTCCCTCTTCCTCTTTCTTCCTCCACATTTCCAAAGTTGGCACAAAGGAGCTGAGCTCACATCAGGTGTATTTGTAGTGCTATGGCTTAGAATGATTGGTCTACAATTAGATTTTAAATGTTTTCATGTGTGTGAGTCTGTGTGCTTTTCCAATTTTAGTTGTGTTTTGTATTTTAAATAGATGTGTTTTCCCAATGACTGCATGAGCTTTCCTTTTTGAATTATGTAAAAAACAGTGTGTAATGTTTTGCAAGAAGTGTGTCGGAGAATTTCAAACACAGTGAAAAGCATATATTGTGTTTGCAGGGTTGGTGCTTTTGTTTAGTGCATGGTCACCAAAGTTAGAGGTTGTGATGCTTTGGGCATAGCAACCACTTTTAGTGTTTAAGCATTAGGCAAAAACTGTAAGTCGTGCGTGCGAGATAATAACTGGCACTCACGAGATATTCACTAAGATGCAGTGGCACTCTGGCTCAAATGATTGAATGAACGTTGTAGTGTTAACTCAAAAATGATGGGACGCTGGAATCATGAACAAGTGCCGTTTACTTCAACTTATACTGTAACATTGTTCTACATTTCATTCGTTTTACAGATTTTTGCCTAGCCAACTACACATTGTTGGGCAGAATGAAAAGCACTCTCTCGACTTCCGGTTATGGCGAGGTTGCTGACTGCGGTCAAGCCAGCCGTGGTTCGCGTTTGCTTGGTCATATCAGCCGCACGTTGTTTTCTAGTGCGCGAATCTACTAACATTCACGGTAATAGTAATGAAACCGCTCTGAAGAGCTTCTGGTAGTGACAGTGGGGCAGACTGCAGTCACACAGTCAGACCCGTGAAAATTACGATACTTTTACAGTAATTATTCCCGGTAATAAAATGAAGGTATCATGAAGGTATGCGTCCGGATTTCAAAGTAAAGGACGAGAGAAGAAACTTAAGGATATTTCACCCAACTTTGATGTGGAATAAAAAGCTTATTTTCCATAAGTAGTCCATGATTCATATACTGCTGAACTTGGTACTTCCTAGACTACCTGCATGCATAATATGAAGTACTTTTACTGTGTACTTTTCGAGTAATCCTCTGTCAAAATCCATTACAGAGGACGAAAATAATGATATTTCGTCCAACTTAGACGAGGTATAAAAAGCTTATTTTCCATAAGTAGTCTCTGTTTCATATACTGCTGAACTTAGTACTTCCTAAACTACGTGCATGAATAATATGAAGTACTTACTGTGTGCTTTTTGAGTAATCCTGTGTCAAAATACTGACCAGATGTCAAGAATAAGGATAATTCACCCAACTTTGATGTGGAATAAAAAACATATTTTCCATAAGTAGTCCATGATTCATATACTGCTGAACTTGGTCCTCCTAGACTACCTGCATGCATAATATGAAGTACTTTTACTGTGTACTTTTTGGGTAATCCTCTGTCAAAATCCATTACAGAGGACGAAAATAATGATATTTCGTCCAACTTTGACGAGGTATAAAAAGCTTATTTTCCATAAGTAGTCTCTGTTTCCTTCAGAGCGGTTTCATAACTATTACCGTAAATGTTAGTAGATTCGCGCACTAGAAAACAATGTGCGGCTGATTTGACCAAGCAAACGCGAACCACGGCTTGACCGCAGTAGGTGCTAGGTAGTCACGACTTTTTGACCTCTGCTGCTATCTTGTAAAAAATCCTACAAAACTAACCAGAATTTGATTTAAACTTAAGCAACGCGAATATAAGAGTACATGGAAGTAAAAATGCCACCCAAGAGCAACAAAAAAGACAAACAGAAGCCAGGACATGAAGACAAACACTCCGAGGGAGAAGAAATGAGCGACGCCATGTCACTCGTCATGGCGGAGGAAGGCGAGGAAGAAGATGGGGAAACATCTACTTCAGGCGAGAAAACTAACAAAGATATCATGAAAGCCATAATTTCCTTGAAAAATGGTCTTTACAAGAAAATCGATGTTGTACAACTAACAATTACTGATGTGAAAAAGCAAGTGCAGGAATGCGCGGGGCGCATCGCACATGCGGAGCAACGGATTTCGGATGCTGAAGATAATGTTAATGAGCTATTAACCACTGGTGTAGTCCAGGGTCAGTGTTGTGGGTAACACGTTAGAGTACTCTAATTACTTTTTTCGTGTAACGTAACGTAACGTTAGTTTCGTGCGTCAAGGAATCAGTAACTTCGTTATTTTTTTCAAAAAGTAATCCGTTATTTTAAGAATTTCTCCAGATAAGGAAAGGAAAATCCCGAATGCAGCCTGCTTTTTGTCAGACAGTACTGTGCCACCTGCGGATGTGTCAGCGGAGGCATCGTGGAAGTACACACATTATTTTCAATTCACCAGCGAAAAGGACAAGAACAACATAACGGTAACATGCACACTCTGCGTTGGTGAAAAACTTCTTTCGACTGCAAAAAAAATAAAAATAAATAATAATAAAATGCTATGTGACATATTGCTGACTGTCTTTTCTGTTATTGTTATCCTGCAGAGTTAATTTGGTTGGATGACTGACGTTATTCATCATTGTCACGACTTCTCGGTGCATTTAAAGGAGGCTGTGTGTGTGTCAGTTAAAGTCCGTGTAAAGCAAAATCAGCCATTTTCTTCTAAACACATTAAACAGGTCATAAATGTGTTTACTTAAAACATGTAAAAGCCATTCGACCATTTAGAATTTAATTTTGGAGCTAGGCTCACAAACTGTTTTTCAACATTTCTGTGTTCAGGATTTAATGGGCGGGTCTAAAATCATGGCCGCGTTACGTAGCACGGCCATGATTTGCATAAACCCCGCCCTGCTGTGGAAGTGGTATAAATACGTTCAGCGGGTCAGCTTCAGAGGTCCTCCCACTCGCTCTCCAGTTTTGGATAGCATTGCTAGCTAACCAGCCAACCAGTCAGCTAAACAGTCATGTCTCCTCCACATCGCTCTGCATCTTTCCTGGATGCCACAGTGTGCAGGGTGACGGCGCTGTTAGCTTATTTAAATTTCCTTCGGATGACAACGTAAGGAAACAGTGGAGTGATTTTGTCAAGAGGAGCTAACGTTACTGTGGGGGATTACTCTGCAGTGTCCACTTTACCCCTGATCGTTTCAGCAACTGTTACCAGGTAAAGTCTGGATTGCTGCAGAGTCCGTTAACGCTGGTCACTGGGGCCGAACCGATCCTCTCCGTCCCCGGCTTGCATCCTCTCCTCCCACCGGCATAATGTGGCCGCCACAGCCGACCCTCTCCGTTGCTGACGGCGGGTCCCACCGGCATAATGTGGCCGCGCCGCCACAGCCGACCCTCTCGGTCCCGCTGACAGCATGTGCCACCGGCATAATGTGGCCGCCACAGCCGACCCTCTCCGTCCCGCTGACAGCATGTGCCACCGGCATAATGTGGCCGCCACAGCCGACCCTCTCCGTCCGTTGACGGCGGGTCCCACCGGCGGTATGTGGAGCATTATTGGTGAGCCGTCCCAGTGTGAACGGATAATCCAGAGGCGCGGAGCGAGGGCTTGTCGGTCTGACAGTCTGAGAACTCCACAGGTCCTTCACTCAGCTAAATACAGAGAAATGTCCCACAAAGCAACGTTACATGACCGAACAAAAGTAACGTAGTAACTGTAACTGTCTTTAGCAACTTATAGGCCCTATGAGGAAAACAAATAGCACAGCTGTATGTGGAGAAGCGTCTGTCCTCCTGTCCGTCCTCTGCCTGTCCTATCCGACTCCTCATCACATTTCTGCTCAGAAAACAGCGTTTGTCACCGGCAAAGACTTTAACTCACCGAGTGTTTGTGACGAAAATAGATCACCCGTGACCGTCAGCTCTCCTGACCGAGACTTCAGGGAACTTTCCCCCAGAAAACAGCCTCCATCCCCGCGAGTGACAGAGTCAGACAGCGTCCTGTTTACTGATGGTGATGATGTATAATTATGTCATTAAGCGCGAAAAACTTCCCTCCGTCACTATCCAGGATGTTTGGTGGGTCAGGATCTCAATCACTACACATTATAACAGCATCCATTTGATTATAAACTGTCCACGGGTTTAGATAGCACAGGGAACACTGACGTCATTAACATGACGTGTACTGTCACCTCTTTAGGAGCCGCAGCTCCCCACCGGCATAATGTGGCCGCGCCACCGCAGCCGACCCTCTCCGTCGCTGACGGCGGGTCCCACCGGCATAATGTGGCCGCGCCGCCGCAGCCGACCCTCTCGGTCCCGCTGACAGCAGGTGCCACCGGCATAATGTGGCCGCCACAGCCGACGCTCTCCATCCTGCTGACGGTGGGTCCCACCGGCGGTATGTGGCGGTAGTATCATTGGTGAGCCGTCCCAATGTGAACGGATAATCCGGAGGCGCGGAGTGAGGACGTGTCGGTCTGACAGTCTGATAACTGCACAGGTCCTTCACTCAACTAAATACAGAGAAATGTCCCACAAAGCAACGTTACAGGACCGAACAAAAGTAACGTAGTAACTTTAACTCACTGAGTGTTTATGACGAAAAAAAATCACCGCGACCGTCAGCTCTCCTGACCGAGACTTCAGGGAACTTTCCCCCAGAAAACAGCCTCCATCCCCGCGAGTGACAGAGTCAGACAGCGTCCTGTTTACTGATGGTGATTATGGGTCAAGATCTCAATCACTACACATTAAAACAGCATCCATATGATTATTAACTGTCTGCGGGTTTAGATAGACAAGGGGAACATCTGGGGGAACATCTGGGGAAACACCGATGTCATTAACATGACGTGTTAATGACATACAAAAAAAAATAGGTTAGGTCCTCCTGCAGTACACGGAGGCAGCTCCCCCCCGCATGGGCGTGGTTCCAGCGCCTCTAACTGACACGCCCCCAGCGTTTCACAGCAGAGAGAAGTGCTTGTTTTTCCAGGATTTTGAGACCTAATTTTATACACTTAGCAATTTTTTTAATCTTTCAAATTTGGCTCAGTGGTCAATGATACATGTTTCTATGGTGTGACAAACTCATAACACAAATTTTTTGCCGCTTTACACGGACTTTAAGTTGCAGCATGTGCGAGGCCCTGCAAACAGCTTTTAATTTTTGGTAACGCATGAGTACTCTAGCGCATTACTTTTATTCATAGGTAACGCTGTAACGTAACTGATTACTTTTAATTGATGGTAACGTTGTAACCTAATTAACTACTTTCCAAAGTAACTATACCCAACACTGTCCAGGGTATATGCGGGGGGTATACGGCCTATACCCACTTATTTATCAGTCAGCATTGCATATACCCACTTCTAAATCTCCCTGATGCGCACGTAGTAGCGTCACACCGGTGAACACCGAGGTGATTTCATCCCCCCACTTATTCTTGAGGTATTATAGTTTTTCTCAATTGCTAAAACACAATTTCTGAAACCTTGCTCCATTTTCTGAAAACATTAAACACAAATCCTCAGCTTCAAGCACTATTTACAAAACCTCTGACTCCTCATGCAAAATGAAACTTTATCCTCAAAACAGATTTACCTGTGCTCAAAACCAAACACTGCTCTCAAATCATAAACAAAGCGATCAGAATGATATACACTCTCAAGCAGTCAGTAAACAATACACCAAAAAATAGAAAACACGTTGTTCAAAACATATAATTCTCAGGAGAAATACATTTATAATCTCAAAACAAATTCATATTCATATTTTTCCGTCATTGTCTTTTGATGAATGAAAACATGTTCTATCATAGCTCAAAATTGATCAGAAATTATACTCTGCTTTGCTCTTTGCATTTTTTTTGTTCCTCCTCCTCCTTGTACCCCTATTTTTACAGCACTGTATCCTACATCTCACAAACTTGTCCTTTGTTTCTGTGATACTGTAATTCTTGTTCTTTGTTGATATGAACCTGTAACCAGTCAAAATCTATTGAGCAGTCAGTACTGTAAACAAATGGAAAGCACAATGATCAGGGCCAGACAATGTGTTTGTTGTACAGTATACAGCCTACAATGCACTGTACTACAGTATACAATAGGCTGGGTCTGGACAGAGCACTTTGTCGACATCACAAGCAGTATTTTCCCTCCTGAGGCAACGGGGGAAGAAGCCTCTTGTGTGCCGTATCCAGCCCTGACATGGTTCCTCACCTATATTACCACAGGCTAAATCCATGGTTTGCAGAAGATTTACCTGTTTGCTCTCTGAACTGGCTTATATTGATTGTGTCACATTATTTGAAACAAGTGAAATCAATTTTGAGTGGTTGTGTTTAATCAATGACATGTGTTCTCTTTTTGTATTTGATTGTTGCCACTTGTGTTTACCAGTATGGATGACATGTGCATTAGAGTGCAGAATATGTTTTGAGAATGAGAATGTGTTTAGAGTTCTGCTGAAAAGCCTAGTCTAGTCTAGTGAGATCTGCAAATTGTGTTTTACCATGTGAAATGGTTTAAAGTATCTGATGTGAGACTGATGTGAGACTGCAGTCTGTCCCAGTCACTTCCAGAAGCTCTTCAGAGCGGTTTCATCAGGATTACCGTAAATGTTAGTAGATTCGCGCACTAGAAAACAACGTGCGGCTGAGTTGACCAAGCAAACGCGAACCACGGCTGGCTTGACCGCAGTCACAGACGTAATCCTGTGGGCTGTGTGAGAAGATTGACTCTCTGCATGACCTGTTGCTGCTAAACAGGCAGCGCTGCGGGCAACAGTTGGCCTGTGGACTGTTGTTTGACCACTAATGACGTTACTTATTATAACATAGCTAGCCTCTGTGCTTAAGTGAAATAAACAATTCATTCAGTGTGCAGGGCCATCGGCTAACGTTATCAGCTAGCCGTTAGCGCACCCTGCACCCATCAAACAGAGTAGGTTAATAACATGACACCAATCATTTTAATACTGTTTTATCTCCTTAACAACTCCAGCACTGCTCCCTGGCTTGCTGGCGACCATGACTTGCTTGTCAGAAAGACGTCGTTGGTGTAGACACTTGTCACTCAAACATGTCTGACCAATGGGGAAGCACCCGCCCACTGCGGGATGTTTGTGTCAAAATGATTCAATCAAAAAAAAAAAAGACTTCAAAACTTTTTTCACTTCATTCAAAAAAAAAAATCACATCAAATCGAAAAAAATATTTTCAATAAAAAACAACAACACTTCAAATGATTTTTATTTTTGCATTTGAGTTTTTTCTTTGATTGAAAATATTTTTTTTGATTGAAGCAACTTTTTTGGGATTGAATAATTAAGAAACAAATGTCCTACCCATAATATGGCCCAACACAAAAAAGATTACTTCAATCAAAGAAAACATTTTCAATCAAAAAAAAGTGTTCAAATGCAATTTTTTGAGTCTCAAATATTTTTTGCATTCAAAAACGTTTTTTCTATGATTGAAAAAGTCTTTTTTTTGATTGAAGTGATTTTTTTGATTGAAAATATATTTTTTTTGTTTGAAGCAACTTTTTTTTTGATTGAATTATAATGACACAAATGTCCTACCCATAATATGTCCCAAACACAAAACAACATTACTTCAATCAAAAAAGTTGCTTCAAACAAAAAAACCTTCACTTCACAAAACATTTTAAATCAAAGAAAAACAATGTTCAAATACATTTTTGGGAGTCTCAACTATATTTTTGCATTCAAACACTTTTTTTCTTTGATTGAAAAGGTTTTTTTTGATTGAAGTGAAGGTTTTTTTAATTGAAAATATATATTTTGATTGAAGCAACTTTTTTTTGATTGAATAATGAAGACACAAATCTACCTTCATATTTGCCCGCCCTCGCGGTGTACCAGCGTACTGCAATGGAGCGCACCTCAGTACGGTGAGTATACATGAAAACCCATTGGTCAAGTTATATTGATTGACAGCCATCAAGCCAATCACAGCCATTTGACCAAACCCACTAGTCCCGGCCGCCCGAGTGCTGCAGTCACTCGCTGCCGCAGACAGCGAGCAGAGCGGAGGTATCAAGGTGGCGTTCTGCCATGGAAGCACGCAACTGAGAGAGCTCTGTTTTTTTTAAACACCTAAAGTTTGATTCATAGGTTATACCAACTATAAGTTGCATCTCTAAGCAATACTAGGATTTAAGCTGAGAGTTGGAGACAGATAATCTCCATTTTTAGCGATGGCAAGCCTCTGAAAAAAAGAAGGAAAGGAAAAAAAGGAAGAAAATCTCTGCCAGCGTTAATTAACCTGAGAAGTGACAACACGCCGACAGAACACCATCATGGCTGGGAGAAGAGCAAAAGATAGAGGAATATTTCGCACAGCCAAGGTGGGCAGAAACCTCTTCACTAAACTAAGTAGTAATACTCTTACGGTTGAGGCAGAGATGGAAGTCAGTCATATGGATTTACATTCCTATGCACGCCCTCAAAGCCCTGAATATGTGCCGTTACCTGACTCCATGCCGAACACTCCCTAATCAAAGAAAGTGAGATCTGAACCAACTCTGGCTGAGGTACAGGATACTATCATAGAGCTGCTGAAAAAAAAATAGATGAAAGAGCTGATGGTCTGGAAAAGAAAGCAGAAGGCCTGGAGAAGTTGATTCAACACAATGCAGCAAGTATCGACGCCTTGAAGGAAAACGCAGAGTTCCTCTTCAAAGAAATTCAGGATATGAAAAGAGATGTAGCCACTGTGAAGAAGATAACTACTGACCACGACAAAAGGATCTCTGAGCTGGAGGACAAGGTGAACGATGCTGAACGTTACCAGAGGCGCTGGAACTACACTTTTTCTCAGTTGCTAAAACACTAAAACCCATTGGCTGAAAAAAGTTTGCAGTTGCCTGAACTCATTTAGGTAATTGTGCAGTCTGTTGTCAATACTTTAAACCATTTCACATGGTAAAACACAATTTGCAGATCTCACTTAGACTTTTCAGCAGAACTCTAAACACATTCTCATTCTCAAAACATATTCTGCACTCTAATGCACATGTCATCCATACTGGTAAACACAAGTGGCAACAATCAAATACAAAAAGAGAACACATGTCATTGATTAAACACAACCACTCAAAATTGATTTCACTTGTTTCAAATAATGTGACACAATCAATATAAGCCAGTTCAGAGAGCAAACAGGTAAATCTTCTGCAAACCATGGATTTAGCCTGTGGTAATATAGGTGAGGAACCATGTCAGGGCTGGATACGGCACACAAGAGGCTTCTTCCCCCGTTGCCTCAGGAGGGAAAATACTGCTTGTGATGTCGACACAGTGCTCTGTCCAGACCCAGCCTATTGTATACTGTAGTACAGTGCATTGTAGGCTGTATACTGTACAACAAACACATTGTCTGGCCCTGATCATTGTGCTTTCCATTTGTTTACAGTACTGACTGCTCAATAGATTTTGACTGGTTACAGGTTCATATCAACAAAGAACAAGAATTACAGTATCACAGAAACAAAGGACAAGTTTGTGAGATGTAGGATACAGTGCTGTAAAAATAGGGGTACAAGGAGGAGGAGGAACAAAAAAAATGCAAAGAGCAAAGCAGAGTATAATTTCTGATCAATTTTGAGCTATGATAGAACATGTTTTCATTCATCAAAAGACAATGACGGAAAAATATGAATATGAATTTGTTTTGAGATTATAAATGTATTTCTCCTGAGAATTATATGTTTTGAACAACGTGTTTTCTATTTTTTGGTGTATTGTTTACTGACTGCTTGAGAGTGTATATCATTCTGATCGCTTTGTTTATGATTTGAGAGCAGTGTTTGGTTTTGAGCACAGGTAAATCTGTTTTGAGGTGAAAGTTTCATTTTGCAGGAAGAGTCAGAGGTTTTGTAAATAGTGCTTGAAGCTGAGGTTTTTGTGTTTAATGTTTTCAGAAAATGGAGCATGGTTTCAGAAATTGTGTTTTAGCAATTGAGAAAAACTGTAAGACTCTACGGACTTCCAGAGCAGGAGGGAGAAGACGTCAAGCAGCGGGTGATGGACATCTGCCAGGCAATTGCTCCAGAGCTCGAGAATCTTATTCATCTCAACATAGACGTCAGCTATAGGTTGGGAAGAAGAATTGAAGATAAAGTACGGCCAGTCATCACACGTTTTACTTCTAGAGCAACCACAGAGATGGTTTGGAAAAGCGCCAAGAACACGGACTATCTTACATCCACACAGCAAAAATGCCAGTGTTAAATCAACTCTGAGAGTGTTAAATTTATCACTGAGAAAGTGTGTATATGCGTCCACTCTTTTCAGTGTTAATTTAACACTAACACTAGTGTTAATGTTTTTACACTCAGCTATAGTTATTTCAACACTGTAGGGAGTTCAAAATTAACACTGGTCAACACTAGTTAAGTGTCAATAGTACTCTACACTAGTGTCAGTGTAGATTTTTACACTTAAGTCTAGTAATTTCAACACTGTAGGGAGTTCAAAATTAACACTGACCAACACGTGTATAGTGTCAGTGTTAATATTTTTGCACTCAGCTATAGTCATTTCAACACTGTAGGGAGTTAAAAATTAACACTGACTAACACATGTATAGTGTCAGTGTTAGTGTTTTTACACTCAGTTCTAGTTATTTCAACACTGTAAAGAGTTAAAAATTAACACTAGCTAATATGTGTAGTGTCAATAGTACTCTACACTAGTGTCATTTTAATGAACTGTTACACTACTGCGATTGAAAATGCTACACTGACTACCAATGCATTCACATCAATGGGTGTAAAATTTGACTACCAATAAACCCACCCACCCTTAACCACCACAACCACCCACAAACCCATCACAAAAAATACACAAGGCAAACACTTCTTTAGAAAAATATTCTTATTAAATAGCCACCACACCACATTAACAATTAACAGTCTGCATGGATTCACATATAATTACATATGGAACAAGGTACACTTGGTCATCGGTGTCATATGAAAATTGCCTATCACAAGGTCTGTAATATACCAGGTCATTTACACAGATCACTGTGAAAACCTCATTTTTCTCCTCAATACCAAATGCATTTAAATGATCATCAAAAAAAATATTTGAGACTTTACAAATCAAAAGATAGGCATTGTTGTCTTTAACAATTATACTGTCAATCCTGTTGAACAAAGGCATCTCATTTTCAACTCCAGTAACCACATACATCCCAACTTGATACTCGGTGCCATAGTTTTTGACCCAGGAAGTGGTGGAAACTGACAACACATCAAAAGCTTCATTCAGCACCTCTCCACCCTTTATACTGCTGACCAGGACTTCGGAGACCAGACCAAACTGTAATCTTTGGAAATAAAAGTTCTCAAAATGAAATGCTAACTGAGCCTGATGTTTCTTAACCAGAGTCTTTGCAATATTTTTCAAGTTTTTAACAGATTTCTTGAAGAAATTATGTTTTCCTTCAAATCGCATGCACCAAATGTGTATGAGTGGTCCAATTCTTCTAATACAGCTCGGGTAGTGGATCATATGGTGATGTTTTGGAATGAGATTGTGCTCTGGGAAGATGGATTTAAAAAGTTTGTGATGTTCAAAAATTAAATGTTTCAAATAACAAGTCATACCATGAGTTACAGTTGGTGAAAACACTATGTTTACGATTTGAATTAAAAGGAGTAACAATTGCCAACAGGTATCTGCTCTTTCAACTAAATCTCCAAATATCAGCGGGGCATTGCGTAGGAGGCACCAAGACTGGATAGCATTAAGTCCAAGATCTTTGCTGTTGTCATCCAGCTTAAGCCCACCAGAGGGGTGTTTTGCGAAGCCAGTTTAGTGGGTTAGCGAGGTATGTTGAGTCTAAAGCCAGGCTTCCCTGTACTACAAAGGTGGCTCTCTTTAAACCCGGCTAGATCACCATGGTAACTTGTGCTTAGCTCATAGCCTGGTCCCGACCAGGTTATGTTCCGAGTTTCGGCTTAAAATCGGCTATAAAAGCGCTGCTGGTTCACTGTGTAACTCATTCGGAGATGGCGTCACCCTTCATTGAGAACCCGGTGGACCTGGGAGCAAGAATAATTCGGGCAGCACTACGACGTGAGCGGCTTCTTCGAGATCGCGCTGATCCGCTGGCATTTCCTGATGAAATTCTCTATGAGCGATATAGATTTTCAGCTGAGGGAATACGGTACATCTGCTCACTTATTGAGCCGAGTGTCAGGATGCCACTGAAGAAGCTGTGCGCTCACTGTCGGGCAAACTACTTACATTCAGTTGGTGATGCAGAAAATCTGAGCAAGAACACTGTGTGTTGCGCCATCCGCAAAGTGGTTCTGCTCTTACTGAGAATCTGTAATCTTAAAATAGTGATGACATTAAAATAAAATGGGATACAGTATATTATCCACACACTTGCTGCCATGTCCGACTGCTGCTTCCACATCTTAATAACATGCAATATGAAATATTAATTAGGCCAACCTAGTATTTATTTGTCACAGATAATGAGTAAAGTTAATTATTTCTTTGATGTGGCCATGAATAAACTGATGAACTGATCCATGTTTTACCGTTGTAGGGCAGTGTAGCCCAAACACAAATCTTACAGGCTTGAGCTATTTTCACTGTCAAAAAGGTCTTTATTGTCATTGTACAGGGACAGCAGCTACATGTGCTTGTTCATCCCGACACAGTAATACAAAAAAAAACCACTGAACATTTATAGCCTACGCACACTCAGCCTCGCTTTCAATGAAACACACACAGCATTCTATAACTGAGATCAGTAAAATGTGAAAACAATATAGACATCATTCAAAAATGAAAAAGATAGTTGTTGCTTCAGTTTATTTATTTCTTAAATGGATGAGGGTTAATATGTAAAACAATGCTGAGCTTTCAGAAATTAAAACACTAAGGGCTTAATATAATATTGATCATAATATGAATCATTGTTAATTTATGCATTTACACGGTCAGCAGTTTTCTGCCAGCAGCCCTCCCTCGCTCTGTTGGCGGGGACAGGATGACTTTTTGCCGTGATGGTTTCTTTGAATTCTTCAAAGCTTTGCATAATAAGAATCTGCTCATCTTGAGTAAAATATGTGGCCGGGATCGATCCATTTTTGCACGGAAGTAGAATAATATGACGTCAAACGCCCCCTTTTATGTGAACGCGCGCAGAGCACAAAGCAGAGAGCCGGACTTAACAAATTAAGTTGATAACCACCGTCGCAGAACCGTTTAACTCTGTTTGGGGACTTGGGGCTTTGTTGAGCTGCATCATGAGCACAAAGCCTGGCTATGTTGAGCCCCCTTCGCAGAACAGGCCCCAGGTTAGGTTCATAGAGTATGTTACCATGGTAACTGACCGAAAGCTTAAGTTACCTCTCTCTGTGAAACAGGCTAGAGTTACCCCTCTTTCTCTGGTTTGAGTTACCTCCCTTTGTGAAACGGAAAACTCAGAGTTTCCCTCATTTCAGGGTTAACAGACTCAGAGTTTTCACTAAACCTGCTTTGTGAAACGGACCCCAGGTAGTTTATGGCTTGGATGTAAACATGGGTACCACCGAAGAAGTTGTCAAGGATTATTTTGATGCGGGACATACACATGAGGTGACAGTTGATATGCTGTCAGCCTTTCACAGCATAACAATGAGTGTTCGCACTTTGAAGACACGTTTAAGAGAAGCAGGGTTGTATAGGAGAAAGAATCATTCTCCACTCGCTCAGGTGAGACGAGCCATACTGACAGAGCTGCGTGGGCCTGGGCAACTGTTTGGTTATCGGACTATGTGACAAGTACGTGGTGTAGTGATGAGATTGTTGAAACAACTTAATCCACAAGGCACAGATCTGAGGACACGCCAGAGGTTTATGAGATGTACATATCACTCCATGGGACCAAACTACATGAGGCATGTAGACGGCTACAATAAGATGAAACCCTTTGGCTTGGCTCTCTCAGGATGTATTGATGGCTTTTCAGGGAGAATCATGTGGCTTGTTTGTGGGGCTACCAACAACAACCCATCGGTCATCACTGACAATTGTATTCAATGTGCGAAGAGTGTTGGTGTGATCCCAATGAGACTAAGAACTGACTTCGGAACAGAAAATGGGACAATGGCTGCCATACAATGCACCCTCCGCCACGAGCATACCGACTACTATGCAGGCTCATCAAGCCACAGTTATGGCTCATCAGCAGGGAATCAGCGTATCGAGTCGTGGTGGTCCTTATTCAGGAAAGGAAGGTTTGTAAATTTCTTTTTGATGGAATAAATAATACGGTTTTGTACATCAGGCCTTATAATTGGCTATACATTGATGAATAATGCATCTGTACTGTTATAAAAAGTGGTCTATTTCATAAGACAACCCTCTTTTTTCTTAGAATATTCCACAATTCTATCAATCAAAAAGGGGTACAATATGAAGATGGGGAGAGGGAGCAAATCATGTGATCATCTATAGTGTACATGCATACATGGAACATAAACAGTACATCTCCTCCTCTCCTCTGGCTGTAAGCACTCAGTTGACTGAGGTGGAGAAAGCAAATCAGGCATCACTCCTCAATACTCCTGATATTTAAGAGCGCCGTGCGCGTGATGGCAATTTCCACGTGGGACGCCGACCGCGTGGGTCTGCGAGGGCCCTTCATTTTTTCGTTTTTCTGATTGTGGGCAAAAAACAGAAATCACCAATTCGGCTCGTTGTCTTGTTTTTTTGTTCGTACTGATAAAACAAATTTACCACTCAATATTTCGTTTCCATCGGTGGGCGGGCCTTCGGCACCCCATTTCTTCTGATTGGCTAGTGTGCTCTATCAGTTATATTTGTGCTGTGCTCTTCAAAATAAAGGTTTTCGCGTATGTCTCGGCCTTTAGACAGTGCAACGTTAACACAAATATATTGCGACAGACAGACAGCCAAGCGGCTATGACGGCCTTTAGCTTCATTATAGCTTCAAATATGCTCTTTATAAGTGGTGATGATTTAGTTTTATGACCTTCAATGACAATAAAAATGTTTTTCATATCAAATGAACAACCTTTCATTCATTTCTGAAATGTTCTGCTGGTGCATGGGTTATAAAGTAATGCAAGAGAAAAAAATGCTTAAATAAAGAAATAAAATAAAGTAATGCAGCAGCATATTGTATTGACTGTTAATGTGCAGTGGATAGATTAAAATGCACCATGTCTGTTTTGAAAATGAAAGTACTATAGTACGTTTTCTGAAGGATGCACTGTGAACAGTGAGGTCTGCTCTTAATAATTAGAAATATCACTGGCATATGGCATGTGGCAATGGGAAGCACGCCAAAGGTAGTTGCAAAAAATGACCAGCAGGTGTCGCACTATGTGAAACCTTTCATCAATAGGTTTGTTCTCTCAAAAAATAAATACAAATATGGATATGTTTACAGCCACAACAGAGACAGTGAGCATCATATGGAGCAACTGTTGTGCGCTAACACTTGACATCTCATCCAGATACTATCAGTTACAATCAGGCTCCCACTCAACTGTAGCCCCCACAGCTGATCACATGGACCCACTTGATAACAGGCAAAACACACTTACTGTAATTCTGCAGACTGGTTAGAGATTCATCCTACCGGATATGGTCGAGAAAAAGAACCTCCTAGTTTTCAGGTCTACTCAAGCAGACTGACTATGTACAATGAAAAAAATGTGATTTAGCACAATTATGCCTGTAGCTGCTATCCATGATGTTATCCATCATGCTAACCTGATGTGATTTTGAAATTCAAATAGGCAATGATATCTAGGTATGTGTATTAAATTAAATTGATTTGAGTCTCTGTATGTTTGCCTGTGTTAACACATATTTAAATATACAATTGACACAAATATTCAAGCAGTATTTTTTTCTTCATTCAAAAGAATGATAACAATACATGGAAAACGTAATAACCCTTCTTTTTTTTTTACCACCAAGATAACAGCATCACTGCAATCAGAATATTTACAAGACAACATTAACAAATATTTTGTTGACATCCATGGAAAGTAAACAGTTTATCAACAGCAGGAGTTACCACCTTTATACATGCAGGCTGAATTGAATATAATTAAACTCTTAACAAGTCGACATCTTAAATGATGATTTTCAGCTGAAACTAATTAATCAAGTGTGAATAAAACTTGAAAAACTTACATGGGCTCAAGTGGCGCCTGACAAAACATTAACAAACATCAACATATTAGGACAGAACATGTCCACGGACCTCCAGGTACATCATGTTCAGGCACTTATATTCATGCATGTCTTCTGACAATGTCTATTAGGTCCTTAAGCCCATTTTGAAAATGAGCCGGTTCATTCTTGACAGCGCTGTCAAAGAGCTCAGAAATGAATCTGAATAGTGCCGTGTAAACTCTTGCTCAGCTGCTGCCTGGTGCTGCACTGTGGAAAATGGGTTTCTGCCTAACACTGATGCTCGTGTCAAAGAGGAACCCACTTCCTGGTCAGCTGTCTGCAGCCTCCACGGCCTCAGGCAAAAGACCTGCAGGTAGTTTCTTTGGGCATCCACCTAGAGCCAGTTGATTGGGGATACCCTTGCCTAAATAAAATAAGCAAATCAAAGCAAATCATCAGGGACTATGATTTATGAAACATGAGTTACATATTATCATCATGTGTAACTATGCACCTCAAGTAATGTGCAATCCTGGACTGAGCAATGTTGGAAAATTCAGATCTCACAGCATCTTTACCAAATATCAGGTAATATCCGTTTATAAAATGTATCAGTTAAATACAATGCAATCTTTAACAGAATAGCTATTATGTAATCTAATCGAGGCCTATCTGTACATTAAATTCCACACATTTCCTTTGCCCTGGCTGGCAGCAACACAAACCACATGTTAGGGCCCTCTGTCTCTGTGAATCAGATACAAAGTTATACTTATGGTTACTACTTTGTTGTTGTACTTAGTGTGGTTATTTGTAGGTTTGATGTGATTGAATGCTTCATCAGTACTAAATTTGTCACCTTGACTGTATGTCTGAGACTACAGCTATTATACTGTGTGTAAATGTGCAGTGCACATCATGTAGTAATTGTAGCTCTTAAGAAAATGCGAGAATCCAAATAACTTAATTTAGAATGCTGAATGTCTCACATTGTGTAATTTATGCATGTGTCTTTGTTATGTAATACTCATTTAGGCCTCCCCCTCCCTCATTTTGTTAGAGTGCTATAAAAAAAAATGTCAAGCCTCATCACCGTCCATTGTTCTGATCTTTTGTGCACAGCGGCAATAAATGTGTTATGGTTTTGGTTTTGTGTGTTCTATTTCATGTTTTATTTTGTAGTAGTTGTCCCCTTGCGTTCTGTTTCATAATTACTTCCTGTCTTTGTCCTTTTTCCCACCTGTGTGATTCCCTGCACCTGCCCTCTTGTGAATCATCTGTGTCCTGTTGTCTCATTTGTCTTTCCCTGCCTCCTGGTGTATTTCTCAGTCTATCACCTATCAACCTGTTCTCAGTCTCCTGTCACCTGACCCTCTCCTCCCTCTTTTCACCTGTTCCTCGTTTGTTTGTATTTAAGCCTGTTCTGTTCAGTCTTTGTTAAGTCATTGTCGTTGCTGGTGTTTGTGGAGTTAATTTGTTCCTTGTGGTAGTGTTAGTTATAGTCAGTTTATGAGTAATGGTTTGTTTGTTTTAAGTCTTGTGATATGTTTCCCTTTTGCTGAGCTGTCCTGTGTTTTTACCGCCTTGGAAGTTATTTTTGTCATTAAAATTTTTTTTGTTACTAACTTTTGAGCTTCACTGATGTTCAAGTCTACATTTGGGTCCACTGGTACTGGCACTGCCTCGCCACTCTTCAAACCATGACAAAATGGCTTAAACTGAAACCTCCTACATTCTTCAGCATGGTGATACACAATCTCCTGTGAGCCAATCTTAGACTAACACACTAACCTTGGATCCTGTGTGCATTCCAGGACTGGACCTGTCAAGCCCGATTTCAGCTACCTGACAGGTAAGCGTGGACACACAATATCGTGTCGTGTTGTCTTCCAAGTTAAGTTCTTCCTGGTCAACAAGGTGGATAAGAGCGCCTTTCAGTGGGTAGTTTACCCTGTTGTTCACCTCTGGCCACATCCTTTCTACTGTATGGTTCTGTCATTTTGAAAGAGAAGGCAAAATTGTTAAAATTTTAATGATCACAATTACTAATCTGCACCTAATGGTAAACCACTCAGAATAATACAATTTTCTATGACCATAAAGATCAAGAACCCAATTAATAAAGTACAGAGCACACTAAAATTAAGCATAACGTTACGGCGGTGGCAGGGGCCTCTGAAGATTCCCAGTGTGTTCCTGTGTTTTTTCCCTCCCTCCTGTTTCCAGTGCCCTCTGTCTGTCTCTCTGCGTTTGTGTTTGTGTGTGTCCTGGCATGGGCGTGGCTCTCCCTCCTGCCTCAGCTGAGCTGCGTGCAATCGGTTCATCACTCTGCCCAGTCTGTACACCTGCCTCTCATCAGCTCATCAACCTGCAGTACTTCTACCCCAGCTTTCCAACCACTCATTGCCAGATTGTTGTTTCACTCCTGTGGTAGATACTTTCTGGCTCCCATACTGTTTTTGCTTCCTCATGCTTTTCGTGTGCTAAATTACTGTGTTTTTGTGCTTCAGTCTGCCAGCCAGCTTGCCATTCCCTGCATGCCACGCTGCCTCAACCATTCCACTCACGCCAGCCTCACTTGCCTGCCTTCAGTCCTCACCTAACACTGCCTAACAATAAAACACCTTTACCGCTCTAAACCGGCTCTGTGTCCTGCATTTGGGTCTCCATTCAAGTCCGTAACACATAAATATACAAATTAGCCATTTATAATAGCCGGTAATAAATTGCAACAGACAAGACTTTCGGGTTAGCTCCATTTATTCAGTAAAACCCACAACATGGAACTTCCAGCTAATCTTTCAAGCTGCTGTTTTTCCACCAACTTCCCCTATTAGGCCCCGTTTACACCACGGAAAGATGCAGATATATCCCAGCGGTTTGGCCTCTCATTTACACAAAAACCCAGTTTTTATCACAGAAAACGATTATTTCTAAAAACTTCAGCCAAAGTGAAGATTTACAAAAACGTCGGTTATGTGTTGCCGTGTCAACTAGGAGAAACGGGGGTTTTAGGTTCTCAAACGTCACATTGTGCGCCAGAAAATGCTTAACATCATGTGAGCGCCCTATGTTTACAGTTTGTTTGGAAGGAACAGGAATTGTCTCGTGTTATTTGTTGTTGTCGATTCTGAGGATTCTGATTGGCTTGTATGGCTTTATCCTTCTCCCTACACTGCTGCCCATAGGTTTGGCATAGTTATTATGGCGCTCGACGGTGTATTTATGCGGGTTGATGTAAATGACAACTTTTTTGAAAAGGATGTTATTACTGAAAACGGGGGGAGTATGCATTTCTCTAAATCTCCGGCTATGTGTAAATGTTGCCTTAGTCTCAAATGTGTCCTTCAAAATAAAAGCACATGTATAACATCTTCGATTCCACCACAATACTGTCAGAGGAAACGGCTAGTTTTCCATTATGGAGGACCAAACCTGACATAAGCATAAATAAATAAATAAATGCATAAATAAATAAATAAATAAATACATAAATAAATAAATGCTGAAATAGATAAATGCTGAAATAAATGAATAAATAAATAAATGCTGAAATAAATGTATAAATAAATAAATAAAAGTATAAATAAAAGAATAAATGCTTTTTATTTATTTCTGTATTTCTGTTCACCTACATTTATTTATTTCTGTATTTCTGTTCACCTACATTTATTTATTTCTGTATTTCTGTCACCTACATTTATTTATTTCTGTATTTCTGTGTCCATATGTAAATGAGGAGGTAGGAGGTCCTAACCTCAGTCAAGAGCATGATTGGTTACAGGAGTGTGCTCGATGAGGGTCTACTACTTCTGCCTTACTAGCGGCGCTGATTCCTGTACAGTGTACAGGAATGTTGCTGGCTACCAGCAACATTCCTGTACAATGTACAGGAAAGTTGCTGGCTACCAGCAAGCCCGCTCAGCTAACTGTTAGCTGCAGTTGTTGACATTTGTTCATGTAGCTCTGGTTTAGTGATGAATTTGACTGGCTTTCATTTTAACTTGCGAGGGTCCCAGGTGTGCTGGCGGTGTGGTTTGAGTATCCCATCTGGACAAGCCCGGATCCCGAACCGGGCCGTCTGGGCCGCGGCCCGGGGGCCTCGAGCTCCGTGGGGACCTCGAGCTCCCAGAGTCCTCCCTCACTTTTTTTTTTCTCCTTGTGAGTAGACCTCATTAAGTGTCTGATGAATTACAAAGTTATTGTCTACCCGATTTATTTGCAAATAAAAATATAACTGATTGTTTGTTTTGCTGTCTGTGCCAGCGATGATGACGGCACCTCTTTTATATACAGTCTATGGGACGTACACACGCACACACACACACTGACACGCACACAATGGAGGTAAAAATCGCCACTTTAACATTACGGTATTGCTGTTTGCCAAATGGACAGAAAGTAATGAGACATTTCAAGTGTCCGACGTTTTGTTCCGTTTGCGGCTCTTTCGGACCGGCACTGCCCTCAGCTCCTCTGCCAGCTGCTGCAGGACTTTCCTCCGGGCTCTCCTGCTGCTGGTGCTCCCTGAATAAGATGCGGGCATTGATCCCAGCCAGGTTGAGGATGTTATAGAAGACCGCCACTGGCCATCTTCCGTGCCGCCTTTGACGGAGTACGCCCTCGCGTCTGGTCCGAGGCTTCCCCGCCGTACTTGGTGTTGTTGTAGTACATCACAGACTCTGGTTTTGCCTTCGCCCCACTAAAGCTGCCCACACCTGTGTGCAGGTGCTCAGGATGCAGATATTCTTCCTCGGCTTTCCCTGGTACACAGTCAGAGTCGCATCACTTCAGCACCGAACAGCTCCGCTCGCTGTTTCACGGAGGGGGAACTCCCGTTTTGTTTGCCCATGGTGCCAACCAGGCGAGATAATACAACTACATAATAATTCACTTAGAAGTAAATTCGCCAAGAAGCACAAACAATGTAAATATGAAACCCCGCGAAATGGTGTGCGGTCAATATGACCGCTTGTAGCCGAAATAGGTAAAACATATCATATTGTCTTAGTTTTTATATAAATTACACAAAAGACAATCCTAAATTAAAATACAGACAAAGTTATTGCTCATATTTGAAAACGGCCAAAATGACCGTCTTGGCCTTTCTGCTAGCAAGCCTTCACTTGGACTCTTCACTGCTACTAATTATTACTCCGCACTCCGGTCAGCTGAGCTGGCTGCTCTTTTGTCGGAGTTTACATGAACGGAAGCAAATTAAAATGTGGCGTTACATCGTAACGGTTGAACGTAGGGAATAATTAAGTACAGTAAATTCTATAGTTGCAAGTAGATATTGCTATATATTACTAACCTTCTAATCACCTAATGATGCAATTTCCACTTCCTTTGTGTGGGTCCAGTGCAGTCGAACATATGAAATAAGTTGAAATGTGTAAATACCTGTAAGATGCAGGGAAATATTGATATAGATTTCTAACCATCTAACCTTCATTATGAACCACTTTGTCTATTCAGACTTAATTTCCCGTTTATTTATGGTATCACATAAATACTGAATAATCAACTCTGGTAACAAGTACTGATTGGGAAACAGTATGTGCATGCCTTGTACAAGAAAAATATGTTTCTAGGCATTACTGTACACATCAACGCTTAAATATAAAAGTGACTGGTAAAAATGTTGAGTGGCTGGTAGATGTTAGAATTTACCAGCCACAGTGGCAGGTGGACAAAACAGTTAATTTCCATCCCTGGTGTGTGTGTGTGTGTGTGTGTGTGTGTGCACGTGTTGGGCCTCTAAAAATCTGGCCCAAGAACCTCTGAATTCTTAATCCAGCCTTGCGTCTGGAGAGAGGGGTCCTCAGCCATGTCCCCTAACCAGGAAAAACATTCTGCTCATCGCTCCATGTCATGTATATGACGACGCTGAAGTTAGCCTCTGATTCGTCAGCTTCCGATTCGGCACTTAAGGGGAAAGTTAAGGGGAAATTAACGTAATGTGCAGTGCGACTGTTCGTACACTGATTGTCTGTTTTTTTGTGACACTTCTTGATGTAAAAACATTTTAGACATTTTAGGTGAGACATTAACTTTGCCTGACACCCGCTATTGTATTTGTGAAACGCTTATTTTATTTGTGAAAATGCTAAAGGGGAGATTTCACCGTTTTTGTTTGATACCTGCTGACCTCATTAGACCAGGTCCAGATCAAAAACCACTGTACCCAGACTTCTCAAATCTAGACTAGATTAATCTGCAGGCCCTGAAGATTCATTCAGACACAGTTTCTGATCTGTGAAACCTTTATTCTATTTGTGAAAATGCAATAATGGCAGATTTCACTGTTTTCTCAGCATGTAGACCACATTAGACCAGGTCCTGATCAAAAACCACTGTACCCAGACTTCTCAAATCTGGATCGGATTATCCTACAGAGGCTAAACATTTATTATAACACAGTTTCTGATCTGTGAAACCTTCATTCTATTTGTGAAAATGCAATAAAGCCACATTTCAGTTTACTCAGCATATAGACCACATTAGACCAGGTCCTGATCAAAAACCACTGTATCCAGACTTCTCAAATCTGGACTAGATTAATCTACAGGCCCTGGGCCCAGTATTTCAAACGTGATCTGACAGGATTATCCTGGTCGGATTGGATTAAATCTAGATCTGATCTGAAAACTGGGTATTTCAACACAGATCAGGAGAATCCTGATCCTGAAGATCAGGGTTTCAGCTCTGGTAATCCAATCCTCCCCTGAATCCAGATAAAAGGCTGATTTGGGTATTTCAAAAGTTAAGTCAGATATCTGGATCAACTTGATACCAAAATTTCAGGATCATTTGAATCCCACCTCAGAGGTGGATTTGACTTGGATTGACAAACTCTCAGCGCATACTTCTCCTAGATATTGTTACTCAAGATGTTTGTCACACTTAAGTGTTAGTGTTGTACTTCTAACAAGTAATTTAAGTAATATCAAAAAATGTAAAGCATAGTAAAATTTTTGACCACACTGTAAAACTGCTGTAAATAAAATTACAATTATTTCTCAAATTCTAGTTCACCAAACATTGTAACTTGCATGTACCAAAACAGAGAAAGACAAAGGAATGCAGGGTCCAAACAAAGTTTTATTCCAACAAAAAATAATGTGACCACTAAGGACCATGCTATTTCAAATGTCAAGCTGTTTCTCTAACAGCTTGATTGTTAATTCTGTCTCTTTTTGCTGAAGCAGCGTCAGCTTAATTTGCCGTTTGGCCAGTTCAGTCTGTTTGACTGCCCTTTCGGTCTCCATTTTGAGGAGCCTCTCATAGGCTTCCTCATCCCCGGCATGCCTCTTCCGTCGCCGTCGCTCTGGCGCTGGCTCTGGCCCCCGTGCCTGATGTGGTAGATAGATAAGTTTATTGGTCACATGCAAAGCTAAAACCAAGGTTTAAAAACAGTGTAGTGAAATGCAAAAAAAACAAGCTCTCACCAATGGTGGACCAGGTGGAGCAATGCTGGCACTTGATGGTGTTGATGGCACAGGTGTGAGCAGCACATAGTCAGCTGAAAGGTTGAGTGGCTCGTCAGACTCCCCCACACTGGCTGGCAAAATCCCATGGAGGGCATGGGAACTCTCCCCTCCAAGTATATCGAGGACAGTATCTGAGAATTCTCCAGCTTTACAAAATAAACAAGAACATTTGTATTGCACATTCATATAAGAAATGTAGCTCATAGTGCTTCACAAAAGTGACATGAAATTAGTACTTGTACCATTAATGTAACATAATATGGGAATTTAGAAGACAAACATTTAAGTCTTACCTTTGAAGGGCTTGTTCCCTGTTTGGGGGTTTTTCGCCTCCCCCTGGTCCTTGGTGGCCTTTTGCTTCAAGTTTTTCCACCGAAGCTTGACCTGCTCCACCGACCGTAGTTGGCCACTGCCAGTGGCATTTATTTGGGCTGTGATAGCAGCCCAAATCTCGCCTTTGGTCTTTGCAGACACACTGGTCTGGCCAGGGGTGCTGAAAGTGCCAAACAAAACACTATAATGTGACCTCACCCCATCCAGCAACGCATGCGTTTCCGCAGCTGTAAAGTTCAATCCCTTACTCTTTTGGGCCTCCATGGTGTCGGGAGGTTGATCAACCAGTCACTCTTTTATACCTTGCCAGTCTCGTTACTTTCAGGTGTGAGAGTATCCCAGGTTCATTAGTAAGGGCTTAAATTGGGTTCTCAGCTGAACACGATTGGTTGACAAGACAATGACAGCAATTGTACACCGACACCGACAGCAAAGGAGAAGGTATAGGCCACGGCATTATGCTGAGCGCCCCAACCTGCTCGAGCATTACTCAAATGAGGAGCTTTATGCAAGATACAGATTTGGGCGAGATGATATTACTTACATCTGTAATATTCTTCATCCTCACCTTGAACGTGCCACCCTGAGGACCCATGCCTTGACTGTGGAGGAGCAAGTGCTTATAGCGCTACGGTTTTATGCATGTGGTTCCTTCTTTGAGGTAATTGGGGATGGACTGGCGGTGACAAAGTCAGCAGTCGGCCATGTGGTGCATTCAGTGTCATCTGCCCTCAGCAATCTTCTGGGTCAATTTGTGAAATGGCCTGAAAATGAAGACGACATGGCAAGGACCAAGAGGGAGTTTTTCTCATTGGGGGGGATGCCCAATTGTATTGGTGTTATTGATTGTACTCACGTGCATATTCAGGCACCTCATGCCAGGGAATGGGAGTATGTCAACAGAAAAGGCCGGCACAGCATTAACGTGCAGCTTGTGGGGAACGCTGACCTCATTGTCACCAACTGTGTCGTAAGATGGCCTGGGTCTGTACACGATGCCCGTATTTTGAGGTCAAGCCACCTCTTTCAAAGGTTCCAGCAGGCCGCCCCAGATGGCATCCTCCTCGGTGACAGCGGTTACCCCCTTCTACCCTGGCTGATGACCCCTTTTGCTACTGTCACCAATGATTCTCAGCAGAGGTACAACAGTGTCCATGCCACAACAAGAGGGACAATTGAGCGCCTGAATGGCGTGATAAAACGCAGATTTGCCTGCCTGAACTATCTCCGTGTGGAGCCACAGAAGGCCTGTCACGTCATCTGTGCCTGCATTGTGCTCCACAACATTGCACAAACGAGGAGAGTGCCACTTGGGGCTCCCATTGATGGACCTCCTCCCTGCGCAGAAGTCCCCGATCCGCTGCCTCCACCACCGCAGCAGCCTGATGGTCCTGCTGGAAGAGCTGTGAGAAATGCCATGGTTAATCTTTATTTTTCCACTTGAATGATTAAAGAAAAATGTGCACATTTTTTCTGTGTCAGTGTTAATGTCATGCTGCACATTTCAGCACTTTCCAAGCATTTTCAAGGTATATTTTCATGCTTCTGATTAATTGAAGACAAAGTGGCTTCAAGCTTAAAAATGCACCTTTAAAATATTTGGATATATTTGGATATAGCTTGAATGTGATTTTAAAACATGTAGCAATGTATTTCAGTTAGTGTTTTACACACTGATTATTTTACTTCATCAAATCAGATCCTTTTATAAATTATCATAATTATGTTGGAGAGGAATTAGGATGAAGAAATGTTTCTAATTGTGTCACTGACCAATACCACAACATAACAGGAGGGTTAATAAGGTGACAATTCAAATAGTTGGCTTGCATGATGTGTTGGTTGCCGTTCGTATGGTATTAAAACCGCTACACAATAGACGACGGTTAACTTACACTTTTGACGTGAAAGTCGGCGCTCTGCTACTCCTTTCATGAAGTAGTCCACCATGTTTCAGATCCCGGAGGCGGAGACTTGAGATTGGGAAATCCGTATCCGACCAGGTAGGGATCACGGTGATCCACCCTGCCTGTGTTTTGAAATACTCAGATAAAGTCAGCAGGATCACCGTGATCCATGACTGAGAAAAGGAGGATTTCATTATCCGGATTATTCTGATCCAGATTACAAATTTTGAAATACTGGGCCGGGAAGATTAATTCAGAGATAGTTTCTGATCTGTGAAACCTTTATTCTATTTGTGAAAATGCAATAAAGGCAGATTTTACTGTTTTCGCAGCATATAGACCACATTAGACCAGGTCCTGATCAAAAACCACTATGCCTAGACTTCTCAAATCTGGATTAGATTATCCTACAGAGGCTAAACATTCATTATAACATAGTTTCTGATCTGTGAAACCTTTATTCTATTTGTGAAAATGCAATAAAGGCAGATTTCACCGTTTTCTAAAAATAATAATAAATGTTTAGCCTCTTTAGGATTATCTAGGCCAGATTTGAGAAGTCTGGGTACAGTGGTTTTTGATCTGGACCTGGTCTAATGTGGTCTACAAGCTGAGAAAACAGTGAAATCTGCCTTTAAAGGGACTTAGGGCAGGATTTGTGAAAAAATGAACAGTCATTATAAGTATTGCTATGCTAATAGGTGATGAAGCGTTCCAAACCAAAAAGAATGAGCCCACCCACGTATCTCTACGTTGCCTTGAACAGGCTATGTGCTGCATAATGTACTGCAATTCGGGGCCCGAGTTTCCTGCGCAGTCCTGCGGACGTGAGGTGAAATGACGCTGAATGCGCGTCCTCGACGCCTTGGAGACCGGAAGAAGACAAACGCGGTGGATCCAAACTAGTGTTTGGGTAGAAATGGATTCTGCTACGGCCAGAAAACGACCCAGCACCACACGATGTCCAATAAATAGTTATACTAAGAGGAACACGAAAGTTTTATAAGCGGCAAGTCGTGAGTCGAAACGAAATTACGACAAAAGCCGGGCTGGCACTGGAATAAACATCGGATACACGTTCGGCTCATGGAGGCAGCTTCAACCTGAAGTGGGACTGAAAACAGATGCTGACATGGCTCATATCCTAGTAACCAGGTAAGAAAACATTACACGTCATGTTTAGAGCTTGATTTGAAAATCTTATGAGATCACCGAGGACTCGGAGTGTGCTAACGTGCAACGTAGCGTTAGCTGCTAACATGTATCTTAGTCCGGTCCTGTGTAGTTACAGACTGCGCAGTTTCCACGGTCCTTCAGTCTGAAAACGAAGTTAGAAATATGTCCCTTTATATATAGGACCGAAAGCCCAACTGTTATCCGGGAGGTGATGTTAGCAGCTGGCTGTAGCAACAGGCTAACGGTTTCTGTGTCTGTGTAGTCAGATTAGCCGCTAGCTACACACAGCGAGCCGGTGTTTCGGATTAACACGCGTCTATGTTAACTGGCGACCGTGAGCCGAATGCGTCTGTGGTCGCCGTAGCTACAACAGATGTTGAAAATGGGAAGAGAAAACGTAGCTGTCCTCTGATCTGCCTCTTTGTTCAGGTTTTCTGTGCAAAACATACCTGATACGTGTTCTGGCTCCTGTTTGATTAAACGTGTCTAACTCTCCGTCGCTTTATCAAAGTTGCTGGTTGTTACGGAAGACGTTGTAAACAGGAAAAGGGAGAACTGCTCTTCCTGTGAATGTGTATCTCTAATAAACCTTTATTAAAAACACGCACTCGTGTCTTCTCCCTGTTTGAGTAAACATGCATCATACAGAGGAACTATGGAACCCTTTAAAAAAAAAGGAGAAAAAAAGAAGAAGAATTACGGGACTTGAACTCACATTCACTGAGGGAAAAAAATACCAGCGCAGTAATCAAACCACTCTGCCAATCAGATCACACAAGTGAAGCGCAGTATCACCTATTTCACTCCTCACAGCAGACACACAGACACCTCTGGGTCGCAGGAGGAGGCCAGATTAACTTGTGACCGCAGTGTCTGTTCACTGTGTATGTACGGTGATGATTTATAACACAAATAAGATTTTCCAAAAGAATATGATGTTTCTTGGTAAAAACTTTATATATTGAAGTAAAATGAAATAAAATGCTTGAATGATGGAAAATAACTGGGTCTAATATTTTGAGCAGATAAAGAGGAGGACAATTTTCATACATTTTCGTATTCTTTTGGGCAGTAAGATTGTCATTCCTACAAATTTAAAGTGGCCTATAACATAATCTTACGGACAATAACATTTATATCGATTATATTTTTGGTGCATAGAGACCGTGATCACAAGTTGATCTGGCCTCCTTCTGCGTTCATAAGGTGTCTGTGCTTATGCTCAGAGGCAATGATGGCACAGTATAGCTGTGGTTAGTCTGGTGTAGTGGATTGGTTATCACGCATCATGTTGCTTTTTCCCCTCAAGTCTAAGTTCGAGTCCCATGTTTTATTTTATTTTTTCTGTTTCCTTTAAAGAGTTCCATAGTTCTTCTGTGTGAACAAAGTTCACTCAAATAGACAGCAAAGATGAGCACGTGCATTTCATAAAGATTATGCTTATTTGTGTTATAAATCATCACCGTACATACACGGAGAACAGACACTGCGGTCACAAGTTGATCCGGCCTCCTCCTGCGACCCAGAGGTGTCTGTGTGTCTGCTGTGAGGAGTGAAATAGGTGATACTGCGCGTCACCTGTGTGATCTGATTGGCAGAGTGGTTTGATTACTGCGCTTTTTTTCCCTCAGTGAATGCGAGTTCAAGTCCCGTAATTCTTCTTCTTTTCTTTTCTTTTCTTTTTTTAAAAGGGTTCCATAGTTCCTCTGTATGATGCATGTTTACTCAAACAGGGAGAAGACACGAGTGCGTGTTTTTAATAAAGATTTATTAGAGATACACATTCACAGGAAGAGCAGTTCTCCCTTTTCCTGTTTACAACGTCTTCCGTAACAACCAGCAACTTTGATAAAGCGACGGAGAGTTAGACACGTTTAATCAAACAGGAGCCCGAACACGTATCAGGTATGTTTTGCACAGAGAAAACCTGAACAAAGAGGCAGATCAGAGGACAGCTACGTCTTCTCTTCCCATTTTCAACATCTGTTGTAGCTACGGCGACCACAGACGCATTCGGCTCACGGTCGCCAGTTAACATAGACGCATGTTAATCCGAAACACCGGCTTCCTGGCTGCTTCATGAATATAACGTTAGGGGATAAAGCTGTATCATACACACAGCGAGACGGCTCCTGTCTCGTTCCTGTCCCCGGGAAATACGCTATTTGGGGGGTACAGTAACGGTATTTACAGGCTACGTGTTAGGGGCTATTGTGTTGACTCGTTGATGATACTGTTGTGATGTAACGTTAACTGAATAGAGGCAGTTTAGAGCTCACCGTGAAGTGCACAATCGCATGTAAACAAGCTCAGGTGGTGCTTTATAAATTGATATTGAACTGGTCCAGACACACATTCACAGAGAACAGGTATGTCATTCACCTACATCCCACATCCATGTCTGATCAGTTTCAAAGTCAAAACATACCTCTTTGAAATAAAAATCAATTTGGAAGTTAGTCACAAGTCATTCTCTGTAAGTGCCAGCTGTACTGAGGTCCAATACTGCAGCAAAATGTAGATCTTCTGCTCACTATCACCAAGTTTAATACACTGCTAATTCATTTGAAAGTCTGGCACTTCTATTTGTAATGCTCAAACAATCAACATCAAGCCATTAGTTATATCTGTTCTGCCAGGGTAGAGTTGAAAATAATAATTACTAGATTTGATTATGGAGCTTTGTGAGCATGTGTTCTAACTCTACTTTTCTCTTCTCTCCATAAAGGCCTCAGCTACATGATCCAGAGTTGTGAGCAAGAAAAGAGAGAAGACAAGACCGTCTTGTCTACCACACATTGATTTTATTATAGACATGTAAAAAAAAAATACAAAATAAAAATGTGCACATAATGCAAATTTGAAAAATACTTTCTTTTCACTGTAAACTTTGAAAATAAAATACATATTGTACATAAATTGCATTTATTTTTGGATGAAAGTGGAATCTTTGGCTAAAAATGTTTATTTTTTGAGGTATTGTGATCACAGGTACACAAAACATTTGAAAAGTTTAGTCTGGCATCCTAAATGGACCTTCTTTGTAACCTGTGTAGTTCGCAAAGGGTTAGGAAGTTTTAGCTCGGATGCAAAGAACACAGCAGCTCCAGGCAGCACATCTCCAGGTGGACACTCCTGCTCAGACACTGGTCCGAGCCTGCTGACACACTCCTCCTCTGAAGACTCCTCCATGTGTGCCACTCCTTCCATAGTCAATTCCAAATCCTGAACAAAAACAATGAGAATAAGAATAACTTTATTAATCCTCAAAGGGATGTTATGATTTTACTTGATGTTATTTTTATTCTGATTCAACTTAGTATAATACCAGCTATGATTTGTTTTTCAGTATTTATCTGTTATGGTGCAGTGCTATTCATATTGTCTTATAATGGGAATGGTTTCACACATGATCTCAGTGGCACTGGCACATAACACTTGGTTTGAGACATTGAATCATACTATTGCTGTTACATGATAATGACTGCACACTTATGTCAGCGTGTTAGCAAGCTTTATCCAATGTTATAAATAGTAGCTATGTTGGTAAGTACCACAGTCAGAAATTAGCTGCAGCTACAAGCCGAATGCTCGTCAAACACCATAACGTTTGTGGCAGTAGCATTAGCTTCACAAACAATGGCTATCGC
The DNA here is from genome assembly GCA_963678695.2 of Diplodus puntazzo. Lineage (NCBI taxonomy): Eukaryota > Metazoa > Chordata > Actinopteri > Spariformes > Sparidae > Diplodus > Diplodus puntazzo. Next base: position 827,633 of record OZ023168.1, on the reverse strand, counting down.
TAGCTCGTTATTCACCGTGGCTGGTGAAATTTGAACTTTAGTAACCATTTGGCCAGTGTAAAGTAAACGTATTTACACTACAACTATCATTTTGCTGAATTAATGCGCAAATGTTGTCAAAGAAATATACTAAAGTTGCACTAAAATAAACACTGGGTTTACTTACTTCATCGCTTGAGATGATGCTGTTCGCAGTTGTAGGCTACCAACGAAGTTCCGGGGAGGCATGTGTGGAGGTCTTGCAGTAAACAGTGACGTGAACAGCGAGTAAATAAATAACGTGTCACAGCATCAGCTGCACTGCTGTGAAGAGTTCATGCGCGCTCCCGCGCCGGTGGCTTGGCTGATGGCTGCAGTTACCCTAACGGCCGTCGTGTCGCTATTGAGTCTTATTCCTAGATCCTGCCCTATGTCCCTTTAAAGCATATTCACAAATAGAATAAAGGTTTCACAGATCAGAAACTGTGTCTGAATGAATCTTCAGGGCCTGTAGATTAATCTAGTCCAGATTTGAGAAGTCTAGGCATAGTGGTTTTTGATCAGAACCTGGTCTAATGTGGTCTATGTGGTGAGAAAACAGTGAAATCTGCCTTTAAAGCATATTCACAAATAGAATAAAGGTTTCACAGATCAGAAACTGTGTCTGAATGAATCTTCAGGGCCTGCAGATTAATCTAGACCAGATTTGAGAAGTCTGGGTACAGTGGTTTTTGATCTGGACCTGGTCTAATGAGGTCTGCAGGTATCAAACAAAAACGGTGAAATCTCCCCTTTAGCATTTTCACAAATAAAATAAATGTTTCACATATACAACAGCAGGTGTCAGGCAAAGTTAATGTCTCACCTAAAATGTCTAAAATGTTTCACAGAAGTGTCACAAAAAACAGACAATCAGTGTACAAACAGTCGCACTGCACATTACGTTAATTTCCCCTTAACTTTCCCCTTAAGTGCCGAATCGGAAGCTGGCAAATCGGAGGCTAACTTCAGCGTTGTATGTATGTGTGTATTCTAGATGAGTGCTACAGAGCACAAATCGTCCAAAAGTGCATGTTGTCGGTCTCATATCTTAGTCGTGAATCTCTGTACTCTCATATAACTCATGGAACAGGCTGAGGCATTTGTTCACGCGGCTTGAGAGCGGCATGCTAGCTGTTAGCTCTTATGCTAGCTGTTAGCTGCTCGCTGTAGCGCAGCGTCCAGGTTACCATCGGGTATTTTTCATTCCGCACTGCGTTCAAATGGTTACTTAAAGCCATCGTTCCGAGCCGCATACATCGTTATTAAGCTGAAGCTAAGCCAGTGTGAAAACTGTATACTGTCATACAGCCTGCTGGTCAAACAGTCTGCAGAGTACGTTGACATCCAGCCCGAACTCAGCGTGCGGTCAGTCGGCTGTGGCAAATCGTGAGACGTCCAGATCAACCTGTAATACAAACAGCTGTAGCGACAATGGTTCATAGGAAAGCCCAGACATGTATCTCACTCTCGATGGTACATGTGTCAACAGTTGTCCTGGACGCTGCGCTCTCAGCGCTACAGCGAGCAGCCAAGAGCTAACAGCTAACATAAGAGCTAACAGCGATTTCCACACTATACACGCCGCTCGGCGTGAACAAATGCTTAATACTGTTCCACCCATGAGTTGTTTGAGAATACAGAGATTCATGACAAAGATATGAGACCGACAACATGCACTCCCGGACGATATGTGCTCTGTAACGCTCATCTAGCAGTGGTTTGCAGGTTGCAGCTCCGGCATCTCCGTGTGGATAGAAGTGCTCAAGCCACGTCAAAACGAATACACATATACATGACTTGGAGCGATGAGCAGAATGTTTTTCCTGGTTAGCGGACATGGCTGAGGACCCCTCTCTCTCAAGACAGGATTCTCAAACCACATCGCCAGCACATCTGGGACCCTCGCAAGTTAAAATAAACGCCAGTTAACCTGTCACACCGGTCTTCTTCTTCTTCTTCTTATTATTATTATTATACGATTCCGGCAGTTTAGACGCTATTTAGCGTATTACTGCCCTCCACAGGTCCGATGATTGTCACACCGGTGGAGGCCATTAAGCCAACTGGAGCTGGTTTACAACGTTACAGAGAGCGAGGCTTGGGATCAGGAATCGTTTGTTTTGTCTGGCTCTCCGATTTGACCAATCATGCTCTTGACTGAGGTTAGGACCTCCTACCTCCTCATTTACATATGGTCACAGAAATACAGAAATAAATAAATGTAGGTGACAGAAATACAGAAATAAATAAATGTAGGTGAACAGAAATACAGAAATAAATAAATGTAGGTGAACAGAAATACAGAAATAAATAAAAAGCATTTATTCTTTTATTTATACTTTTATTTATTTCTACATTTATTTCAGCATTTATTTATTTATTTATTCATTTATTTATGCATTTATTTATTTATGCATTTATTTATTTATACATTTATTTATTTCAGCATTTATTTATGTATTTATTTATTTATTCATGTATTTATTTATGCATTTATTTATTTATTTATTTATTTATTTATTTATTTATTTATTTATACTTATGTCAGGTTTGGTCCCCAATATTCCAGAGCAGCTTGAGTAACGTCGCTATGACAGACAACAGTATTCCTAGCATGCAGTTGAGTGGTTAAGGGAAAGGTACAATAAACATACTCACATGTGTTGATTGTGTTTGCCTGCCTTTCTGTATTATTCCTGTAGCCTGCCAATTTCTCCTGCATGAAAAGAGTTAAGTAGAACTCTTTTCCATGGTCTACCCTGATTTGGTCCCACATTCCATACTGTAGCACCGCGCTTCTACAAAACAGCAATACAACAGCATTTATCAACACAAGTCATTCATTCAACAATGCTTATGTTGCTACACTTTTCAATATGAGCTAGTGTAGTAATTTGCTCAATTAATTATTTCAGTTACCATAAATCAGCTGATGCATTTTATTTTTACTGAACAAATGGCTAACATTGTTAATTGATTAGTAAAACTATGTGTGCTCTTAATTTTCTAAGATATTATAATGGAGCACAGAAAGTTACCTGTAAACCTCTTGATATATGATCAAGTTGTTTTTCACTGGCATGGTGGAGTGGCTGACAATTTTGGAGGAGAAACCATCAACAGAAAGGACATGGGTTACCCCAAACATTACCAGTTTTTCATTTTGGTCTATATGCAATTTGTGATCCATGTTCTCTGCACTGTATGGGACTGGATTTAAGTTTCTTGATCTCTGAGTTATTAATAAAAAGCAAACAATTACTTTTCACAGGGTATTGTATTGTCACAGTAATCTACAACACAAGGAAATCTATACCTCTTAATAACAACCACATGATAACGATCTGCGCGTCCCTCTGATGCTCGGATTCCTTTTGAGGTCAGGTAGCCCGTCATCATTGTTCTTCCATATGCCGGTCCGGTCTGAAAAATAAACATAAGAAATCCTAGTCAATAGGTCTCTTTTGAACTCCATATTGACTGACTCTATTCTGAGTGTAAAGTCAGCTCATGGGTAGTCCTCAGGTATCAGCTTGTGTTTTAGCGTTTTGATAACTACACAGTCAGTCTCAAGTGTGAAGTACTTTGGATGAGAGGTTCTTAAGAGAGATGTAAGCAGAACAGAGGCCAAACAAACCGCTACGAACCGGCACGTTTCTGCTCACTGATCGATAGCTCAATTTTTCCAAAAAGGTTACCAAGTTTTGCAAAATATATCAAATATCCACAGTACAATGTGGATATCAATAATAACAATGTAATCCGCTTTATTATCTCAGCATACCTCATTAATTGCTTGAGCAACCTGGACATCCAGTTGGGAATCCTGCACCCGCTCTCTGCCTATGTCATTTTGGGTGCAAAATCGACAAATGTATTTTTTAGAGCGCCCTCTAGTCAGTCCACATTCAAACTGGAGATGATTGGATATCTCTTGATCAGAATAGCCATGCTGTATCATACTTTTGTATTACTCGGTAGGGTAAGAGACTGGACTCCATTTTCAACAAGGTTGTGGGTTTTCTCCCACGAACTTTCAGGTATTGTCATGGGCAAAAGCAACATAGGAGTAAATATTTCCAAACCAGTAATCAGATTAAAGTTACTTATTCAAGTCACTGTGCCTTACTATTATTTTTGTCATTTTTCTTAGTAAAAATATATATTTTTGCTTTCTTCTTGCGTCTCGGGGAGTGACGTCACATATGTGACAGTCACGTTTTTCAGCATGAGGACACTCAAGTGTAAGACCACGCAGCTACACAAGAACAACAATGGAGGGAAGAGAGAAATGCACGTTTTCTAGCTGGAAATACAGTCATCATTTTGAGTTCGTGTCAGCAAAAGATGAGAATATTAAGGTTCGTTGTACACTCTGTGCTGGCGACAAAGTACTATCAAGCTTCGAAAACAAGACATCAGATTAGAAGAAACATTTGGAGTCGCAGCATAGTTAAGTTTACAGAGCGAGTCCCACCAGGTGGTGTTAAGTAGAGAGCTGTGAGCAAAGCATTTCCAATTAAGTGAGTATTGGCAAAACTGGTTGTCATTTTTATGTTGAGGCAGCGGGTGTTGTCGGCAGCTGCTGAATGTAACTAGTAAAGTAACTTGTAATCTAACTAAGTTACTTTTAAAAACAAGTAATCAGTAAAGTAACTAAGTTACTTTTTAAAGGAGTAATCAGTAATCAGATTACTTTTTTCAAGGTAACTGTGGCAACACTGTGAAGGAAAGTAAATCTCTCTGTAGAATATAGGATCAGTTTTACATGTTTTGCCACTCCTCCATGTAGCTTCATCCGTGGCGTTAGTGATGGGGTGTGGGCTGTGGTCAAAATATAAAATAAAATAGGCCATAAAAGGAGAAACTACTGACCTTCCTAATTTTATATAACTTTTTAAAATGTCTCATTTGATTAATGAACCAATGCTTTCTTTTAACAAATCCTACACTGAAATGCAAGCCTAAATAGCCCTTAAGGATATTAGCAGACTTGTCAGGGTTTAAAATTCATGTTCACAACTGCTGAAACTTGGATGATCAGTGTTTCAGCCTGTTACCATTTAGATTTTGTATTGATGCCATTTTTTATTAAAAGTAGGCTGTACAGACATCTAATTTTGAAGATTTAACTGCTTATGTGTCCTTAATAACACTTTAGTCACTAAAACCAGGACAGTATAAATTGACACTGAGCTAGAAACAATGCAAGTGCAACAGTGCAAACATGAAAAGGCATTAGATAGATAGATAGATAGATAGAAATACTTTAATGATCCCAGACTGGGAAATTATTTTGTTACAGCAGTTGTGGGTCCACAAATAAAACACTTCGTACATAACATAAATAGAATCCAATATATACATAGTGTATATATACAGTGCACAGTGTGCTATAAACAATAAACTATAATAATATATACAACAAAACAGTAGAGAGAGCAGAGTTCTCTATCAGGCAGAGGTGAGAGAGTTGTTGTATAAAGTGATGGCTTGTGGCAGGAAAGATTTCCTGTATCTGTTGCTACGACAGCGAAGCTGAAGCAGCCTTCCGGAGAAGGTGCTCCGCTGTCTGACCAGTGTGAGTTGGAGAGGGTGGAGAGGATTATCCATGATGGATAACAGTTTTTTCAGTGTCCTCCTCTCCACCACAGCCTCCAGAGTGTCCTGTTTGCAGCCAATCACAGAGCCAGCCCTCCTGATCAGTTTGTTGAGTCTGTTAGTGTCACTGGCTCCAATGCTGCTTCCCCAACAAACCACAGCAAAGAAAAGTACACTGGCCACCACAGACTGATAAAAGATCTCCAACATCTTGCTGCACACGTTGAAGGATCTCAGCTTCCTCAGGAAGTAAAGTCTGCTCATCCCCTTCTTGTACACAGCTTCAGTGTTAGATCTCCAGTCCAGTCTATGGTTGATGGTAACACCAAGGTACTTATAATCCTCCACCGCCTCCACATCCCTTCCCAGAATGCACAGAGGTTGGAAAGCCGTCTTCCTCTTCTTCCTGAAATCTATCACCATCTCTCTGGTCTTGCTGATGTTCAGCCGCAGGTGATTCTGTCCAGTCCACTCCACAAAGTTGTCTACCAGAGCCCTGTACTCCTCCTCCTGTCCCTCACTTATACACCCAACAACAGCCGAGTCGTCAGAGAACTTCTGCAGGTGACACGACCCGGTGTTGTACTGAAAGTCAGTGGTGTATAAGGTGAACAGGAAAGGAGACAGTACAGTCCCCTGTGGAGCTCCTGTATCACTAACCACCGCATCAGACAGAACACTGCCCATACGGACAAACTGTGGCCTGCCTGTCAGGTAGTCAGTAATCCAGGAGATCATTGTGTCGTCTACACCCATCACCCTCAGCTTCTCCCCCAGTAGCAGTGGCTGAATGGTGTTAAAAGCACTGGAGAAATCAAAGAATGTGATTCTCACAGTGCCTCCTCCACCATCCAGGTGCGAATGGGCTCGTTGCAGCAGGTAGATGACAGCGTCATCAACTCCCAAGTGGGGCTGGTAAGCAAATTGCAGAGGGTCTAGCAGGGCTCTCACCTGCGGCCTCAGGTTGGCCAAAACCAGTCTCTCCAGCACCTTCATGACGTAAGATGTGAGGGCCACTGGTCGATAGTCATTGAGGTCTGATGGTGTCGACTTCTTTGGAACAGGAACCAGGCAGGATGTCTTCCAAAGCACCGGTATTCTCTCCTGTCCAAGGCTCAGGTTGTAGAGGTGTTGTAGGACAGGAGACAGCTGGCTGGCACATGTCTTCAGGATCCTGGGGCTGATACCGTCAGGGCCTGCAGCCTTCTGCTGGTGGAGTCTCTCCAGCTGTCTCCTAACCTGGCCTGCAGTCACAGTCATGCGGGGGAGGCTGCTGGTGTCTTCAGTGGAGGACGAGGAGGTGGAGGAGGAGGTGAAGGTGGAGGAGGAGGAGGTAGAGGAGGAGGAGGTGGAGGAGGTAGAGGTGGAGGAGGAGGAGGAGAGGTGTTGCACAGGAGAGCTCACAGCAGGGATGTGAGGGGGGAGGGGAGGAAGCATTCGGGGCAGTGAGGGTGTGTGGGGGTCTGGAGGTGTCAGGGAGACGACGGAAGGCTGTGAGCTGAACCTATTGAAGAATCTGTTCAGCTCGTTTGCCCTCTCCAGGCTGCCCGATGACTGTCTGCCGCTCACCTTACACCCAGTGATCTGCTTCATACCAGTCCACACATCCCTCACATTGTTCTGCTGAAGTTTGGCCTCCAGCTTCCTCCTGTAGGCGTCTTTACAGGTCCTCAGCATATCCCTGAGTTCATGCTGCACTTTCCTCAGTTCTTCCCTGTCTCCAGACCTGAACGCCCTCTTCTTCTTGTTAAGAAGGACCTTCAGGTCATTGGTGATCCACGGCTTATTATTAGGGAAGCAGTGTACAGTCCGGGTTGGCATGGTGGTGTGTTCACAGAACCTGATGTATTCTGTGATGCAGTCGGTCATGCTGTCGAGATCCTCCCCATGTGGCTCAACGAGTGCATCCCAGTCTGTCGACTCAAAGCAGTCCTGTAGTGCATCAGCAGCCTCCTGAGTCCACCTCCTCACGCTCCTAGTGTGGACAGGCTGCCGCTGAACAAGAGGGACATACTTAGGGGTCAGCAGAACCAGGTTGTGGTCAGATCTCCCAAGAGGGGGGAGGGCTGTGGGACTGTATGCATCCTTAGCATTTGCATACAACAGATCCAGTGTGTTACAGTCTCTGGTGGGGCAGTCAACATACTGGTGAAATGTTGGGAGGGTTTTGTCCAGTGAGATGTGATTAAAATCCCCAGTGATGACAATAAATGCGTTAGGATGCAGCGTCTGTATCTGGGCAACAGCGGAGTGGATGACGTCACAGGCCAGCGCAGCATCAGCTGTAGGAGGAACGTACACACCGATAATGACGGCGGACGTGAATTCCCGGGGCAAATAATAAGGCCTCATCCCCACAGTCAACAGTTCAATGTCCGGGGTACAGAGACGTTCCTTCACGTGAACATGTCCGGGATTACACCACCTCTCACTCACATACAGTACAATCCCTCCTCCTTTCTTCTTTCCGCTGCTTATCACATCCCTGTCCGCCCGAACAGTGCTGAAGCCGGGAATCGCCACGCTGTGGTCCAGGATGTTTGAGTGAAGCCATGTCTCCGTGAAACACAACATACTGCACTCACGATATTCCCTCTGAGCCTTTATCAGCGCGGCGAGCTCGTCAGTCTTGTTCCCCAGAGACCTCACGTTTCCCATGACGATCGCCGGTACAGCCGGTCTGTGTCTCCTCTTCTTCCCCCTCCTCTTCACTCCGGCTCTGCAGCCACGGCGTCTCCTCCGCAGCTCCTTCAGGACCTCAGGTCTGGCTCCGGGTAGCAGTGCAGGTTCACACAGCAGTGCAGGTTTACACAGCGCAATCAGCTGGTCGCGTGTGTAAACAATGCGCTCAATGATGCGCTCCTGTCCCTCCGTTGCTAGGGTTAGCATAATAAACATAAAAGTGCCACAAGCTCGTCCGTCTTGTTCAAAAAGACAAAATAGTTTTAAAAAAAGGAAGTGTCCATCTTCTCACTGTCTCTTGAGAAGAATTTGCCAAAAATCACATCAAAAATCAAAACAGAAATACAAAAAAAACTTGGAAGCCCACGGGAGCTGCTGCAACAGGCTGCCACCTAGTACGGCGCCATAGCAACATCATTAGAACAATTTAATGAATTTATAGTGCATTGCAAAATTATTTACAACATTATTGTTTTATTTTCTTTTAGGTCAACATGGCTGAAATTTACATTACTGATGCGTCAAACATGGTGATTTTTCCCATGGATGGTGGGTGCTTCAGCCCCCTGGACCTCAACGACCGTGGTCATTATGAAGTTCATGGGGAGAAGTTGGGGAAGGTCAAAGCACCGCGACAGCCCCAGCTCCACCATAACCAACATTTGCTTTTCGTCATAGTCAGCCACTGTCTACTACAAACATGGGTCAGCTGTGTAGATCAGTGAACACACCTCGGTCATTTCAAAGGTAGGGTGAAGTTCGTGCTATACATTAATGTGCTTAGACATGACTTTGAGTAACACTTGTGTAGGAGCCTAAAACTCTCAGTTTTGGACAACTTTTAAAATGGACAATTGTCTTTTACCAATTATTTTTGTGTGAAGTAAACAGTTTAAATAGGCAGAGTGGTCCTGTGGATTTTTTGTTGTGGATTATGATGAGGGAATTACAAACCTACAACTTGTCTTGTACTAAATTATGTAGCCTTTATGTTTTTGAGCTTATTGATTTTCCATTCACCAAAAAGTCCACAGGCTATAGATGAGCATGCATATGGTATTCTGAGTTTTACATACGATCACACTTTCAGGTCAAAACATATATTGTCATATGCACAGATAAGACAAGTTTCCATGCAAAATGAAAGTCTTCCTTTGCCTTCTACTCTGAATGCCGTTTTAATGAGGATGAGGACTCATAAGGTACAAAACACAAAGATGTAAAATGCTAAAATGTAAATAGAGGAACTGATCCAAAGAGCACTATGTACAATAGGACTGTTGAGACAGCTTGAAATTGCAGTGTAGACTGCATGCTGTTATGTGGTAGCTTGGTTTGCTTCACCTTTCTTTATGCATTACAGGTCAGTTCACGTATCGGATATTGTGGATGGAAAAATTGTGTCCACAAAGGTAGTTGTGGTCAGGTTTTGCGGAGGCTGAGGCAACTGTCCCTGTCATGCTTGAGAAGGATAAGTTGGCCATGGCAAACGACGAGGACTACATCCTTACGGACAGCATTGGAAATGAAATTATGGTGTCCGAAGGGACATCTGGTAAGTAAAATACTTTTTCATTTGTGTCAAATGCATACTGTAGGTATTCTTGCTAATGTTCTGAAATTAGTGACAGTACAACAATATGTCGTCTTGTTAAATTCTCTTTTTTTGTCTCTTTACTCTGCATCTGCTTCAAGGGTCTTTCTACTGGAAGCAAAACACCAGAAAATTCATGCAGTTTTGATTTCTGCATTCAGGCAATGGCGCCAAAGGAGGTCAAGAACCAGGTATTGTTTAGATAACAAAGATTTTAGGTGGTTTAAGAATAAAGTAAGAAATAAGAATTATATTCATGTGTTTCTGCCATAGCTGCACCATCATGTCAAAAAACGTATCTGCAAAAACTGCTAAATTTCTTCATATAGAAATCTGTCTGAAAGCAATGGCTGAAATTACTTGATCTGCTAACTATTTACAAAATGTTCCAAATGCAGAGGTGAGCACTCATTGAGGGACTGGGTGGAAGACCTGCTTGAGGTGTCTCATGGCCTTGATGACGTCACAAAAAAAATCAATGGCATAGTGGCTACCAGCCATGACCTAGTGCCAATACAAAGACCAGAGGTCAAGCAGGCATTTGCCTGCTTAGTTTGCAGAGGTATTCTTTTTTGATTTTGCATGTACTGTATAATAATTTGACTATTCATAAATACTTTGTGAACAGTTGCTGCTTTAAAGGACTACTCTACAGCTAGTCTGTTCTACGAATCTCTCTACGAGTCATTTCTCGTTGGAACATACGACTTTTATGACCTTTTACAATTGGCATGGTCACACTACAGTGTGTTAACTTTCTAACTTTTTAACCTTCAAATGTGTTTTACATTTAACTATCTGACATCAAGTTATAAAATATAGATTATGTCCACCTTTAGTTATGATCTCAGTGCCTGATTTTTATATAATGTAATCCTTTTTAAATTATTTCTAGCTTGTATTCTGAAGAAATAGTGTTTATCTCAGTTTTGAGTGTTTTAGAAATACAGTACATAATATCAATCATTGATTTTCAGCATATTTACCATTTACAGATTTTTTTTTTTTTTTTTTTTTAAAGATACAATGATTCAGCCCATGTTTTCCTCCTACTGCCGGAGCCTGGTGGGATGTCAGCTGTGTATTGAGGAGTGGCAGAACACATCCTCCCAGTGCCTCAAGTGCAGATATGATCGACCAGTCTACACAGAGGTGGCTGGACTGTCTACAGCACTGGCCTTTTTAAGGTCCCTTCTGTCGCGTTGGGTTCTTTATATGGCGGTGAATAAAGACTTGACTGTTGCTCGTCAAAACATAGAACAAACTCCCAACATCCCTTGCGGCTCAGGTAACCCCTGGCTTAGAGCACCCTCTTGTGTCTGACATACACCTGTATATCCAAAATACACCACATCTCCCTTTCTGAGAAACAATACACTGTAACAGTTTCTCATAGAAATATAGAAAAACAGTGCCTACTGAAATCATTCTATTAGAGGCCATTTCTTTTTTTTTCTTTTTTTTTCCCTCAACATTGGAACTCTTTAAGGCCTGTTTTAACTCTTTAACCACATCACAGACACAGAAACATACTATAATTCAACTGGATGAAAATTCCTGAATACTTATTACTTAACTTTCTTCTTTCCTTTTGTTAACATCACAACCTGTATCATGAACACATTTTGTTACAATCACTTTTTTTTTTCCACACTTTTCTTATTTTAAGCATATCGGTCCTCACAGGTCGAGTCGGTCTGGCTTTATGACAGGTCTGCCAGACCTGGTTGTAACAGGTTGTGGGGCCCCCTGAGGCCTCCCTGGTGACCCTGAATCAGTGTCCTTGGAAGTGTCCTGCAGGTCTGGCCCTGCAGCATGTTCAAATGTCTTACTGCTGCTGTCTGCTGGCATAGGCACAAGGTGGCGGCGGTTCCTCCTACCCATGCCTTGTGGTCCACTGACCAGGTAGGATCTGGGTGTGTCATGTGCGGATGTAACAGTACCTGTGGCCTTTGTGTCTGTAATCCACACCGGATCTCCTGGTGCCAGGTTGAGAAGGTTCTGTGCTCTGTGTCGGCTGTCGTAGTTGCTCTTGTCCGTCCATCTCCTCTCCCTTTCTTTGTGCTGGACCGACTGCAGGTCCGGAATCTCAGGTTCCAACATAGCTGGAAAGGCCGGCACTGTGGTGCGCAGACGACGCCCCATAAGCAGCTGGGCAGGGCTGAAGCCATTGTTCAGAGGAGTGCTCCTGTAAGCCAGCAGCGCACGGTAGGGGTCTGCTGCTTTCTTTAGTAGGTTCTTTATGGTTTGGACGGCGCGCTTGGCCGCATTGTCTGTGACTAACGTCTCTGGTACACCTCGCGAACATTGACTTGAGGTGCACTATGACGTCTGTGCTCCTCGTTAGGCTCAGCTGGGCAATTTCGACATATCTAGAAAAATAAGCCAACACTAGCAGGTAATTGTTATTTTTCAATACAAACAAATCAGCACCTAGCTTCTGCCATGGTCTGTCGAGCAGCTCAGAGGGTATAAGAGGCTCTCTAGCATTGGCACGTTCTTTGATGCAAGCTGTGCATCTCAACACCAACTCGCCTATCTGGCTGCTAAGCCCATGGCGCCCGTGACAGCGTGTTGGCTGTGGTGAGGCTCTTCCCTGGAACATGTGCGACATTGTATCCACATTTCATGAGTCTCATCCTGAATCTTTGTATTCTAGGTGGGAGAGTATCCAGTGCTTGACCACCCAGCAGGCTCACAAGTGGCTTATGGTCGGTCTCCAGTTCGAAATGGAGTCCAGTGATGAAGTCTCTGAATCTTTCGCATGCCCAGGTCAGGGCCAGCGCTTCCTTTTCGACTTGAGCATAGGGCTGTTCTGTGTTTGTGAGAGCCCTGGACGCATATGCCACTGGCGCCCAGGTTCCTTCATGTTTCTGCAGAAGTACGCCACCAAGCCCGTATGACGAGGCATCAGCTGAGATCTTGAGCTCTTTATTCGGGTCGTACAACTACAGGACTGGCGCAGCTGATATTTCCTGCTTGAGGCTGGTGAATGCTATCTGTTGATCAGGCCCCCAGTACCACTGGTTCCTCTTTGATAGCAGGCCTCGGAGCGCTTTGTCTTTCTCAGCTAGGTTGGGCATAAACTTTCCCAGCTGATTCACCATGTCCAGGAAACTTCTCAGTTCACTGACATTTGTGGGCGGGTCCATCTCTCTTACAGCACACGTCTTTTCCAGGTCTGGATGTACTCCATCTGATGAGATGATGTAACCCAGGAACTTTACTCTTGACTTGCTGAACTCACACTTGGCTGTGTTCAGTGTGATGCCTGCTGCCTGTGCCCTCTGTAGTACTGTGTGCATGCGAGCGTCGTGCTCCTCCTGTGTGGAACCCCAAATAAGGACATCGTCCATGTGGCAGACGACTCCTTCTAGTCCTTCTGTCACCTCTGTCACCATCCGGTTCTGGTAGTGTTCTGGTGCGGAGGCAATCCCGAAGGGAAGGCAGTTGAAAAAGTAGTGCCCAAACGGGGTGATGAAGGTGGTGTAGTGGGCACAGTCTTTTGACAATGGGATCTGCCAAAATGCCATGTTGGCGTCAAGTTTTGTGAAGATCTTTGCATCACTCAGCATTCCTAGTGTCTGGTCCACAGATGGGAGGATAACTTTTCTCTGCAGACGGCTCCGTTGAGGGGAGAGAGGTCGACGCAGATTCGGATGTCTCCGGATTTCTTTGGAGCCACCACCATGTCGGAGCACCACTCTGTTGGCTGCTCTATCCGGCTGATAACCCCTAGCTGCTCCATGCGCTGGAGTTCCACCTTCACTTTCCCCATCAAAGGCAATGGGACACGCCGTGGCACTTTCAGAGACACCGGCTGGGCATCGGGTCTGAGTTTAATTGTGTACGGTCGCTGTAATAAGCCTAACCCATCACACAGTTTAGGATACTTTTGCTTCACAGAGGCCATATCGATGCTGTCTACTCTGGCGACTAACCTGAGGCTGACTGAGGCAGGCCTACTCAACAGCGCAGTGTTCAAGTGCTCCACCACGTAAATGTCTTCAGTGGTGTATTTCTTACCATACTGCAGTTTTTCTCTAGCGACACCCACCGCGGAGAGAGGCGTCCGGCCTGGTCCAAAAAGCGCTTTGTTACCAGGGGCTAAGTTGCATACAGCGTTGTTACCTAACTGTCTATACACCTGCTCTGGTATAAAAGTAATATCAGCCCCCGTATCTTTCTTAAATTTTACCTTTGAGTTTCTGACTTTTAAGTCCACAGTCCATGCATTCTCGCCTGCATCCACCGTGCCAAGGAATATGTCATCCTCCTCAGTGACAGCACTCACATTTCTAGGAGATCTGCACACTTTGCTGTAGTGTCCTCTTTTACCACAGTTGTGGCAATCTGCTTTATATGCTGGGCACTGGAATTTTGCATTCACTTTTCCACATTTCAGGCAAGACTTGAGTTCTGCTCCTGACTGCGTCTCATGCTTGTCACTCATGTTCTGTTTAGTGGGCTGTCTCTTAAGGCCCCCACACACCGGCCCAACCGTTGGACGTCTGAAGCGTTTGGAGAGACTCGGACGAGGTCGGGAACATTTCTGTTTTGTGTGTTCAGCTGCGTCTGAAGCTTTCGGAGCTGTTCGGACGTTGTCTGCTCCGACTGAGCATGTGAAGTCTGAGGAGGAGGGCTGTCGGACGTCTGAGCCATTGGATTCTCTGATTGGTTGTGTGCCAGCTGAATGGCCGTTCTGATTGGCGGTGTGCTAGCGAATCAGCGCGGTGTGTGGGAGGGCGGAATACTGTGTGCGCTTTGTTTTTCTATGGACTCCGTTCTGTCATTCCCCGTTTTCATGCTTTGCAGTACTGGCACGAGACTGGCTGTTATTATGTCCGTTTAGGACGAATTAATCTGTGTTCGTTTGGTAATGCCTCGCTGCATGTTTAGTATGCAGTTGTTTTTATCTGAAATAGTTAAGTTTCGTTTTGATCGAAAGTAAAGAGAGTTGCGTGCATAAGCCTCTCGTTTACAACTCAGAACACAAGCGCCAGCCGCTTATTGCATCTCGCGCAAGCGCAGAACGTACACGCTGCTATGGAGTAGGCAGCACGTTGAAGCGGTGTGTTTCAATGCAACTTTTCTGCCGAACGGGTCAGACAAGAGGCAACGGAGTGGTCGGAGAGTGGTTGGACGTCTGGGCGGTGTGTGGGGGGCTTTAAGGCAGCAACACACCGGCCCAACCGTTGGACGTCTGAAGCGCGACTTTCGCCAGATCCAGCCTGCTTTCCATCTGCATTTTCTGTGACAAACCACTGTCTCTAATGCCTACAACAATCCTGTCTCTTAACAGTTCATCAGGTAGTGCCCCATACTCGCAGTCTTCAGCCAGCGCGTACAACGCGTCACGTTTCTTACACAACAGTACTGTCAGCCGGGGGATGGACGGACGGAGAAGACCGCGGCAGCCCACAAACACCCGCTATAAAGCAGCTAACATTGAAAATGAGTATAGCGGCGCTGAGCTAGCAGTATAGCGGCGCAGCGCCGTTGTTCCACAGTCTGGGGAGGACCCTGACCATGGATTACTAAACTACCGCTGAACGCGGTGCCTGTTTCCATTGTGTAGCGGCAGCCCGCAGGTTCTCCACAGACGGGGCTGCCGCGGTCTTCTCCGTCCGTCCATCCCCTGGCTGACAGTACTGTTGTGTAGGATCCATGACGTTTTGGCACCGCGAGTTCCATGCAACACTAAATGTTTAAATCACAGCCCCACGTTGTATACACCTCCCTGTCATTCACTCACTCATTAGGCTACTCTTCTCAGTCCGTGACTAGCAGAGACAACCATGTTGCTGAGTGTGCTTGCAGCAGCAGGGCATTATAATTCATTACTTGTGTTGTTGTTGTTGTGAATGTATGCAGGCTGTAGCCAACGCTATATAGCGCAATTCATTACTTATGGGAAACGTTTCGAGAGCGACAGGCTTGCCTCCAAGCAGCACAGCACAGGGGAATGCAGAAGACGTAGCTGGTGCTGGAGCCAGGTCAAACCAACCAATAGAAACTCTTTTCTCATCCACCAGCGTAGGCCCCGCCCATCAAGTGCAGTTGAATTCGCAAGCAAAACTTTAGAATTTGCAAGCAAAAGGGACTGATTTGCAAGCAAAGGTTTTTAACTTGAAAGCAAAGAGGACTGATTTATAAGCAAAATGGTCATATGTTTTTACTTACAAACATTAGTTTTGATTGAAGTTGAAGAAATATGTTATCTCAAAAAAAAATTTTTAATTGCAACCTCTCTCTTCATCTCTCCATACTCACTGTCTCTGTTGTGGCTGTAAACATATCCATATTTGTATTTATTTTTTGAGAGAACAAACCTATTGATGAAAAGGTTCACATAGTGCGTTACCTGCTGGTCATTTTTTGCAACTACCTTTGGCGTGCTTCCCATTGCCACATGCCATATGCCAGTGATATTTCTAATTATTAAGAGCAGATCTATCCACTGCACATTAACAGTCAATACAATATGCTGCTGCATTACTTTATTCTATTTCTTTATTTAAACTTTTTTTTTCCTCTTGCATTACTTTATAATCCATGCACCAGCAGAACATTTCAGAAATGAATGAAAGGTTGTTCATTTGATATGAAAAACATTTTTATTGTCATTGAAGGTCATAAAACTAAATCATCACCACTTATAAAGAGCATATTTGAAGCTATAATGAAGCTAAAGGCCATCATAGCCGCTAATATAAGTATGGTCTGTGATCATAACGTAGTCTCGGCTGTCTGTCGCAATATATTTGTGTTAACATCATTTATACCAAAAAACAAACGGTTAAAACTAGGGCTGTCAAAGTTAACGCGTTAATAACGCCTTAACGCAACGTCCTCTAAACGCTGTTAATTTTTTTAACGCGCAATTAATGCTCAGTATAAAAAAACGCGCATTGTGTGATTTACGGCCGTTGGTGGCACCTGTAGTCTTGATACAGAGGGTGGCAGAAGAAGAAGAAAGGGAATCAGAAGAAGAAGAAGCAGGGCTGGTGGTTCGCTAAAAACACGGCGGACTGAAAACCAGCACTCGCTGCAAACTCCTCATCTCTGCTGTCACTCACGGTGGCGGACATTTGTTTCTCCATCGCCCTGATCATTTTGCGGGACACTCTCTTGTGGCATGCCCATTTGCTGATAACTCATCCCTGCTTGTTTATCTCAGGCTCCTTGCTAGCCTTCTACCTCCCTCCAGCAGGCAGCCTGGCCCTGCTGCTGTCCTCCTCGGACAGACGCTGAAGCTGCTTCTCCCGAGTTTTCCTCTGAATGTATCACGACAGAAAGTTTGAATTTCAAGTCGTGCTTTTTATTGTTTTGCTGCACCGGAGCTATGGCGATCATCAGTGTGATACTGACTGACAGAAAGCAGCACACTGCGTGAAAAAGGCGAAGAAGAAAAACGTGCAGTGTCAATGGACACCACTTGCAAGCCAATGCAGATGCAGAGAGCCCATCGCCCCCCCTCGCCAAAAGCAGACAACCCTGGATTTATTTTCCTGCATGATTTGAAGTGTCGAATAAACATTTTCATAATGCAAGCATATTTGCCCTTTCTTATGTTGTTAAAAGTACTAAGAACATGAAAAAATACATTAAAGTCTGTGTAAAGCAAATTCAGCCATTTTCTTCTAAACACATTAAAAAGGTCATAAATGTATTTACATTTAGAACAGAAAAAAATGTGCCAAAAAATTGCGATTAATTTGCGATAATCGCGAGTTAACTATGGACAAAATGCGATTAATCACGATTAAAAAAATTAATCGTTAAACGTATCTTGGTCGGTCGGCACCGCTCGGTAAGAGCATAATGAAGCTATAATGAAGCTAAAGGACCAAGGTATGTTTCGAACATTTGATTTCCATTTGAAGTTGAAACATGAAAAATGGTAAACGACTCAATTCCCATATTTCGCCTCAAAATCATAAAACGCAAACCAGGAAAGGAGTCATATACCCGTTTTTGTTTCAAAATTGGAAACCGAAAAGTGGAAGACGACTTGTTAGGTGATAGCAGGGGACGTCCGTGTATCTTTTGGTCATTCGATTTCCCTGTCAGAAACGGGTATTAAAAAACAAAAAACGAGTGCTTTTTTGATTTTCGTTTTAAAATCCAAAAATTAAAATTGAAATACAAGGCGATTTTCTTTTTCATGGTCAAAAGGGGTTGAGCGAAATTTAAAAAAATGATTCGATTTTCATTTTCTATTTCACATGACAAATAATAAAATCACTCGAAAACAGAAACGGAAAAAAGGCCTGTTTTTTCATATTCAGAGACCGGATGTTGTCATTTACAGGACGGTGCTGTGCAGAACAAACAGTAGGCTACGGCGGGGTAATCTACCGTGACACATGGACATGGAACTGCGGTCAAGCCGGCCGTCACGCTCCGTGGTCAAATCAGCCGCACTTAAATTTCGAGTGTACTCTCAGCAGTATGGTAAATGCGGAGAAACTGCGTCTTTACTTTCGGTTTTCAAAATAAAGGTATGAACAGTAAGCTATTATCCGAACCTACATTTAAAATACAACATGTTGCATTAAACCCACAAACGTAATAAAAATCTGCAGCATTTAATGTAATAAACCCACAAATGTAATACATTTTCCACAAACATAAGAGCCGCTGCCTACTACAAACGTAACATGCTATTTCCTACACATGTAATAACTATTACGTTTTCAATGATTTATTTGTGGGGACGTGAAAATCTTTATTGTAATAATATTATATTATAACAAATGTAATAATACAATGAATAATGGTCGGGGTGGTTGTTGTTTGTTTGTTTGTTTGTTTGTTTGCCAAACAGTAAGCTATTATCCGAACCTACATTTAAAATACAACATGTTACATTAAAGTGTTTCATGCACCCATGATGAATAAGAAACACTTAATATCAAGTATCTTTACTGCAGTGTGGAGAAATGCCAAAATAAGAGTCCTAAGAGTCATATTTAGGTGCTGTAAAAACACATTGCTCAATTAGTGCACATTAGTGCAGTAAAAATGCTTGATATCAAATACAGTTGTAGATGTGTAGCAGTAAAATATACAGGCGCGTCGTTAGACCTGGGCATTCGGGGCTATAGCCCCGGATGTTTTGGGAATAGCCCCGGCTCTCTGTGCCTTGAAAAAAAAAAAAATCAAATATAATTGCCTAATGGTGAAAGGTTTTTATGTGGACGACGTTGCATGTCGAACGGCCAGCAGCCACAAATGCGACATTGTCGCCAGCGCAAATTGCGCAGAAGCTGACCTGGCTTTCCTCATGGCATATATGGGCAGAGTCAGAATAATATGTTGCAAATTCAATGTCAGTGTTATTCTTCCCCCCTACTGTTTAGTGCCATTGCAGCGTTTATAGCAGGGATGGAAATTAAATCCGCCACCCGCCAAATGCGGGTGAATTTGTGCGCTGGCAGGTGAACTGAATCAGTACCAGGTTAATTCCAGTCAGATCTGATCCAATTAATCTCAATGATCGATATCTTGGTTAAGGTTTAACAGCATGCTTTGCACGACCCTAGAGTTAGATCGGGTCAAATTATATGTTTCTGATTGGACCAAAGTGTCAGTTGGACTTCAGAAGGGCCGGAATTTAACATTACTATAAGTTCAACATACTATAACGGCCATAAGCGGTCATTTGGACCGCTGAATTTATCCCTATTATGTCTCATGTGAATACCCAACTGAGCGATGAATGCATTCATTGTGTCATGATATTTTTTAAAAAAAACGAAATAAGACCAAAGTGTACATTTTAACAAGTTTAATTATACATTTATCGATGTGATAGTAAACCGTAATTATTGCTATGTACACAAGATTATAATAGAGAAAACTCAGAACAAGAAAATTAACAATTAAAAGTAACTTATTTGATAATGAAACATTTAATTTTAACACTAATATATAATAAAATAAATAATAATAATCGAAAAAGCTGGAATCGAGCTGATCTAAAACAAACAAAAAAAAGAGCCGTTTCGATCACTTGCACTCCTTGAATAAGATGCAGGCATTGATCCAGCCAGGTCGAGGATGTTATAGAAGACCGCCACTGGCCATCTTCGCTGATACGGACACGGGGGCAGTGTCTGTCCGAAAGAGCTGCAAACGGAATCAAACACGGGACACTTGAAATGCCACAACCCCCGTGTGTGGAGACTGTGTGAGGAGAGCGGAGGTAATCTGCAGACTGTGACCAGTGATCACAACGGCTCTTTGTTTTAGATCAGTTCGTTTCCAGCTTTTTCGATTATTATTATTATTATTATTATTATTATTATTATTATTATTATTATTGTTGTAATTGTTATTGTTATTGTTTTATTATATATGAATTGTTAACATGTTTGTTAGTCAAATGTTAGTCAAATAAGCCATTTTGGTGTTATTTCGTTTTTAAAAAAAAATATCATGACACAATGAATGCATTCATCACTCAGTTGGTATTTACATGACAGATTATAGAGTTTAAATCTAGCGGTCCAAATGACCGCTTACGGCCGTTCTAGTAGTGTTGAATTCTGGCCCTTCTGAAGTCCAACTGACACTTTGGTCACAGGGGATCCGTTGTGTGACAGCGGATAGTCAGCAGCTGGATTTTGCTCCCACGGTCGTAATTAATCTATCTCGTAGGGTGTATAGGCAAGGGGGGGGAGAAAGGGGCGAGCAGTGCGGAAACAACAACCGACCCCGACCGATTATTTGATGGTGTTGGGGTGTTGGGGTTGGGGTATTGGATGGCGAGAGTGGTGGAGTAGGAGGGGGTGGGGGTAGGGGGGCGAGAGGGGGGGGGGTGAGGGGGGGGGAAGGTGGGGAGGAGGGGGGGAGGGTGGGTGGAGGTGGGGGGGAGGGGGGGGGGGGGGGGGGGGGGGGGGTGGGGGGGGGGGGGGGGGGGGGGGGGGGGGGGGGGGGGGGGGGGGGGGGGGGGGGGGGGGGGGGGGGGGGGGGGGGGGGGGGGGGGGGGGGGGGGGGGGGGGGGGGGGGGGGGGGGGGGGGGGGTGGGGGGGGGGGGGGGGGGGGGGGGGGGGGGGGGGGGGGGGGGGGGGGGGGGGGGGGGGGGGGGGGGGGGGGGGGGGGGGGGGGGGGGGGGGGGGGGGGGGGGGGGGGGGGGGGGGGTGGGGGGGGGGGGGGGGGGGGGGGGGGGGGGGGTGGGGGGGGTGGGGGGGGGGGGGGTGGGGGGGGGGGGGGGGGGGGGTTGGAGAGGTGGTGTGGTGGTGTTTACATATGTGAGGGGTAGAAAGAGGGTAAGATGGGAATGGACAGGATAGGGGTGGTGGGGGGTAAGTGAAAGAAAAATGGTGGGGGAGGGGGGGGGGGGGGGGGAGGGGAGGGAGTGGGGGGGTGAGGGATATTGATAGGAAGGGGTTGTAATATGGAGGCGAGATGGTGGGGGGGGGAGTTGTTATGGGGGGTGAGGTGGGGGGTTAGGTAGTTGTCTGTGTTTCATAGAGGAGGAGTTGGAGGGGGGGGAAAATGGGTTTTAGAAAATGATAATCTGAAAATTTTTTAAAAATTTCGATATTTAAAATTATGGTAAAGGAAAAAGGTGATCGCCGAGTATGAGTTCAGGAGGATTAGTGGGGGGGGGGGGAGAGAGGAATAAAGAAATATATCAAAGAAACAGTAAGAGTAGTTAGTGAATATAGAACAAATCTGAAAATTGGAGCATGGTCTATGCAGTTAATGACCATAGAAGTATACACGACACAGTCTCAACGGAGCATTGAGCCAATTTATACCATTTAAAAGTATGGTTACAGAATTGAATCTAACCATTTTGAGGGGGGGGACGAGGTAATTTTTGTGTGGGGGGGGTGTAGAGGGGGGGGAGGGTATGGGATAATTTATGGTGGATTAAGAGGGTAGTGTTATAGTTTTTCAAACAAAAACGAAAGATATAATACACAAGGAAACCATAACGGAATAATGAATCTAATTTACATTTTCTGTTATCGTTATACCATTTCCCTACTGGCCTGACTCTCTCTACCCCCTTTTTGTGGACAGTCCACTGGTGAAGAAACAACATGCTAGAGGCAATAAAAGTTGTTTGCAGGAAGAGATTGCCGGCTGAGTTCACCATTGAAGTCGCCAGACATCCCTTGTAAACCCCCTCTCTTGGGGAAGAGATAACCATTTGTCACCTTCTTCTCCTCTTCTTTGACTTTAATGGAGTGGACTTCTAGTGGACCAGTGATACCAGAGACTCAGAAGGTCTCATTTAACATCTGGACTTTTTAAACAACTGTCTTTCTTTCCACAGGTTTGTTTATAATTCAGTGCTTAATGGTCACTGGGCCATGTCATAGGTTATTCAGCTGTAAAGACTTGTCCCTAGAAGACAGCACCCCATATCTGGCATGGGCTATCAAAATATCACACTTGTAAATTACAACACTCAACCCAGCCATGTGTCTCCACATTCCCAACAGGAGAAAGGAAGAGCCTTGATTTCTTTCTTAGTGTTAAAAAGGTATTAAGCTATAATATCATCCTTGTCCTAACAAAATATCCTCAATCAGCTTGATGAGACCTCAAACATAGTCTTTTTCTAGCGTTTGTGAGTTAAAAGAAGCTCTAGTTAGCAATCTCAGGTTTAATGTCTGCTGATCTGATGGAGCCACAGTGCCCCCTATTGGTAAGTCTGGGTATAGGTGAAAGAGAAACTTCTAAATAAACGGACCTTACTTTTATACTTAAAATTATGATTATCTATCTCTGACATATATTTTTGTATTAAGGATTAAGCTTGTACCCTATACAAGATATTTTTAAGTCATCAGTACTGCTGAGACGTATGTACCTGTGCTGTGATTTATTATAACCAATAACCTCCTTGTTCTTATTAGGCAATTTCTGTTATGTTCTTTTATGTTCATGTGACAAGTGTTGATGTAAAGACCGTGGTGGATTTTGGTAAATAAGCCGATCACGATTTTAAAACGTCTAAACCTTTATTCTGGTTTAATAAGTAATAAAGTCGTAATATAAGCTGCAACGTCACCAGAGGAAGTGACGTGCTAGTCCGCCCTCTATTCCGCTCACAGCAGAAACTTTAAAAGAACGAACTCCAGGTTGCTCTCTCTCTCACTCCTTCCTTCTTTTTCTTCAACTTCACGTTACTCTCGTCGTTACGGGCGATCTACTTACTTACTTATTCAACACGTGTAACTTAATCTTCGCTTTTGACTTCGTACTTTGCTTAGTTTGTGACTCCGAGACCTTTTTACCTCCGGAGATTTTAATCACCTGTAGACCCTTTTTCCCAGTTGAAGCGCCGTTATTTTGAGACGACCTTATTTTGAAACTCAAGCAAGGACGAAATTAATCCTCTTTTTGTATTCTTTTACATCGTTTAAGTATCGTGGCCAAAGCCAGAAGAAGCTCTTTTTGTTTTTGTATTTAGTAACAAAGAAGGACTCGTTCGGCCGGCGATCCTTTCCCAGTTATTTTTATATAAGAATATATCATTTATTCTGCATTTATTTAGTCAATAAACATATTTAACCTTATGTCGTTGTCTGTGCACGTTTAATTTGAAGCTGGAAATCGATGGGATCGTGGAAAGAATTCATTGCTTCAGAATAGGAGATCAAATATAAATTTTAAATTTAACAGACTGATTGAATTGATACTCTAACTGTCCAAGCCAACTTGGGTAGTTAGATGTTTTGGAATAGCTCCCTCCAGCTATTTCAAAGAAAATCAAACATTGGAGGGTGGTGCCCCGTATAACATTTAAAAATATAAGATAATTAATTACCAGTCATTAATTATCACATTACTATCAAGGTATTGTCTCCTACACAGTGCTGCAGCTATATCGCTACAGGACGTCCCACTCAACCTCCTGGCTGTAACAAACTCTGACACGCAGCAAATGGCCCCAGACCGAGACCCGAACTCAGGGCCACTGTAGCAAGGATAAAGCCCTTGCACATGGGACACCCACTCCACCAAGCCGATCGGTGCCCCACCCAATTTCCATTCAGGAGCACAGGAGTCATTTCCCACTTTTTGGGAATTTTAAAAGGAAAAACGGGTCCTTTTTTGTTTTCTGATTATGTAGCGAAATATGGGAAACAAGTCATTTTCCGTTTTTCACCATCAAAATGGAAATCGAATGTGAATGTATTAAAAATATAATTTTAAAATTCACGTACCTGGGTATAGTTGTAACTCGGAAAATTTCAGACCTCTTCAAACTTAATTTTGCTGCTCTTTTAGAGCGCACCAAGATGGCCCTTGACAGATGGTCTACACTTCCTATCTCATTAGCTGGCAGAATTAACCTAATAAAAATGAACATATTACCCAAATTCTTATACCTGTTCCAAACTATATCAATCTTAATCAACAAATCTTTCTTTTCACATCTCAATCAGATTATCTCTGACTTCAATTGGAATAAGAAACCACCTCGTTTCCGTAAGGAATTTTTACAAAGACCCAAATCTATGGGTGGGACGGCTCTACTCCATTTCCAATTATGCTATTGGGCGAGTAACCTGAGAGCCTTGGCGTATTAGCTTCAAACCCACGCTCACAATGAGGCCCCCGCCTGGGTCCAAATGGAGGCTGACGCAAGCCTCCCATAATCCCTTCCAGCCTTGTTGTATTCGGTAATGTTTATCACACCATGCAGTGCATCTACTGCCCCCCTTGTCTCTGCGTATATGGTCTCACATGTGAAAACACTTTGGCTGGCAGGCTGGCTCGCTTTGTGCCCCAATCGTGGCAAACCATCAGTTTCCCCCCTCACTCGAGCATCACTCTTTCTTAGTCTGGCGCAAGAAAGGTATTGTCTTATTTAAAGATCTGTACATAGCAGATACTTTTGCCTTATTTGACCAGCTCAGAGCTAAATTTGATATACCAAAATAACATTTTTTAAGATTTCTACAGGTCCAGGATTGGATTTGTAACCAAACACGACCATATCCACAGCCCATGGATACTGTATTTCCAACAACTCCATCTAACAAAGGCATAATATCCGCTATATATATGAAACTCTCATCTTTACAGTTGGCATCTCTTGATGCATTGAGAGAAGCATGGCAGGCTGATCTGAATTTACAAATTACAGATACTGAATGGTCAGACATATTTTCAAGAGTGCACTCCTCATCAATTTGTGCCAGACATGGCCTACTTCAATTCAAAGTTGCACATAGACTGCACTTGTCTACAGCCAGAATCTCAAAGATGTATCCAGCAATGGATAATTTGTGTAATACAGGAGTGCCCAACCAGTCGATCGCAGTCTACTGGTAGAGCGGTTACGCACTCCTAAACGTTAACATGGCTGAGGGGAAACGAGCCTAGACCTACCATTTTCACCCTGGGAGGAAGATTATTTTTTGTTCATTCTCATTCAAAGCGTGTTTGTTTGATCTGCAATGCAACGGTGGCGTTGGCAAAGAAAGGGAATCTGGAGCAGCATTTTAAAACGGTACAGAGGAGCTACGAGAGGGATTTCCCTGCAAAAACGCCTTACGCGCCACAAAAGTGCGGGATATGAAAGCACAGCTTGCAGCACGGCAGTCAATCTTCACGAAACCGAAGACCCAGGGTAAGGCCGCAACTATTGCTTCCTATCGCGTCAGTCACGTCCTTGCTAAACACAAGAAACCATTCAAAGACGGCGATATATTGTGAAGGAAGCCTTTCTCGAGGCAGCGGATAGCCTTTTAGACGAGCCATTAAAGAAGTGCAACTCTCCTGCAATACCACTACAAGGCGATGTAAGGGAATGGCTGTGGATGTGGAGGAACAACTGAGGAAGGATATTGATGTGTGTGAGTGCCTTTCCCTCGAATTTGATGAGGTAGATGTGGCACAATTGTGTGTTTTCATCAGGATGGTTTTTGAAGACATGAGCGCCAAGGAAGAGCTACTCACCATTTTGCCATTTAAAGGACACACCAGAGGTGCGGATATTTTTAATGCTTTCATGGGATTTGTTAGCAAAACTGCCACTCTTTAAGCTGATCTCCATCACAACTGGTGGGGCGCCTGCTATGATGGGCCGCACCAGTGGGTGCACTGCACTGTACAAAGAAAGTGAATCTTTCCCGGATATTTTGAATTATCAGTGATGGATCATCAGTGATGGATATTGCAATGAAGATTGTGTGCTCAGTTCGGGCCAGGAGTCAGCAGAGAAGGCTTTTCCATGCTCACTTGGAAGAGAATGATGCTGAGCACACAAACCTGCTGCTTCACATGGATGTTAGGTGGTAAGGCAGAGGTACATTTTTGGCCAGATTTATGGAGCTGTTGCCTGAATTAATCAATCAATACCTTTATTTGTCCCCAGTGAGGCAATTTGTTTCACAGCAACAGGAGCACACAAAATACAAAAAGCAACAAGTACACATATGTACACATAACATAATAAATAACATTATGCACAAACCTAATAAATAATGTATATAAAATACTGAATCATCTCTGTTAAAGAAAATTACTCAAGTGAAAAGGATATTCTATCCTAATGGGTAAACTGCCTTTTCCTCCTGGCGTTGAAATCAAGGACTTCCTGAAGCTTTCAAAAGATGTGGATTACCATACAAAGCGAGACCACCAGAGGCTTTTAGATGTTTCTTTCCTCACTGAGCTCACTGGCGAGCTCAATGAATTGAATTTAGAGTTGCAGGGTAAGGGTAAAGATGTAGTCAACATGATGAGTTCAGTGAACACGATGAAAAGCAAGCTACAGCTGATGTGAAGCAGGCTGCAGCGTGGTAACCTGTGCAACTTCCCTCACATGCAAGCAGAACTACAACGTCAAGCTAAAGGTGTGACACAGCTTGACAGTGCACGTTATGAGGAGCATGTTCAGAGCATCCCGTCAGAGTTTGAGAGGCATTTAACTGACTTTGCATCCACCGGGCCTGTAGCCAGCTATGTGTTATCCATTTGGTGCAAGTATTGATGTTGGTGACATTGCCGCCAAAGTCAAATCACTTTTCGACTTGGAAAGCTCTGCTCTTGAGGATGAGATTCTGACATTGCAAAATAACATTGAGATCAAAGCCAGATCAACATTCGCTCAACCTGGAGAGCATGTAGTGTTATGGAAACTACAGGTGGAGGAGACGTATCCCAACCTCAGAAGATGTGCCTTGAACCTGACAGCTCTTTTTGGATCAACTTATTTGTGCGAGTCTGTTTTCTCGCACATGAAAATCATCAAGTCCAAGTACAGATCAACAATGACTGATGACCACCGTGCCTTAATTGCGTTAATGAAATGATCACCTTTGTTTTGATTTCCTTTAATGTTTTGGATCATTAGCTTCCCTGTTACCAGATACTGACAGGTGGCGCGGCGAGAACGCTGATCCATTGCCTCCCAAAAAATAGAACCATTAGAACAGCTGTAGAAAAAATTAAAATTGAACAATATAAAAAAGCCTCAAAGATGAACAAAGGTGAACTGATCTCAGATATGATTAACTATTATAAACTATTTACAAACAATGGTCTAGTTCATTCAAAAGCTACACAAGCTGTGGAAGCATGTGATCCCTGTAAAAGGACTCCAAGATCCCCAAATTAGGCTGCCAGAAGTAATCACGGGAGATGGGTATGATAACACACTGCTTGGGTGTCCAGATGGTGAAGTAGCAGGTGGTCTTCCCAGAGAGGTGAAGCTGCCCCTGCACTTGGTGCCAGTAGTGACGATCCTCCTTCAGGCGGTAGGCGCCACCTTCCTCCAGATAAAGGTAGAAGGACTTCTCCTGCACAGCTTCCTCAACAGTGTGGTCCCTCCACTGGAATGGGCACTTCACCTCAATGATGTCTGTGTCACCCACCAGACCATCAGGGGAGGCACCCAGGATCCCAGTCAGCCAGCCACAAACCAGACCCTTTGACCTTCATGCCTGTGGCTTCTTCAAAAGCCTTGATCCCTTCCTGCTCATTGGCTATACCCCACTGTACAGCCTGTACTCCATGCAGGTCCTGATTCCCACACAGTTTGGAAATTAGCCATCAGCACACTTCCAAAGTTGCTTGCTGTCAGCCGACCTTTCCTTAGAGCGTGCCAGAGGTGATTGTCCTTCTGCCCCACTGTCGCTGTCTGGATGGCCATTAGCTGCAATGATGCCATCATTACCCAGGTGTTTGTGGGTGGCTATGATGTAGTCAGAGGAGAGGTGGAGCAGAGGTTCCTGCGGGATTTCAGGCTCAGGAGTGAGCAGCCAGGAAATCCCAGTGAATCGGCCCTGGAATTGACTGAGCAGCCACTTGCGGTCATCCGGGGTTACTGCACGGGTCAGAGGCTTGTACTCACGTGCTGGAAAAAGCTCCTCCACTGCCTTCACCTTCTCCGATGGTGCACTGGGCTTTTTCCACTGGCACTCAACATCCATGGAGCTGAGGTTGTGGATAGCCGAGAGGTCCGTTTCACAAAGCAGGTTCAACAAACTCTGAGTCTAACCCTGAACTCTGAGTTGATTTACTCTGAGATAGGAAACTCTGAGTTTTCGGTTCCAGAACAGCTGATTTGGGTTAGTTTGATCAACTCGGAGTAGTTTCACCTGGAGTTAAGCGCGTGCACCACAAGTATAGAAGACAGCGTCAATGGAGCCCCGATTTGACGAGTCACAATGGCAACGGGGAAGAGGGCGGCTACGTTTTTCACCCCACTGGAATTGGAAAGATTAATGCGCTCATACGGTGAGTTTGCGCACGTTTTTAGAAGGAAGTGTAACACCGCTGCAGCAGCAAAAGAGAAGGAGACGGTGTGGGAGAACATTGGTGCTCGGGTCAGTGCGTTAGTTTAAATGTAGTCCTTTGCAATCACAATAATATTACAGGGGGAAACTGCTTGAGTGGTAGCCTATTAATTTATTTCATTTAGGTGCAATCCCGCGGGGGAGAAGCGCACTTGGCAGCAACTTAAGATGAAACATAAAAACATTAGACCTCGGCATAATCTCATGGGGATTCCTCATTTTATCATGTTTTACATTGTAAAGTAAATATTAAGTGGCTGTTTGACTCTATAGTTGTTTTATCCCCAACATAATGCTGTTTTCACGAACATAAATGTCTTCTCATCTATATCATATTCTGTTAAATAATTAAGCCTTAAACTAACACAGACTTCTACTCTGCAAACAGAAAGAAAGCAGATGCCCGTAAAACGGGTGGTGGCCCAGCACCGCCACCTCTAACGGAGGCAGAGGAGCTGAAAATGATAAAGATGGGTAGAAGCCGTTTCAGGGCGAGACACACTTTTCTGACCGCTCTGCGTACAGTTGCTTTGCTCAAGTGCTCTGCATCTCCGAGGCTGTATAAAAAACTCCCATTTGCAAAAAAAACAAAAAAAACGCAGCGCAATACACAATATCTGCTGGGATGTGAGAGCATGACTTCGGTTGGTAATGTTGGAAATGTAAGGACGGATTAGGTTGTGTATGTAAATAATGGACTGTGACGTGAAACGGTACCACTCAAAAGATAATTGTCTGGAAATGCAAGAACATCTGTGCGCGGTCTGATAATCATCTCCCGACGAATATTTAATTCTCTGCGCAGTAATGCTGCACCTTCATCCACGGGATCATTATCAAAATGACACGCCATGGTAGTGAAAATAGTCACCACCTAATATAACTTCTAATGTAGGACTACTGACTGATTTTTGCAATGATTTTCTCAAAAAACAGACGGCAGAACTATACTACACCAAAACTCGCCTGCTGACTGAATGAATGAGGAAATCAAATACCGTGTGTGGCTGAAAGAGGGCGGAGACAGAGAGAAACTCGAGGTTTGTTGAGTAAAACCAGGGGCCTGTTCTGCGAAGGGGGCTCAACATAGCCAGGCTTTGTTCTCATGATGCAGCTCAACAAAGCCCCAAGTCCCCAAACAGAGTTAAACGGTTCTGCGACGGTGGTTATCAACTTAATTTGTTAAGTCCGGCTCTCTGCTTTGTGCTCTGCGCGCGTTCACATAAAAGGGGGCGTTTGACGTCATATTATTCTACTTCCGTGCAAAAATGGATCGATCCCGGCCACATATTTTACTCAAGATGAGCAGATTCTTATTATGCAAAGCTATGAAGAATTCAAAGAAACCATCACGGCAAAAAGTAACACTGTCGCTGCCAACAGAGCGAGGGAGGGCTGCTGGCAGAAAACTGCTGACCGTGTAAATGCATAAGTTAACGATGATTAATATTATGATCAATATTATATTAAGCCCTTAGTGTTTTAATTTCTGAAAGCGCAGCATTGTGCAACTTTTACATATTTACACTCATCCATTTAAGAAATAAATAAACTGAAGCAACAACTATCTTTTTCATTTTTGAATGATGTCTATATTGTTTTCACATTTTACTGATCTCAGTTATAGAATGCGCGTGTGTGTTTCATTGAAAGCGAGGCTGAGTGTGCGTAGGCTATAAATGTTCAGTGTTTTTTTTATTTTTGTATTACTGTGTCGGGATGAACAAGCACATGTAGCTGCTGTCCCTGTACAATGACAATAAAGACCTTTTTGACTGTGAAAATAGCTCCAGCCTGTAAGATTTGTGTTTGGGCTACACTGCCCTACAGCGGGTGAAACATGGATCAGTTCATCAGGTTATTCATGGCCACATCAAAGAAATAATTAACTTTACTCATTATCTGTGACAAATAAATACTAGGTTGGCCTAATTAATATTTCATATTGCATGTTATTAAGATGTGGAAGCAGCAGTCGGACATGGCAGCAAGTGTGTGGATAATATACTGTATCCCATTTTATTTTAATGTCATCACTATTTTAAGATTACAGATTCTCAGTAAGAGCGAGAACCACTTTGCGGATGGCGCAACACGCAGTGTCCTTGCTCAGATTTTCTGCATCACCAACTGAATGTAAGTAGTTTGCCCGACAGTGAGCGCACAGCTTCTTCAGTGGCATCCTGACACTCGGCTCAATAAGTGAGCAGATGTACCGTATTCCCTCAGCTGAAAATCTATATCGCTCATAGAGAATTTCATCAGGAAATGCCAGCGGATCAGCGCGATCTCGAAGAAGCCGCTCACGTCGTAGTGCTGCCCGAATTATTCTTGCTCCCAGGTCCACCGGGTTCTCAATGAAGGGTGACGCCATCTCCGAATGAGTTACACAGTGAACCAGCAGCGCTTTTATAGCCGATTTTAAGCCGAAACTCGGAACATAACCTGGTCGGGACCAGGCTATGAGCTAAGCACAAGTTACCATGGTGATCTAGCCGGGTTAAAAGAGAGCCACCTTCGTAGTACAGGGAAGCCTGGCTTTAGACTCAACATACCTCGCTAACCCACTAAACTGGCTTCGCAAAATACCCCTCAGGTTAGGCTCATAGAGTATGTTACCATGGTAACTGACCGAAAGCTTAAGTTACCTCTCTCTGTGAAACAGGCTGGAGTTACCCCTCTTTCTCTGGTTTGAGTTACCTCCCTTTGTGAAACGGAAAACTCAGAGTTTCCCTCATTTCAGGGTTAACAGACTCAGAGTTTTCACTAAACCTGCTTTGTGAAACGGACCCCAGATCATCAAAGCAGCAGAGTGGCTGCACTTGTACATCCCACGGGGACAATCACAGGAGGTTGAGTTGATGACTCCAGAGTCACCGGTGCAAACCTGTAAAGAGGAAGACAAATACTTTTTAAAAAAATCACACTCACAGCTACCTCAGCACAATGAGTAGCATTTGATGTGATTTGACTTACAAAAGAATACAATAATCAATACATAATCAATAAAATGTGCATACCTACAGTTACCTCTTGATAGAAAGGACAACATAACCAAAGTGATTTTATTTGTGTATGTAGTGTAAACATGAATATTGAGAAGGGGTATACTGTTCTTCCTAATTACTTCTCTTATTGTTTATATTATAAAAGCATACTATACTAGTTTTCATATTAGGTGTACTTTTCCTATTATTTTTCTCTCCCATTTTAAACACCTAAATTCTTCTCTTACACCATTTAATCTTTTTCACCATTTACAGCTCATTTCATCTAACATTACAGCTAACTGAACTTAGCTACAGTTCTCTAGGAAAAAAATCAACTTTAGTATATTTCTTTTTCAACGGGATATTTTCCTTGTTTGCTGTCCAAACAAAATGGGAAAAGAAAAACTTTTCTGAGCTATTTTTCTTTTTTCCTTTACCAGATTGAATGGGACAGTCATATACTGTCTATAAACACGTGTTGACATGACGTAGCAGTCTTCCTGTTCACTAGTTTCTAAGACAGGTGGTGACACAACCATGACTCATGATACACGTGAAGTTTCTTTGGTAATGAGAGACGTAATGAGCAAGTGAACATTACCTGGATCTTAAATGAACGTCCTGGGGACTATTGTGTCCGTCAGTTGTAAGGATGTGGACGGAATAATAACTATTGCTTTGTAAATAAAAGCCTCATTGTTGAGCACAAGCAAATTGTGCAATGCTCACGTCGAAGAGGTTTATGTTTAAGTATATGGCCGGAAGTTGTGTCATGTGTGTACATTGATACGGGGCACCATCCGACTTGTCTTTGCCACGTTTCACTAAATGACGTAATCTCTGCCTGGGATTGACAGTTCGCTGTTGCGCTAACGACACACATTCAGTGAGAGGCAGAGAAGGGGCTGTTAGTCAGACGTGTAGTCACATCCCTTGTTTATTGGCTTTACGGCTGTAGAACGAGTAACCAGGCTGTCTTATAGGACGAGGCACTCGCTAAATCAAGCCACATATTTGTGTCATTCCCGCCTTGGCGAACCAGCTGGCTAATGTTAGCTGTTTCCTGGTTGGAGTTGTAGCCATTTTGGTTTTTTGCAGAGAAACAACTAGCCGGTCGTAGTTTTGGGAACAGTGTAAGCTAGCCACCGCTCCCGTTGTCACAACTAAACAGCGCTGTTTATCTGTAGACAGGGACAAAGAGACGGTTCACGAGAGGGGAAACACTATACAACGAATCAACAATGAATCCC
This sequence comes from Diplodus puntazzo, assembly GCA_963678695.2. NCBI lineage: Eukaryota > Metazoa > Chordata > Actinopteri > Spariformes > Sparidae > Diplodus > Diplodus puntazzo. Next base: position 794,716 of record OZ023168.1, on the reverse strand, counting down.
GAATAGTAAGTGTCATATTCACCTACGTTGTGTTACATTGTACTATGTGCTAACACGTTAACGTTAGCGTTGGCATACCGTTAAGCTAAGTTAGCGGCTAACATCAGCTGACATTAGCCTTAATGTCCACCTGTATTTGCCTAAGATGCTGTCACCATTTTCCAGGAACATTGGCGGGTGTTGACGTTAAACATTCTTCAGTCGATCGATGTCTTTTACCAACCACCGCGTTATTGCTTTAACGTTTCACATAGCGAATGCAGCTGTTCGGATAGCAGCTGTAATTTAGCCGACAAAGGTCCCTTTTTTAATGCTGGCTGTTACGCGATTCGTTATGTCTTTGTAATCAACTGTATTTTTGCTAAAATGAAGTATTATAGCGATGTCCGTTAGGGTTCAGGTAAACTTATTTCCTTCTCATAAAATTAACAAAAACTAAAATGGGGAGTATTATTAAACATGACTGGGAAGCAAGGACTCCGTTAATTGGATTGTTTGAAATACGACACCTTATACCGTGTTGCAGGTGTTTGCACTTTAGTATGTGTGTTGCTGTGACAGGCAGCTTTCTCAAAAGAGAACTCTGTAGCAGCAGACATCGGTTGTGTACGTTCAAGTAACATGATTTACGCTTAACTTGGTTTTCAGCATGACTCAGTTTCAGTCATATGGTTTAGCAGTGTTGTAGCAGCCTGTCCACAGGCGAGTCATGTGTAGGTCACATGCCACAGAACAAGCCTTAGATTTCACCACAGCAGTGTTGAGCAATCACTTCAGCTTTCTTTCTGTCACAAGTGTTTCCATTCATAAACATTCACTTTGGTTAGGGCTTTGCCTGTATGACAAGCTGTTAACAATACTAGTCTTACATTTTAAGAATTGTATAGTCATTGTGATTGTGTCATTACTTTAACTAATTATACTTGATCTTCCTCTCTGTCAGACTGCTTAATCTTGTAGTAATGATTCACCTCTTTAGTAGAGACTAGATACTCTTAGCCAATGTCCAAGTTCTTTCTCAATGAAAGGTAGTGTGAAAATGAAGAGGGGGTATCTTTACGCAACATTATAATTTAGAGGAGGGCACATTGTTCTGTTGTGGGCACCACTGACATCAGGGAGTGCTGTTGCCATGTGGCGGTGTACTTGGTCTGCAGTGGTGTTTGGGTGGGTTGCATTTGTCTAAATAACATCACTATGAATACCAGGACACAAGATTTCCTAGCTAAACATTGCACTGTTATGCTGCTGCATATGAAAAAAAAAACACCTAACCCTAAAAAAATTCGAACAAAAGGTTTCTCAGCTGTTTTTTGTAGTATTGGGTGTCCTTAGTTTACCAGTTTACCAAAATTTGACCACTAGAAAGGTGTAATTTTCAAGATGGCGTCCAAGATGGGCAGGAAGCCCTTATAATATCCTAACTCCCTCATTATTTGACCTAGCCATGTAATCTTGGTGTCTAACCCTATGTTTTCTGGGTCTATGAATCCATTGAACTTGTCTAAATTGCATTGACATGATTACATACTTATGGAATACATGATTTTGTGAGATTACTGTAGGTTTTATCTTTGTTTGGGTGAACCAGAGATGTAAACGATTTAGCCTATGTCATGTCACTCATACGCAGTAGTTTTTGGACACATACGCTTTTCTGCTAAAACACAGACATGACATTCAATGTAAAAGTTATTGCACCCAAAAGTAACTTAAATTGGAGTTGTATAACTTTGATCATAAACAACTCTGAATTAACCAGAACAGAGGCCTTTGTGTGAACCCTTTAAAATGGTCACTCATTTCAATTTGAATAAGGTAATACATATGCATACTCTAGAGATCACTTTGAGTCTAAAGGTGGCATTATACTAAACCCAACAAAACTAAATTCTCAATTTTCAGCACTTCAGAAGATGGTGGAAGAGAGTACTGACATTCGATATCGCTTGCCTCATTGAAATTACAGCACAAATGTCTTATTCTCAGACAAATGCTTAGTGTCATTTTATGGGGGTGTCAAAAGAACATTGGACAGATTCTTTTTTTTTCTTCTTTTTTTTGTTATAGATTTTATATACAGCAATAAAAGAACCCAAATAATACCCAAACATATATTCTCGAAACACAACAGACACTGACAACAAAAATAAGAAATAAAACAAACCAAAAAGTGGAAAATAACCCACTCACAATAAACAATAAACTACCACAATAAAACAGCATAAATTACTACATTCGGATCATGCCATTTTTCGCTATGCCTTATATTGACCCAGAACACTCATAAAGGCAAATTCTATATGAGATTGCCAGATTTTTAAAAAGTCTGAGGATCTCTGCCTTTACTCCTGTAATATATTCTGTCCAGTGTGAGGTAGCTTGAAAGTTCATTCCACCAATGCACTATTACTGGGGGTTTGGATTCTTTCCATTTTAAAGTTATACATTTCCTGGCTGCCAACATAGCAAGATCTATATGCTTTAATGTTTATTCCACTTGTCAAACATACTAGTTCCCAAAAGACATTAACGAGGTGACAATGGAATGGATGCATGAAAACATTGAGATATCGACTGGATAACAGAATTCCAAAAATGGAGAGTGAGTCACATAATCCAAACGTGAAAAAGTGTTCCCTTTTGTTTCTTACAACTCCAGCAGAGAAATGAGATTTCACTGTTCATTTTACATAGTTTCTCTGGAGTTTAATAAATCCTATGTATAATCTTAAATAAAGCTAGCTTATGCCTTAAATTGTAAGAACCATTTTCAATATTTAATGCATAGCATTATCCGAAAAAAATCAATCAAATCAAAATAAATAAATAAATAAATTGGAAGGAGATAATCCATATCTCTGTTGCAGCTGAGCAAATGAAAGAAATGTCCCATTATCAAACACATGACAAAATTCTTGGATACCTTTATCATACCATGATTTAAAAGTGTCATCCATACAGTATGTAATACTTGGGTTCTTCCAAATTGGATAAAAAGGAGAGAGAAATCTTATAGCCTAACAGTTAATGAGACATTTTCCAAATGCTGAGGCTGTTTAAAATAACAGGATTCTTGGTCATTTTATCCACTTTGAACTCAATGTATGGTAAATGTTCCAAACTGTATGGATAAATATCAAATTATTCTATTCATTTCCATGAACATGAAATATTTATAAACCACTGTTTGAACTGGGTAAGCTGAGATGACAGAAAATAATAATAAAAGTAGGGAAGCTTCAGGCCACCAGACTCATATGGCAAATGTAACACTGACATACAAATTTGTGGGGTTTTATTGTTCCATATAAAGGAAGACACTAAACTCTGGACTTTTTTAAAAAAGGATTGGGGTGGAGTAGTCGGAAGATTCTGAAATAAATTTAAAAACTTAGGCAACACAGACATTTTAACTATGTTAACTCTACCAATCAAAGAAATTGGAAGATGACCGATTCTCTTAAATCCCTCTGTTATATTATTATCAACTAATGGAAGATAATTCAAACTAAAGGCGTCTTCTGGTTTTCTCATAATAAAAATACCCAAATGCTTTATACATTTAGTAGACCATTTCCAATTAAGATGGTTCCTCAATAAAGTATGGTCGAAATTGGAAATTGGCATTATCTCTGTTTTATCCCAATTAACCTTGTAGCCTGATAACTTCCCAAATTTTTCAAATAGAGATAACATAAATGGCATAGAATGTGAGGGGTCATGGAGGTATAACAAAATATCATCATACAGAGATATGAGATGTTCCTCCCTCCCAATCGTAATACATTTAATATGATCATGAGATCTGATCATTGCAGCTCATGGCTCAATAGCAATGGCAAATAATGCAGGGGACAACGGATAGTTGGTGTTTGTCTTTACAACGGCCATAGGAGAACTATAAAGAGTTAATTACCAGTACCAAAACCTAGGACTAAAATTAAACATTCTAAGGACAAACATAAGATATTTCCATTCAACTCTGTCAAATGCTTTTTCAGCATCGACAGAGAAAATAACATTTTGAGAATTTAATTCATTTGTATGGTAAATAATATCAAGATACCTGCGTAAATTGCCAGTGGACGTTCAACCATGAACAAACCCAGTTTGATTTAGATGAATAATACTTGGTAAAACCCTTTCAAGCCGTAGAACCTTGGCAATGATTTTGTAATCTACATTAATAACTGAAATTGGCCTATAAGAGGCACAATGGAGAGGATGTTTATCTTTGAGAGAAAGGTTATAGATGCCAAACATAAAGACTGAGGGAGACGGCCTCTCCTAAAACAGGCATTGATCATAGCAAGAAAAAGAGGCAATAAATAATTTGAAAACTGACTATAAAATTCAGTTGGCAGGCCATATGAACCTGGTGATTTGCCTTTTTGAAGTATTGCCATAGCAGACAGGAGTTCTTCTGAAGATATATCTTTTTCTAAACTTTGTCTATCAACTTGTGTTAAAACAGGTAGCGAAATATTATCCAAAAAGGAATTACACTCATCCGGCTTAGATTGTGATGTAGAGGTATACAATTCAGTATAATATGATTTGAAGAGACCATTAATTTGAAGATGGTCCACTGTAATGGACCCATCTTATTTTTCAATTTTAACAGTTGAGTCCTTTTTTTAATCTGTTCAGCTAGTAATTTGCCTGCCATTTCCCCTTGTTCTAAATAAGATAACTTTGATTTCTTCAATGCCGATTTGCTAGCATATGTATTAATGGAGTTACATTTCAATTTCAGATCATCTACCTGCATTAGTAAATTAGGGTCCTTGGAATAGTGTTGCCTTTTAAAATTAACTATATCTTGTTCAATGCATTTCAACTCATTTGTTGTTTTCTTTTTTAAAGATGAGGAAAAGGCAATTACACATCCTCTAACATAAACCTTCAGTGTGTCCAGTATTATTAATGGGCATGTTGCACTGTTTGGGTGCGCCTCAGAAAAAGTTTCTAAATGAGCCCTTATATAAGTTGTAAAATCCTCTTTTGAGAATAACATAATATTAAATCTCCAGGGTCTGGGATTTGACAATAGTTTTACAAATTCTGTTTCGAAACTCAATGCAGAATGATCTGAAAGAATCCTTGCTTGGTAAAAGCAGGTTGTAACTTTTGAGATCAAATTAACGAAAGAAATAAAAAATCTATTCCTGAAATTGTACTTATTTTTCACATAAATATGCTTGTAACCAATTGCTTCAATATATAATTGTACTTATAATCACTTATCTATCATGCAAATATGCTAGAATATTACATGGCCAAAACATGTGTCAGGCACCAGTGTTACTGGTCAATACGCAATAAAAAGGAGTAAGTTTTTGAAAATGGGGCCTTTCTTGGAGTCAAACTTTGGTAAACTTGTAGTATGTTTTTAAGTACAACTGATACTACTGTAAACCACTGAGAAACCTTTTGTTAGAATTTTTTCAGGGTCAAACCATATTTGCAGCTGACTATGTAACAAGATGATCAAAATTGAGTTCACTTCATCTGTCAGTGGTTTTTATGCTGTGGTTGATGATGGTTGCATTACGGGCCTGAAGTAATCTTAAATTTGCACAACTTGACTCTTAACAATGGCATATTTAGGATTTTAGTGGATACAATGGGTAATAGCCTGGAGTTGGGAGAGTGATTGTAATTGTAATGTGCAGGTTTGAGGTAAGAGAAACATGTTACATTAAGTAAGACACCTTTTCCACTGGTCAGATATCAAAGTAAAACCCACTAAGATTTGGCCTTTGTGTGCAATGGGAATGTGTACGCTAGGGCTGTCAATAAATATTCTAAATTCAAATATATTCAAATATTAAAAAAAAAACGGAGATTCAATTGTGAAAATTAATATTTGACTGTGGAAAAAAAAACACATTAGCGGCTGCTTTGTGAGTGGGCACACCGCATGACGGGTCAGGGACATGTCACAGGAGTCGCACTTGCACAGCGTCACTTACTGCTGAAAGTGAGACACGACAAAAACCGTGGCAGATGCAGAAAGAAAACGAAATGGCAGAAAGTTCAGAGCCCAACTCAGCAGCTGAGGGAGTGGTTTGGACTCCAAGCAACCCAAAAAGCCCCGTTTGAAAATACTTAGCATTTTTGCCATCTACTGACCAAAATCCTGAGACTCGAGATAAAGTTATATGCATGCTGTGTAAGCTACAGTTAGTTTACCATTCCACCACTAGCAACATGAGGGTATCAAATGGTATCAAATGGTACCATGGTATCAAATTGTTTATTTAAATCAGTATGTGCATAGAGGGAGAGGGGGGCTAGCGAGAGAGAGGTAATATTCAAATGTCATTTTGTAGCAATTTTGACAGCCCTAGTCTACACTCTGCATTTACACCTTGGTCAATTGACTCTGCTGTAGACACAGGTTTTTATCACCTCAGCTCTGCTTTGATATAAATGTTAGATCTGGATAAACTGTTACAACTTTGACAGTGCATTCGTGACATGAAACATGACACAAGTGATGTACAATGTAATGCTGTAGATAAAATCATAGACTTACTTGTGGGAAGTGAGAATGGGATCAATAGGCAACGTATAGTGGGTTGACCTATGTGTAAAAAAACAAACTAAAAAAACAATCTGTTTAGACCTATTAATTTTGGCAAAAAAAGCAGCATAAGACATCAAAGACTTCTTTTTGGTCAAGCTTCTATTGTATGCCCTCTGCCTTGCATATGGATGGCTATTATCCACAGTCCTAGTCCTAATGGAGATGGAATAACTGGAATTTATTATTATTATTGTAATGAAATGACAAGTAGAGGAACTGAGACAGTCCTGGGAGGCAGAATAACCCAGAGATTCCACCAGATACGTGTCCGGACGTTGTCTGCTCCGACTGAGCATGCGAAGTCTGAGGAGGAGGGCTGTCGGACGTCTGAGCCATTTGATTCTCTGATTGGTTGTGTGCCAGCTCAATGGCCGTTCTGATTGGCAGTGTGCTAGCGAATCAGCGCGGTGTGTGGGAGGGCGGAATGCTGCGTGCGCTTTGTTTTTCTATGGACTTCGTTCTGTCATTCCTCGTTTTCATGCTTTGCAGGCAGTACTGGCACGAGACTGGCTGTTATTATGTCCGTTCAGGACGAATTAATCTGTGTTCGTTTGGTAATGCCTCGCTGCATGTTTAGTATGCAGCTGTTTTTATCTGAAATAGTTAAGTTTCGTTTTGAGCGAAAGTAAAGAGAGCTGCGTGCATAAGCCTCTCGTTTACAATTCAGAACACAAGCGTCAACTGCTTATTGGTGGACGGCCCACCGGCGGTGAAGCATGTTGTTTTTTAGTGACAGGGGCCTGACACAGGCCAGCAGATGGCAGTGCGCTATAGGTAGCAGATTCATGACGTAGTAGGGTTTATAGTGGTTCCATACTGCATCTCTCTATAAAAGCAAGAATCTCTGTCTGTCTGTCTGTCTGTCTGTGTGTGCCTCAAATATCTCTGCGGATCAGGATCAGACTGACCTGAGACTTTCAACATGGCTGCTGCGTGGTTCAATCGTGTGCAACTTCGCATTTGTTTGGACTGCAATGATGCCGTTAATAAATTATTTCATAAATGCTTTACAAATTCCAGGAGCATTGTCCACCGGAGCCACCACAGTCACGTGCGCACCAGAGCCAATCACTGCAGAGCTCAAGCCTATGACATACGTTAAGAAACAAGCGGACTCATACCTGCAGCGGCGCGAGCTGGACGTGGATTTTGCCGGCGGTTCAGTCCCGTTCTGTTCTGTGCATCTAACCTGACTGTTGTGGATTAATGAGACTAAACGAGTCCGGACCGAGTCTGTTCAGGTCTGAGGAGATCCGGAGACGCGCGGACAACAAAGTGGAATCAGAATCTGTGGATGTTCGTGTGTAGCTAGCTGCTAGCCCACCTACACGGCCCTCCTCCCGAGGCGATGGACCGGACCCACCGGCACGTCCAAAACCAGTCTTAGGGTAAATAATGTCCGCCACGCTTTTTCGCGAACATTGCCGTCACGTTTGCTTTGTGTCTGGTGCAGAAGAAACGGTAAAAACGGGCTTTTGTCACGAAAGTGTCCAAGCAGCAAGTTTGGTTGTTGAGGAACAGGAAGTTGTGGGAGGGACGCTGGCGGTGATACAGACAGCGACAGAGATAGCGAGTTTTGAAAGTTGAGAGATTTGTGACATGTAGCGTGTTGTGTAGCGCGGAGTGTATAGTTAATGTTTAATGCAGCGTTTGGTGTAGTGTGTTTAGTGTGTAGTGTAGTCGTTTTTTTGTGTTGTGAGTCAAAACGGCAGGAATGAGCTGGGCCTGAGGCATTGCCTGCATTTTAATGTAAATGGTTACATATAGCTTTGTAAATTTAAAAAACTTATGCACAAATTTAGCAACAACAATTTATATTTGCATTATAACTAATGCAATTGGTTCATTAAACTGTTTGTGGTTTTCACAGTAAAAAATTAGTGATTTTAGGTCCATAGTGTTAATATAATTTGTCAAAATGAAAAAATAAATGTACAGTCACACATGTGAGGTTGTGCTGAAAATAATGACACCAAACAAGGCAAGATAAATAGTTTTTAAGGAGAAATATAATGGTATAATCAACAGTAGTCAAAAACAGCCAATTATATCCCTGATGTCCCACCTTCAAACACAACCTCATTTGGCCATCCAGGAAAAAGCTAGTTAACCTCCAGCTTTTCTATAGGAATACATGCTGGTCCTACGGGCAATGCACTAGTTGCATTAAATCAGAGTTAAAAGTTAATTGGTGGCCAATTATGTGCTTTAGGAGCCAATAAAGGCATTTAAAACCACCAATTATGGCTTCATGCTCCATATTAATCACTGGCTCGAATGCTGAAGCAATTGACAAGCCTACAACATGAAAACAGTGCAAGCTAACTATTGGATATTTCATAATAGATATTTCATTATAATCAGTGACGTATATTTACATTTGAAACAATGTGACATTGATTACACTTGCTTCTACTTGCTGCCATATTGATGCTGGTGCGATGGTGGACCCAACATGTTAGTACATCTTGACTATAAGTAGTGCAAGGAGCCTCAATAAAAACTCTTGTGGCTTGTGTTCATGTTAGGAAGCGCAACATGCTTTGATTTCTCGTAGAAACTATGACCGCCAAAGACAAGATCTACTCAGAGAATTGTAAGAAATTGGCTTGGAAGAATAAATCTCTGAAAAGTATTTTAGAAGTAGACTCAAGCAGGAGGGGAAAATGCTGTTTTTTCAAATATAGACACTGGTCTGTATAGCAGGATATAGTGCACAAAGGTGCTAGTCCCATAGATGGCAGCAACGCAACTTTTGCATGTCGGCTGCCGTAAAACCCCAAAGAAGAAGAAGAAGAAGAACCACTAAACCTCTGTGAAATTAGCGCAGGGGTAGACAATAAGGGAAATTTGCCAGTGGCCCTCTGGGCCAGTGGCTTTTGAAGATCACTGGCCCCACCATTCTAACCACTGGCCCAGGACAATATCAGGTATCGATCCCCATAAAAACGAAAAAGAACATATCCCAGCCAATTCCTGCGGTCTAGCCATCAAGGCTGGAACTTTCTACGATACAAATACTAGTAAATTTCCATGATTCTCGATACTTATTCGATACCACGATTTAAGAAAAAAAAAATCATTAGGCTACTTTATTTAATAAATAAATAAATAAATAAATAACTGTTTCACATCAAACTTGTATTTAAGCTCCAATGTGCTTTAACAATGAAGTAAAAACAGAGTTAAAATGGTAAATATGTCTCAGCACAAACGGAAAGTTATGTAGTCATTACTTTTATCTTCCAGTAGTTCAATGATAGAACTGTTGTTCTCATTCATTCACTTTTAGGCTGCTTCCACAGACTGATGCAAAACTAACTCATTGTTTCATTTTTCAGCTCTATTTTGTGTTTACACATGTTTGTTTTTTCTCTGCTCCAAACCATGGATGTATTATGGTCTAAACGCGCACCACCGCTGTGGCGCACACCGAGCAGCTGGACCGGCTCGAGGATCGGCCACGTTCATATTAACGGACCGCGAGCTCGACTGTAGCCGCACCGAGACCCAGCGCGTGCTCTGGCCCGCGTGTAACATCCGCATCGGTCCCAACAGGACTCGACACGACGCGCGCTGAGGGCAAAGTTTCACGGTACTGAAAAAAGGTTCTTATCGGTTCTAGTGACAAACTTCAATCAGCAGCAGTGAGCGAGCGGCACGCGTTCCGCAGGAGCGAGCGAGCTGTGCACACTGCAGTTGCTTGCAGGTGGTGTGCTGACGTCCCAGCACACAGCGCTCGCTGCACAGAAAGTAGATGTCTCTGTCTTTGATCAGGTCAGGATCTCGCAACACTATTAGCGATAATTAGCTACCGAGACGATTTCACAGAAATCATTTCAAACCACAGGGAATTAGCGTGAAATTAGATTTATTACATGTTTTACTTGTTATCTTTTTTCAAGGCATTATATTTCACTGGCCCCACCGGGCCAGTGCTTGGAGCGTTCTGGTGGCCCTGACAATTTGAAAAGTACATCCGGGCCACCGGGCCATTTATATTGTCGACCCCTGTAGCGCACTTATTATTGTTAATATTTTCACGTTTTTGCAAAACAAACAACATAAACTCACCATAATTGGTCAGGTACAGCCACCCGCTGTACAAGCTAATTTTGATTAAATCCGCTGGTTCTGTTTGCCATCGCGGCACAGAGAAGGCTGCTCTGCCACTGCAGTGGACGACGAGCAAATATCCATGCTACATCCATGCTAGCTGCCTCATCCACCCATGGCGACTCTGTTATGAGTTTTTTTTTAGGTAGTTTAAGTTCTGTTTGAGCTTGACTCAAATCCCTTTTCTTCTTCCAGCTGAAGGAGAATGCACTCACCACTTTCTTACATACAGATGTGCGAACAACTCGAGGGTCTTTGGCACTTTTTTCTAAAAGAAGAAGAGCATGATATAATAACCAGATGTAATGGTTAAATGAAACTAAAATCAGCAAAAGGTACATTTTAATCTGATTGTTATTTTATTGTTATTATATATTAGGGGTGTAAGAAAATATCGATACACTTAAATATCCCGATATTTTTTTCACGATACGTATCGATATTTAACAGCACTGTATCGATTTTTTTTTATTAACAATTAACATGCAAATATTCACGGCGTTTGTTCATTTTTGTGTTGCAATTAAACCTCCGGCCGCTAGTTGGCAGCAGTCATTACATCCTCTGCGCCAAAGGAACGATGAAATCTCGCGAGAGCACCAGTGTGTGGCAAATTGCATGCTAACCGCTAACTTAGCACAGTTCACCGGCGATGTCTGAGGACGAGAGGATACAGCCGGCTCCAGCAGCTTTTAAAGCTGATTGGGCATATTTTGGTTTCAAAACAAAGGAAGGCAGTTACGACTTCGACAAGAGCCATGCGGTCTGTAAACTCTGCAACGCCAGAGTCAAGTACTCGGGCCATACTACAAATTTGCGATCACATGTGGCAAGACACCATGACAATGTAGCATTACAGGCTAACGTGAAACGAGTGGATCCTGCTCAACAAACTATTCAAGAAGTTAACTTTTCGAAACTACCAGCGACCTCAACTCGCGCAACCAAGATAACACAGTCAGTACTTTATTTATTTGCAAAGACATTTGCCCTCTGTGTGTTGTGGAGCATGAGGGATTTCGTAATATGATGAAAACACTGGAGCCCCGTTACACCATCCCTTCCCGACTACACATCACGGACATCGCTCTCCCGAACTTGTACGGACAAGTCAAAATGACGGTGCTGGACTCGCTCAGCTCAGCAGAGAGAATCGCTTTGACATGCGATGCTAGGACTTTCAGGGCCACTGAATCGTATGTAACTCTTACAGCACAGCACATAGATGACCAGTGGAACCTCAAGTCCCATGTACTGCAAACTCGAGCCATGCGTGACAGTCACACGGGGCAACACATAGCAGCGTTACTGAATGAGGCTCTGACTGAATGGGGATTGGATGGAAAAGATCCCGTTGTTGTTACAGATAATGCATTGAATATGACTGTCGCAGCGAGACGCGCAGGCTTGACATGCAGTGTTTTGCACACAGCCTTAATCTGGCGTCACAGAGAGCACTGAAAATACAGTCAGTGGCACGACTTCACGGCAGGGTCAGACGTGTAACAGCTTGTTTATCAAAAAAATCCTGCAAATGCTTGTATTTCTTCTCTTGTGAAATACAAATATAGATCCCTCTGTTTGAATTCAGTAAGCTGATGTTAAGCATTGTGTGTTTACTAGGGCTGTCGCGGTTGAGGAATTCCCCCTGCGGTGAGTCAGGGCAGCTCAATATACTACAACTATACAACTGCTATTTTAAGCTGCATCTATGTTTTATGAATTTCAGGCAACATTTTTAAAAGATTATTCATATTCACAATATTCTTATTTTTTAGTAAACTCATCGGGCCTATCCAATGATTTAAAAAGGGCTATATAGCTAAATAATCGCAGCAAGACGGGAAAATAGCCAGGGCGTTTTAACTACGGTATGTGTTTATTTTGAGAAATCATAATATGGAGGCTCAATGATAATTGTGTTATTAAGTGGAGTTACAGTGGGTTACAGTTAGATCATAAATATAACTTCTGAAAGCTTGTTTACCATTATGAGCCTGTGCTGCGGGATTTGGAGGTCCGTTTGCGCTTTCGCCAGATCTCGGGATGCGCGATCTTTATCGCTTGCCATTGCGTTTGTATCTGCCAGGGGTAAATTATGTCTGAAGCAGTTCAGCCACGTCCAGCTCAATTTTCTCACTGCTGCGGCGATATTTGCCCCGTTATCCGTCGTTATGCACGCCAGCTTCTTCTCATCCAGAGGCCACTCATCAAATGCACTGCGTTTCTGGAGCAGCGACTTGAATGCAGGTTTCTCCACAGTGGAAATCGGCACCATCTCCTCAACCAGATACCGTGTAACAGCGCCTGTTAGGCGGTCATGTCTGTCACTGTCTCTGCTGTACTTGGCGACTCGAGCAAAGGCTTCGCCGACCCCAAACTGTCGACTGGCACCGGCATGAGCTGCCCCGCGACCCTGTGTGGCAGGAGGCGGCGGCAGCTGCGCCTCAATAGCTGCATGGTAGCTTGCTAGGTGAGCCCTTTAATTAGTTGTTTCCTCGTTTTACTTTAACCGTTTTGCCGCAGATTTTACAGATTGCCTCATTTAAATTGGCTGGCTCCCTCTTTTCATTTGGCTGACAGCCAAAATGCTCCCAAAGGGGCGAAGTAACATTTGGTTTGGACACCAGTGCAACTCAACGTGTGTTGTCGTGAGATCAGGTCATGTGCGGTGATGGCGGTGGCCCATCATGCAGCGCGGTGGGCTTCTTAATATTGCGATATTTCATTTTTGCGGTTACCGCAACAGCCCTAGTGTTTACTATGCTGAGTTTTCCTACAATTAAATTCTTTAAAAGAAACTCAATATATCGTTGTTCCTACAGTATCGCAATATATCGCAAAATATCGTATCGTTGCCCCTGTATCGTGTTACGTATCGTATCACCAGATTCTTGCCAATACACACCCCTATTATATATATGTTTATATTTCAGCAAAAGTGATTATTCTAATTCTATATTTGTCCATAAAGTAAATAAAAAACATTTCAATAAAATGTTTTTTTAATCATAGACTTATGTAATAAATTTGTACTTTTTTCTGTGTCCCTAGTTTATTCTGAAGTTATGCGGCAAATCATCATTAATAAGGTGCTTGTTTTAACCCATTGCGAGTCCAGTTGTTTAGTGCCAGGGCCTTCACCATGTTAGTTCCACTGTCCGTGGTCATGCAGGTCATGTTATTCTCTTTGAGTCCCCAGCATTGAAGAGCGTCTCTCAGCCCTTGCGCTATGAGCTCCCCCGTGTGATCTTCTGGGAAGTATGTTGTTTGCAGAGACGCTCTGCAGAGCTTCCAGTTGTCAATATAATGAATGGTCAGGCTCAAATAAGGCTCTGAAGTGCGGCTGGACCACAGATCACTCGTTGTTGTGAAAAACTGGACCTTCTGGCACTACCCAACTTTTTATATTATTATTGGGCCGCTAACATGCAACCAATCCTGCATTGGATGCGAGCGGATGATGATTCCCCTGCCTGGTGTCTGATGGAGTCGTCATCTTGTGCTCCAGCCTGTCTCTCTGCACTTATTGCTTCCGTCCTTGTTTCTGTTAGGCTCAAAACTGGCAGCAATATGCTTGTAAACTCTACCCTGCGTATATGGCGCCAGTTTTGTAAAGCTATTGGAGCTCAGATACCACCACTATGCATGCCAATTTGTAAAAACCCTATGTTTCCTCCTTCAATGCAAGACAAAGCCTTTGAGTTGTGGTTTCAGAATGGCATACATACAGTGACGAACTTGTTTGTTGAAGGTGTCTTTGCTTCATTTCAGCAATTGGCCGAGGGATTCCATCTACCAAATTCTCATCTGTTTAGATACCTTCAAGTAAGAGACTTTTATAGAAAGAGGTATCGCTCTGGAACCATGTCCACTCATGGCCCTATTCAGTGTCTTATCAGATTCCACTAAATTATCAAAACCCCAATCTGATTTTCTTGCTTTTCTCTGTTTGATCGCGAGGCGTCTAATTTTAAGACTCTGGAAATCACAACACCCACCATCACATTCATAGTGGATCAGGGACATACTAACGTTTTCAAAACTTGAAAAGATTCGACACTTGAAGAGAGGTTCTATATCTAAATTTAATGAATTGTGGCAGCCGTTCCTTCTACATGTAGAGGGTCTTGACTTACAACCTCCAGACACTCTGTAAGTTTATTGTACATCTACTCTGTGACCTATGACTGTGAGCTCCCTCATGTATCTGCTCTAGTATGCGCTTAGATGTATGTGCGTGAGACCCCCCCGTTTATTTTTTTAAATTTTTTTTTTTAATTATTATTATTATTTTTATTATTATCATTATTTATCTTTTTATTATTATTACTATGTGTATGTATGTATATGTGTATATATATGCATATATATATTTTTTAAAATATATGTATATTTATTTTTAATTTTATTTTTTTTATTCATTTACTTATTTATTACTTATTTTGCCATGTGGTGTTGCCGTTCTTGCTAATCTCCCTCATGGCCTTTATCTTGTTTCTTCTATTATGTGTAAAAGGAAAAAAAACTTTCAATAAAAATACCATGAACAAAAAAAAAAAAAACTGGACCCTCTGAACTTTGCGTTCAATCTTTTCTCGGCATTCAGAGTAGAGCCGTTGCATGGCAGTGTTAGAGAAGTATTTTCGGCTGGGCAGCTCGTACCGGGGATCAACTACTTGATCAGGCATTTGAACCCCTCGTTTTCTACTGTCTTGAACCGAACCATATCTTTTGCAAGATAAAATGTAACTGCTTCTGTTACCTCTTTCCACTGCTTGCTTGTCTTCTCATACGGTGTGCCTTTATCAAATGCCTGTGTTAACGTTGTCTGTTTTGGTCTTACGCTAACTGCTGCCACTGGCTGCGGTGCCACCTGGCCCCTTGTTGTGTGGCTCTCAGCATACTGTTTGGGAGCTTTCTCTTCAAGTGATTGAACAAGTTCGTCGTGTTGCCATCCGACGTATGAACCATCTCTGTGCAAACTTTGCAAATTACCTTTGTTTGCGCTTTGTCATTTGGGGAAAAGCCGAACCAATTTCATATAATGGAGGTGGAATTTCTTTTAGCGACCAACTCCTCCGTTTGGCTTTCAGCCATGGCTCTTCATGCTACCGCTAAGGAGAACAAGGAGAAACAAGGAGGCGTAAGAAAGCGTGTAACTGCTCGTAATTCGCTATGATTGGTCAGTTGACGGTGTAATACGTCTGGTGCGTCGGTGCATCAGCATAGAACTGCAATTTATAGAATGTGCCCTAGACGATCCCTACGATCTCTGCACTTTGGCAGATCGTTATGGAGCCAGAACAGTGACTTTATAATTTGGCATCCAAAAAAAAATTTGGCATTGAAAACAAAACCAGTACTGAAAAAGGAAACATTGGCATTGAAACATTTGTATTGAAAACAGTTGTATTGGCATTGAAACAAGTTTTGGCACTGAAAAAAGAAACTAATCAAAATAATTAAAATCTGAAAATCTTATTATTTTATTTTATTGGGATTTTTTTGTATTTTTCAATGACAATCTTCAGATTTTTTTCTTCATGTCACTTTTTTTTCAGTGACAGATTTTTTACAATGTCAGTTTTATTTCAGTGTCACTGATTTTCAGTTTCATCTTTCTGTCACTGTTTTGGCATCGAGAGGGAGGGGCCTGAGGGGAGGGGCAAGTAGAGCGTGGTTTGCATATCATTAGAGAAGGTAATGGCTGCAGCCTGCGGGAAGGTGGGGCTGGACGGTCCAGCCACAAGATCATTTTAGGATCCATGTGCCAGCGGTCTCTGGGCAACACAGAGTCCAACTACCTCGCGGACTTTTCTTCAAGCTCTCTCCTGATGTGTCCAAGTCTCTGTATATCTGGTTCTGTCGCGGAGCTCCCGAGCTCCGGTCTCTATATGCGTATGGAGTATGGTAGTAGTACGGAGCTAACAAGCTCCGGGGCGCCAAGCATGGAGCATTAGCCCCAGTTAGCACAACAGTAGAACAGCAGGCTTTTCTCACTTGTGTCGTTTCGAGCCAGGGCTGCAGCGCTCTGGTCTGCTCCCAGCTCTGTACCACCATACCGCTGTACACGCATACAGAGACACTGTCTCCCCTATAAACTCAGTTCATGTGAATAATATCACTATTCCTACAATGACTCCTTTGAGTTGAAGCGAGTAAACTCAACAAGTCAGTGTGCGGGGAAAGTCAGCTGTGATTGTGCTACTGTGGTTCATAGTAAAGTACAACAGACGGCTGTAATCAAGTAACAGACACATATATTTCACAACTTAGCAGGTAGTCCAACTTCCTCTCTGACTTTTCTCCAAGCACTCTCCTTTATTGTCCAATTTCTGTATGTGTGTACAGCAGTATGGTGGTACAGAGCTCCGGGAGCAGACCGGAGCGCTGCTGTCGGCGCTGCAGCCCCGGCTCGGAACAACACAACTGGGGCTAATGCTCCGCTAATGCTCGTTAGCTCCATGCTACTAACACAGATAGGCATATAGAGACCAGAGCTCGGGAGCTTCGGGACAGAAACAGATACACAGAGACTTGGACACATCAGGAGAGAGCTTGAAGAAAAGTCCGCGAGGTAGTTGGACTCTGTGTTGCCCAGAGACGGCCGGCACACGGATCCTAAAATGGTCTTGTGGCTGGACCTTCAAGGCACGGCTGGACCATCTAGCCTTGCCTTCCCGCAGGCTGCAGCCATTACTTCTCTAATGATATGCAAACCACGCTCTACTTGCCCCTCCCCTCAGACCCCTCCCTCTCGACGCCAAAACAGTGACAGAAAGTTGAAACTGAAAATCAGTGACATTGTAAAAAAACTGACATTGTAAAAAATCTGTCACTGAAAAAAAGTGACATGAAGAAAAAATCTGAAGATTGTCATTGAAAAATACAAAAGAATCCCAATAAAATAATAAGATTTTCTGATTTTAATTATTTTGAATAGTTTCTTTTTTCAGTGCCAATACTTGTTTCAATGCCAATGCAACTGTTTTCAATACAAATGTATCAATGCCAATGTTTCCTTTTTCAGTACTGGTTTTGTTTTCAATGCCAAATTTTAAAGTCACCGTTCTGGCTCCATAAATCGTCTACACGTTCCAATCCTTCACGATCTAATATCGCCATATCGCACACCCGTATGTATTGTATATGATTATCTTGCATTGGATGAAGTAGAGCCCAATGGATATATTGGCCTTGACAGATTTGTTGCTTTCGGTATGCTGTTTGATCTGCACCAATATGAAATTTATTTTTTTCAGAACATAATGCAGAAAAAGATGCTTGGGGTTAAACTGTAAAATATATTGTTTCTGTGATCACAAGTAGCCAGTAGCAATCCCTCCTTCCCCCTGGTTGTACAGTGGGACTACCAGGCCAACAAGGGGGAGGACAGGCTAGATCAGGCACTCGGCTGCTGGCCCCCAGATCTACCTCCTCCTTGTTGTCCAGCAGACTACCAGGGCCAGCGGAGTTGTTGCAGTGGTTTGTGAACCATAGTTTCCTCCCTGGTAAACAACCCATCAAGCTGTCACATCTGCAGTGCCTTTGGGCTTGTTAGGTGAAGTTGACATGGCAGGTGGCGGAGTGGCAGAAGAGCAGCCCGGCAGTAGCAGACAGCCATCCTGCCTGCTCCTATTGTCTGTAATGAACCTGGAGACACTCTTGTAGCGTAAAGCGGCTCAGAATTATTGAAGAGGTCGGACTGTTACTACAGCTCAAACACCGCTGAAAACAGACATCATCTGATCGTCTGTTTAAGCCTCCCCAATGTACAAATGGGGAGGACGACCCTCCACCCCCCAGTGTATGAGTACAACTACCAGTGTATTAATGTTGTTTTTCTTAGCTCGCAGGATGTTTGAGTTACATTTGGTCTCCTCTTCAAGTTGCTCTTGTGAAAATTTCATGTTGTCACCCCCTCCAAAGGTGTTTTTCGCCTGCGCAGATTGAACTGTATTGCCAAAAGTATTCCCTCACCTGCAATGACTCACGTATGAATTTAAGTGACATCCCATTCTTAATCCATAGGGTTTAACAGCGTTTCCCCCAGTATTTTCTGAGACTGTGGCGGGGGGGGGGGGGGGGGGGGTCAGTTTGGGTCATCATACTGTAATATTTACATTACTTATGTCATAGGCTACTTAGGGGAAAAAAATGTCTCTGGTTATAATGCTCTCACACAGCCATCATGAACTCTAATATTGTAAAGAAATGCTATTTTTATTATTTGTTTCCAGAGAGGAGTTATCTAAGTCCTGCACGGATGAAAAATAATGTACTGTGTCCGACACAGATGCGGGTCGGGTCGGACGCCTGGATAGACGGGTCGGGTTTTACGATTGCCATTTTCAAGGCGTCACTTATCATCAGTCATTATTAGCGACACAAATGATAAGCATTTATATCTCATATGAGCTCATTCATGCGTGCTTGCGCCCTCCCAGAACTCATTCCCTCTACGCTGTCTTACTTTCACTTTTAAAAATTGCGTCCGTCCAATCTTACTTCGGGCGTCGGTATCAATTTATAGCGGCTCGGCTTGGGTGCGGAATGTAAGTTGTGACGGAAAACTGGGCGGATGCGGTGACCCGTGCAGGACTCTGCTCTAAGTGACCATTTTAATCCTCTAGCTAATTATCAAGCTAAATATCCAACATGCTGTAAACGTCAAAGACTGCAGTGGAAGACGACGGTAAAATACTTCCTTTCTCTAACACTGGATTTATTTATGCCAGAATTTTGAAGGTATGGCGGCTTTTATTTTGCCGTGGCGGTGCGCCACAGTCAACTACATGTAGGGGAAACCCTGTTTAATATCTGTCCACCCTTTGCAGCTATAAGAGCTTCAACTCTTCTGGGAAGGCTTTCCACAAGGTAGAAGCATTCAGAGTTCCTTTCACTGGAACTAAGGGGCCAAGCCCAGCTCCTGAAAAACAACCTCACACCGTAATCCCCCCTCCACCAGACTTTACACTTGGCACAATGCCGTCGAACAAGTACGGTTCTCTTGGCAACCGCCATACCCAGACTCTTCCATCAGATTGCCAGATGGAGAAGCGCGATTCGTCACTCCAGAGAACGCGTCTCCACAGCTCTAGAGTCCAGTGGCGGTGTGCTTTACACCACTGCATCTAATGCTTTGCATTACATAGAAACCCATTCCATGAAGCTCTCTACTAGAGCTGCGAAATATATCGTTTGCGCATCGTCATCGTGATGTATGTGTGTGCAATAGTCACATCACAGAGCCTGCAATGTAGGACGCAAATGAATTAATCTAATTTCAAAGGAACCTGACGCACACTGTGCATGCAGACTCTGCAGCGATCCACCAATCACATTAGTTCTTAATCAGTGTGCCGAAGCAGACCAGCCCCTGCACATGGAGTGAGTCGCTGGTAACAACATTGAAAAACGAGCAAGGAACAAGAGAACATCGGGAAAACGAAGACTTGGTGCCAAAAAGAAAAAAGCAACGTCAGTTATCTGGAGTTATTTTGGCTACAAGAAGGATGATATTGACCAAACACATGTTCAGTGCCACAACGAGAGGTAACACAACTAATTTGTATTTACGTCAGTACCACACAGAGTCCTGCACAGGTCTTTGCAAACCCGCACCCGCCGGTATCTGCCATATTTAAAACTGCATCCGACCCATTTTCTGACAGTAGCAGAAATTACATTCCGCACCCGAGCCGACATGCTATAAATTGATACCGACGCCCGACCCGCACCCGAAGGACAGACGCAAGTTTTAAAAATGAAAGTAAGCTAGTGTGGTGAATGGGAGTTCTGGGAGGGCGCAAGCACGCATGAATGAGCTCATATGATTATCCTTTTGATATGCAGGTACATTTTTGTAGATGTGTCGCTAATAATCTCCAGGCGTCCGACCCTGTCGTCCAAAACAAAAAACAGATTTCAGTCGTTAAATAACCTGTTTATCACTCATTGTTAGTCTAATTATAAAGCTAGAATGTTCCATTTTAAGATGGAGAGCTCAAAAGGTTCAAAGTTTTGTTTATTGTCATTCAATTCAATGCTGCATAAAGCTCCATTCACTTGAATAGAGTGGCCTTTTTGCCTCTGATTCGCGTATTTCGTATCACTCCGCGCTCAAAAATCTTTGCTCAGCAAGTAGTCCCGGTCACTTATCACCCCAGCGTCTTCGGTTGCTCAGCGACGTCAGCTGATCTGTAGTCTACTTCATATGGGAAAAAACTACTCCTATGCCACTAGTATGGATGAGTTTCACATTAACTTTAATATTTTTGGCGTCGGTTTGGCGAACTATTTCTCTGCTGAAAAACACTGTGAACGCCTGAACGGTAACAAATTAATTGTAAAAAGACATACTGTATGACGTTTTTTTTTCGTGTTGGCAACTAGCCGTGTAATAAGCGGGATAATATATAGAACGGCGGTCATTTTCTGGAAGTCCCGACAGGACGAACTGGACCCCGACGCGAAGCGAATCATGACCGCCATTCTATATATAATGACCGCCGTTCTATACATCATCCCTTACTTAACCGATAAGATTTAAATGCTCTATTGAGTGTCTGTGACCCATTCAAAAGTACCGTGTGTGATCTCCTCAGACCACCGCGCGTCGCATCTTCTCCCTGCAATCATGGAGGGAAAAGTTTGCTGTGATGGTCCTCCATCATCTGATCCTGGATGTTTGATGTTTACTGCATTGTACTGGTACTGCTTGAATATTTCCGTGCTGTACCGCATAGTTTGCAAATAACCCCATCTCCTTTTCGGTCGAAATTGTCCCACACAGAACTCCTTTTTGCTCGCTTCATTTTTGCTGTGAAGTGGGCTGTTACGGAAGCACGTAAAGGCACGTGTGGCACGCGTCGACACACTCCCATGAGTTGATTGACAAGTAGCTAAAAAAATTTTTAACCGATAGTGTTAATCGGTCAAAGTTCCTGTTATCGTTTAACGGGTAAACGGTTAACCATGTGCATCCCTACTCCTAGGCTTGTTGAAAAAGCAGAAGCACGGAGTGAAACATGGAAATATTTCGCTTACGTTGCCGACAATAAGGACAAGCCCACAGACACCACAAAGCCCGTCTGTAAACGATGCTTTAAATCTGTAATGACCAAGGGAGCCAACACGTCCAACTTGGCGAAACATCTAGCTGACAGACGTGCAGACTTGTTTAAAGTGTTCAAAGAACTGCAGGTTAGCGATAGACAACATAAATATCCCATGGATGTAAGCAACTGTAAGAACTTTTTTCACCAGTCAGGGGTAAAGCTAACTGTTAAACAGTCCGATGTGCTTCCACATCTCTGTATGCAAACGCAACGTTCACACTGATAACATGCGCTTGTGTTCACAGGTATGCTGATCAACAACACCACTTATAAATTATCTATTTTGAGTCAATCAGTACTAGTAATATAATCATAGCATGTACATGTTTGTCAATTATTTATAATATGGGTTAGGGTTAGGGGGGTTATATATAATATTTATTGTTATTTGTGGTCTGATTAGAGCAGAGACCTCCACCAGGTCTTGGTCATTTGTGTTGTACTTTAGTGCACTAATGTAGTTTGCAGGCTAATAATCCAGGGTTTGAACTTTTTCAACATGAAATGCAAATTGCAAATGTCCCCTTTGTGGGAGGAATAAAGTATTATCTTATTTTATGAATTTCCAGACTTACATTTAATGTCATTTCATTATTTTTATGCTGAATAATATTGTAGTTAATGTGCTGTTAATTTTTTTCTGCACTGAGCCTTTAATGGAAAATCAAGTTATTTAATAATCTCTGAGAGCAAACAAGACAGATGAACAAAACAAGAAGACACTTGTCGTCTTGGATACAGAGATGCTTGTAATAGGGGTGGTTAATCAGCCCAATTTCCCGATTTGATTCCGATTATGAAGTCTTGATTCGATTACAAATCGATTTTCGATTATTAACGATAATCGATTCGATTTTCATCAGTCAGCTGCTGAATTATTTTACTTCTCTTTTGAGTAACACCTCACAGCACCTTCAATATTGTATAGTGTAACTGTAATATCAAAATTATTATTTTTGACTTCATTTTAAATGTAGTCTTTCACTGTTAAAAGAAAGTTGCCAAGCTCAGCAGCCGGACTCATGTTAGAAGCAATGTTGGTGACGAGAACCAGGTCGTCTTTGTCTATTCCCGACTCGTCTGCCATTGCTTTAAGAAACTCAAACATATTTGCGCTTGTGTGGCTATCATCCATAGCTTTCGTCTGAAGTCCGTAGGACATTAGCTTCCATTAACTGCTGAGCTGTAACGGTCACGTATGAGACTGTAGCTGTGGATGTCCACGCATCGCACATTATTGCTACCCTTTGAGCAGAGTTGAGGGACTCTTGCAAGGAAAGCTTTGTCTCCTTGTAAAGATTTGGAATCGATTTAAGCGTGAAAAAAAAGATCCGGGATTGAATTACATATCTTGGCTCCAGACTGTGGACCATGTAGTGGAAGCCAGTAAGAGGAGGACTCCAGTTTGTATTACTATTTAAAAAAAAAAAAAATTAAATCAATTTTTGTAAATGTAATAATCGACTCATAAGCGTCAATATTATAATCGCGATTAATCAATAATCGATTTTTTTCACCACCACTAGCTTGTAACCACATTGGCAGCTAAGTTACCTATCAAACTGAAATAATGATGATGATAATAATTAATAATAATAGTATTGAAACATAAGCATAATTTATCCATCTCTGCCCCCCACCCCACACAGACTAACAGATGCAAGCACAACCTACAACCAGCAAGTTGAGGCAGCCTTCCCTTCCAGCTCTGTTTGATAGCAACAGAAAGTATGATAAAGACTCAAAAGATGCAAAAAGACTGAACAAAGCAGTAGCTGAGTTTATTTGTCTTGATCAGGTGCCAATACAGTTGAGAAAAGTGGATTTCTTAACCTTGCAGCAGCTTGACAGAAAGTATGACATGCCTGGGTGAAATTATTTAATGTAGTGAAATACCTAAGCTGTACACTGAGACCAGGAATATTATTTTTATTCAGGATGAACTTACACACCATCCTTCCTTCGCCTGCACTACAGACATCTGGTCGAGCAGGGCAGTTGATGCATACATGGCAGTCACAATCCAGTATATCTTAATCCTGGTAAACACAGTCCTGGCGTTTAGGATGTTCAGCTTTATATTCAGATCACACATCAAATAGTGTCCATGAAGCCCTGGAGGAGATTCTGTCTGAGAAATGGGGACTGAACCTGTCAAACATGGCCGGGATAACCACTGACAATGCCTCTAACAACAAAAAAGCATTTGAGAGCTACACCTACTATGTTTTGGCCATAACCTTCATCTGGCTGTTGGCAAGGCTTTAAGCCTGGACCGTGTCACAGCACGCTTGTCCAGACTCCGAAAAACCGTGTCTGCCTTTTCCAGGTCAAACAAAATGATGAGGAACTTGAAGGAGAAACAGAAGACCTTGAACCTACCCGAGTACAAGCTCATTCAGGACGAGCCTACACGCTGGAATACCACCTCTGTGATGGTGGACAGATTCTGTATACAGCAACAAGCTGTCTGTGGTGCTATGGCTGAAAATTGTTAGAATTGGCACCTGATGCCTAAAGACTCAGACATGACCCCACATTGTCTTCTGTGCTGCCCCTGAAATGGAAAACATTTCCCTGTCTGACGGTGAAGGATGGAGAGAGCATTCTTTCACATGATATGAAAGACAAAATAACAACAGACTTCACAGCAAGATATGAAAGCAGACTGCTGGACACTCTCCTCAACACTGCGACATTCCTTAACCCAAGATTTAAGGACACTTTCGTTACCAATGAGGAAGAGGTGAAGGCAATACTGTTGCAGAAATGTGATGAAGCTCCACAGCAGGTAAAAGTAGCAGAGCAGCAACAACAGGAAGTTCAAGGAGGGGCAAAAACAAGAAAAACAGATTTGAAAAGCCTGCTGTCCACCATCAAGTTTGAGAAGAGGGAGGAGGCAGGTGGGGCAGAGGGCAGGGCGGGTCACTCCACATCCCGTGCTGACCAACTTGCATGTGCATTCTTGTTGTACAAACAAATGAAAGAGATAAGTGCTTCTGAGGACCCTCTCACCTGGTGGAAGACCCATGCAACCACCCTGCTAAATCTTGCACATTTTGCCAGAAAGTACCTGTGCATTCGAGCCTCAAGCTGCGCTTCAGAACGAGTATTCAGCACATCAGGCTTCTTCTGCAGTCCTAGATTTGTGAGGCTGACTGAGGAGAACATTCACATGCTTGTTTTTCCTGGCCTTAAATTGGCCAAAGAATTGTCCAGATGATTTTCAATGTCCATGTTCTGAGACAAATCTTTTTATTTTTTAACAGCTGCATAATCATTTCATTGTTGTTAAAACAGGTTAAGTAGCTATACAGCTTAACAGCTTTTACAAAAATATGTATTTTTATTGTGACTTTTTAAGTGTTAAATAAAAGTGTTAATAAAAAGGAAATGAATAATTTTAAGTTCCACGTTCTGTCCACGTTCCACGTTCTATTTTATTCCATTACTTTTGATGATGTTTTAGTTTTCCGCCGTGGTATCGTTTCAGTATTGGTATCGAGATATTTTAGGCAGGTATCGTACCAAAGTCATAATTTTGGAATCATGACAACATTAGTGTTAAGGTGGGTCACTGGGTTGGATAATCCAAGTGTAAGTACAGAATGCCCTACCCTTGGTATGCAAATCGCCCCATGTCTCTATGAAAATGAAAATTGAGCGACTGTCAGTCACGTCCCACAATAAATTACAAAGAGGGTGCACATAATCCAGGAACTGAAAGTACATTTCCTCTCAATCTTAAGAAGTCTGAAGATTACACATATTAGACTGGCAACTAGGGCTGGGTGATAAATCAGTAAAATTGATTAATTCGAGTTTGTGGTTTAGGATGATTTAAAAAAAAAAAAAAAAAAAAAATCTCTTTAATTTGCTCCACCGCCGCTCCCCGTGGGGGCGTTGTAGTTCATAGTGTGCTCCGCCCTCCCCCCGCATTGACTTTCCACAGGGAAACAAACACAACAACACGGCAGCAAGCCAAGAGTTTGTTCCTAAAAAGGCACTGTCTCGTTAATAGCTTGTCCGCTGCAAAGTTTGTCTAAAGGCTGTTGCAACTAAAGGCAGCGGACCGACCAATTTATTTCAGTATCTCAAACAGACGCATGCATCAGAGTGGGACACCTGTTGTTCACTATGAGATGTACAAGAGCGCAGCAGCCCACAATCACCCACTAAAAAGCAGCCAACATTAGCGAATGCATTTAATCATTGTGTTCCGTGTGACAAGAAAGGGGCCCGGTGGATAGCTATTCGGATGCAGTCACGGTGCATATCGCTAAAGATATTGTGCCAGTATAAAGTATAAAAGCCGGAGGTTCATCCATGTGCTAAAAATGTTCGACCCCAGGTTTGTGCTACAAAGCTGCAACAGGGCATGTTTCAAGCAAGAGGCAGCAGACAGGTTTGTCTTCCTTGCCAAAAATGTGTAAAAAAAAGACAGCAAGCACACACCTCATGTGCAGTACATCTGCCGACATGTGATGCTATGCTATACTATGCAATGCAATGCATGTAGATAGATAGACAGATAGATAGATGATTGATTGATTGATTGATTGATTGATTGATCCCCAAGGGGAAATTAGGTCATTGTAGCAGCGGTACAATACAATCAGGAATACAATCAAGAATACAAAAATACAATCAAGAGGTAAGGGCATATTGATATTAAAAAACAGTACAATACACAACTGAAAAAACACTATGCACTATATACAATAAGATGCTTAAGCAGTTCCAGGAAAAATATTAAATAATATTAAATACTGAGCAAAATGGAACTTGGTGGATTTGTAAGGTGCAAGATAAGGAGAGAAAGGTGCATTTTTTTAATTGCAGTAGTAAGATTTAAATAATAAGTCACTTAAATTATGTGTGAGTATTGCGTGGGCGTTGCTGTGAAGCGTTGTACAGTTTAACGACACCGGGTAGGAATGATTTCATGTGCCGTTCTTTAAGGCAGCGGGGTTGAATGAGTCTGTTGCTGAAGCTGCCCTTAAGCTTGTCCAGAGTTTCGTGGAGGGGGTGAGAGACATTGTCCATGATCACCAGCAGTTTTGCCAGCATCCTGTCCTCCGCCACCTCCTCCAGGGTGACAAGCCAACAACAGACTCTGCCTTTTTTGAGTTTATGTAATCTGTTTGCATCCTTCGCTTTGATGCCCCAGGCCACCACAGCGAAGAAGATCGTGCTCGCGACAACAGACTCATAGAACATCTGGAGCATCCAGTTGCAGACATTGAAGGACCTGAGCCTCCTCAGGAAGTAAAGCCGGCTAAGGCCTCTGTGTTTGTGGTCCACTCCAGTTTATTGTCCAGATGTTAAATTTAGTTTACATATCTTCAGGGATATAAAATACTTTTTGTAAACACAAGGCACCTTTTGCAAAATAAAGTATTTAATGAAAGTTATATTAACACCTTATCAATTCCAATATGGAAACTGATCTGTTTTTATATTAGCAAGCAATCTGACATTAAAACATTCTTTTCAAAAGTATGCACTTTTATTTATTTTTTCAAGTGAGTTCAAAGGTGCACTGTTTACAATGGCAGGGCAAATTTGTTTAAAATAAAAGCATTAAAATAAATGCAGTGCTTTTAATGATGTCTTTGTCATTCTAAGTTTGTTCTTGAGAAGGAAAAAAATCGAGAAATCGAGTTTTGGTGTGAAAAAAGGGATTACATTTTTAGGCTATATCGCCCAG
This sequence comes from Diplodus puntazzo, assembly GCA_963678695.2. Classification (NCBI taxonomy): domain Eukaryota; kingdom Metazoa; phylum Chordata; class Actinopteri; order Spariformes; family Sparidae; genus Diplodus; species Diplodus puntazzo. The sequence goes on along the minus strand of OZ023168.1, from coordinate 767,172 downwards.
CCCTACTGGCAACACATTAAAAAGCAAAAACTTGAATTGAGTTTTATGAAATCATTTTTGGTAGAATTGTGATGAGACCCCACACACCTGTGCACCTGCTGTTTAGATCATTGATGGAAGGTTGTAGTAAGTAACTATTGTGAAACAACTAGATCATGGTTTTTTCTTGTTCTCTTGATAACACATGCCAGTTTTTGAAAGACCTGCCAGGAAGTCAAAATCCTAATACTGACCCCTAACCCTAACCCTGGAATTTAAGTATTGCCACATGTCATGTTTCAATAAACGCTGTACACAAGTGTGTGTGTGTGTGTGTGTGTGTGTGTGTGTGTGTGTGTGTGTGTGTGTGTGTGTGTGTGTGTGTGTTCAGTTCTGTTGGGAGCAGGTTATTTTGCAGGAGCTCTTGATTAGGAACCAAAACTCAAACTTAGTTCCTGTAGTTAAAATCCAGGTGAAATTCCTACTCAGAAGTAGGGATGTAACGGTATGAAAATGTAATATTAACCAAAATTATCAAGTTTATCGGTATACCGTGGTATTTTTAAAATGTCTTCAAAATGTTGAAAAAACACTGATACACTGATAAAATGAAATAATTTCACCAAGATTTACATTTAAAAAGGTTTATTATTAAAATAGTCCAAATCCAAAACCTTAACAAAACACTGCAAAATCAACATTAAATAAGACGTATCAAAACTGCAAAATAAACATCAGATATAGTAAGAAAAATAAAGTAAGTATCAGAAAAATTTCCCATGAGTTAAACTTTTGCATACATCGGCTTTAACTTGATTGTAGAGTTTGGGCATTTCAGTCTTGGAAAAGAAAATCTGTGACGGAACTTTGTAGTGAGGCACAGCAGTTTTTTTTATCAGCCTCAAAATGCCAGGCCTCTCCACAATTTGGAATGGCATCATATCCTTAGCAATGAAGAAAGAAATTACTGCATTTAGGTCATTGGCTTTTTATGATGAGGGTGCATAAGCAGCCTGTTTTTGAAACGTGTCCTTTGATGTCTGCGTTACAGACATGAATGATGAAAATGTCATTATTAATTATTACTGTCATTGTTACTTAATACTAAGGGTGCAACGAACAGATCACAAAACTCACAATTTAGATCATATGACTTTTGTGAGAAACAGGTTGAATAATTTTTTAGATCAAAACACAAAAGAATATTGTTAAATTAATTATGAATACTCTATTTTGGCTCTTATCTCTATCTAGACACTTGTTATATTCACCATTTGATATTATTCTTTATATATAGTCTACAAATAATCCACATGTATAATATATTTCTGATATTACTTCAGTTTCTACAGTACGTCAGTTTCAGTAAGATGCAAATGTGCTCATCAGCATTTGTTTCATTACATCTATCTATCTATCTATCTATCTATCTACAGGGTTCCCGCGGGGTCTTAAAAAGTCTTAAAAGCATTGAATTTATGAATTTGGAAATAATACCTTAAAAAGACTTGAAAAAGTCTTGAATTTTGATATCTGGGTCTTAAACTTTGTGCTGTATGAAACTTCTCCATATCGCATTTCTCGTCAAAAGTTTAATTTGTCAACCACTATTATTTTGATCAACTAACATAAATAAAGAGCGGCGGAACCATAGACTGTATGGGCGGAACCAATAATTACGAACGCAACGCAGCAGAAATTGCTCAGAGCACGTCACTGAAGAACTCCCTGGCTGTGTCCGAAATCACTCACTACTCCCTATATAGTGCACTATGTTGGACTCCCTATGTAGTGAGTAGGGAGTAGGGAATGAGTGGGTGATTTCGGACACAGCCCCTCCATCACCGCCGTGTTTCCTCCAGCTAACGTTTGCCAGCCAGTTGCTCCTGCTGCCGCTCCTGCTATGACCGCAGCTAATGTTAGTGGCCGTCCAGATGGCTGCAACCGATCTTTTTTTCCTCCGTCTTCCTCCTCAGCATCAAGAATATTTGAGTCCGCAGAGATCCACTGAAAACGACCGAAAACGCTGTAGTTCATATTCCAGGCCTATAGGTGGCGCTTGACATTCACCAAAAACGGAGAAGAAGACACGGAGCATGCGCAGAAAGCTTGCGCGCTGTAAACAGACAGTAGACGGAGAAACCAAACACAACAAGAAGAAGATGAAAATGGCTAGTACAAGGAAACCAGAATCGTTTGTGTGGACCGGAAATGAGGTCGAACTGCTGCTGCGACTCACACTCAACTAGCATGTAGTCCGCCGTTGTTGTTGTTATGAGACGTCGTGGGGTTCAGAGGTCGGAGGCTAGAGGTTGAGGGGTGGGGCGATGGCGTCATCGTTTCGGAAAGTATGTGGATTCGCCGTCCGCATGAAAACGGGAGGGCTGTGTTTTCGGATTTTTCCACCCTGAGACCCGATGTCAAAAAAGTGCATTTTCAGGATCCGTGTGGATGGTCGGCCAAAATGATGCAATACATGTGCGTTTTCGCAAAAGAGCGTTTTCGTCTGAAAGCAGAGGTGTTGTGCACTCTTCACACCATTGCCAAACACCAGTCCTACAATGGAAACAAGGGTAATAGTTGATGGGGCGCGTGGTGACACCCCCTCATCCCTTACATACCCACAGATTTCTTTATTTCTTTATTTATTTTATTTAACCAGTAAATCACATTAAGTCATCTCTTTTGAGTACTGTGAACGTCTTTTGTTTGTTGAATAAATGAACACTCTGAAATTCAAGGATTTCATTCTTCTTTGCCGGTAGGGCTGTGAAATAGGCCGAGAAATAGGTATTAATTTTTGATATGAATGGTCTTAAAAAGGTCTTAAAAAGTCTTAAATTTCACTTGAAGAAACCTGTAGGAACCCTGATCTATCTATCTATATTAGGGATGCACCGAATATTCGCTAACCGAATATATTCGGCCGAATATTGCAAAAAAAGCCACATTCGGCCTTTGGTGGAGTGAGTTAAAAGCGAGGCCGAATAGTGGCGTGTGACCCGGTGACCCGGCGCCTTCGGTAAAATGCCGGCAGTGTGGAGATATTTTAAAGTGTTGGAGAGCGAGAAAAGAATTGCAGTTTGCAACAAGTGTTCAACCAAACTATCTTGAGGGGGTGTCTCTGCAAAGACCTTTAGCACTGCTGCTTTAATTTGTCATTTAAAAGCCAAACACCCTGAACAGCATGCTGAGTACGAGAGAGAGACGGCTGCAGCAGCTAAAAGGAAAGCTTGTCACAGCACGCCCACTCCATCCGTGCCCGACGTCTTTAAAAAGACGAAAAAGTTCGAGTTCACGGTATGAGTAATTTCATATCACAGTAACGGTATATATCACTGTATGTTTTTTTTCCCCTGTAAATTCAATTAATGGCTTAAAATAATCATACTGTTGCATATGATCATTTTCCTCTTATTTTTATTTGCTCACAGCAGCATATGTGCGTCGTGATGGTCTCCGTTATCTCCCTCCATCGACATGATTTTTTGTAATAAGGGGTGCATTTGGCGAAAGACTCTGCCAAGCTCTTTTGGACGAGAGGAGCTGCTGCAACTTTTGTCTTTGATGCAGCGGGTGCGTCACGCATCTTTTGGCTTTCATAATACAGCTTCGCATGTTTTAACTTTAAGTGGTGGAAGAGGTTACTGGTGTATCCACCTCCAGCAGCAACAGTCGCGCGACACTCTTTGCAGAGTATCACTTTTTGTTCGTTGTTGGATTTTCTAAATCCGAAAAAGTTCCACACAACAGACGTAGCGCCCTTTTTCGGAACGAGTTCCTCCTCCTCCTTGTCATGGGTGGGTCGGGCTGCCTCCGTCGGATGTGTGCTTACCGGAGATGTATGACAGTGTTCTTGCATCCACGAGCTCTTTAAGCAGGGTCAGTTTTCACAAATGATATATATATATATATATATATATATATATATATATATATATATATATATATATATATATATATATATATATATATATATAGGCTGTCTGTCTCTCTGTCTGCTTGCTCGTCTTTTGTCAATGGACTCGGTCAATCTGATTGGTCAAATAAAATGGCTGCTGAACCACAGGTAGATGCTGCTGAGATGAAAGTCAATTATCTCAGTCAGTTTGCATTCACTAGCTCAGTACACCCAGGATGTGTTTGTGGTTTCACTTTTTAAAGTCGACCTAATAATTCCCAAAATGTTGACGTAGAGCTGCAGTGAGGAGGATTTGAGACAATTAATAAGCGGTTCAGATAACATGCCAAATCATGGATCAACTTCGTTTACATTAGTGACAACAGCAAATTAGACAGAGAAAACTCGACATACATCATGCACCCAAGCTTGAGGTTAACTTGCCTTGCATTTGCTGAACAGTTGAGGGTGATGGTCGCGTAAATTAGATGTGTTGCCGGCCCTCGCAATCAACTTTCTTCTTGCAGCTCCTGCAGATGGGGCTGCCATCCTCAACCAGCTGTCCCTGAACATTCTTATAGTAACCAAAATACGCCCCCAATACGACCGCAGATTTGGTTCTCTTTGAAGGCGGACAAATGCCCTGTGGGCCGCTACTATCACATCCCCCCTTCGCCATGTCTTCTTCGCTATATAACAAGCGCATGTTGCATACTGTGCCTGCGTAGGGAGACTTAAAGTATCTTGCGAGTTTTCCACACCGTGGTTATCAACCGCAGCGGTTACCATGGTAATTAAACTTAAAAGGTAACCTTCACCATCGGGAATTTTACCATGGTTTACCGTGACACTGGTAACTATACATCCCTACTCCAAAGTATGAACGATTGAGCTTTTATATACGTTGGGTGAATATGAGTCAGACTAAATTCAGAAGTGGACTAGATGGGTACTTTCCTGTTCTGTTTCCTCAGTCCTTTTGACCTGCTTCATATGTCCAATCACATGACCAGTCAGCTTCCTACACTTGCTTCTGAAAATGTTCCTGAGCTCAGCAGAGTTCATTGTCTGGATTTTTTCCTGTCCTTGTAAAATGTCAGTCTGTCCAACAATGTAATGAAACTAATGCTGATAAGCACATTTGCATCTTACTGAAACTGACAGTAAACCAAGGAATGTTAAGAAGTAAAAGGCCTATCAATCAACAATTCCTTTGTAATCTTTAACTGAAAGTTTGTTTTACTCATCCTTCACAGTGACTATTTATTCAAGCTGCTCCTGATCGGTGATTCTGGTGTTGGAAAGTCTTGCCTTCTTCTCCGATTTGCAGTAAGTTTATCTAACAGCACATACAGTGCCTTTATGTCAACTCTTTCCCCAAGCAGGATTCCAGCTTGCAGCATTTTTAGTTTTACTATGCAGTGAACTCATGCAGCCTGGCAAAAGCTGTCTTCAGTTGAACAACAATAGATATCGTTCATCTTAAATGGTTTTCTCATTAAGTAAATATAAAACCAAGTTATTGTGAACAGGTGATAATACGGGTTAATTTTCCAATAAGTTATTAATTCACAGTGTAACATGCTCCAGTTTGTGTACTCTTGGTATGTTCGCTGTACCAACACCATGTTTCTCTCTTTGCAGGATGACACATACACAGAAAGTTACATTAGCACTATTGGAGTGGACTTCAAAATACGAACCATAGAACTAGATGGAAAAACCATTAAACTTCAGATTGTAAGTAACCCACTTTTTCACATAAGTGTTGCACATTGCTCTTGTATCGGCCAAGCCCGAGGGGCAGAGGGAATGCGTATGCAAGCAGACGCATTTCCTAGGACCAGCGCTAGGAACCCTATTGTAATTGTAAAGATTTTTATTTTTATTTTTATCCCGCTAAAAGTGATGCTGCAGGCTAAACCGTGCAAGGGAGGGCGGTGCAATATGGAGGGTTGGCCAATGAGCTTTTGCCTATAACTCCCACACCGTATGTTGCACATTCAAAAACCTTGCATCCCCAGATTCCCTAAATGGAGCTGAATCACTTTGCAATTGGCCACGCCCACTTCCGCCTAGAAAGTTTTTTCCGCAAAATTGCAAAAACTGGAAAACCTACTTTTTCGAACTCCTCCTTGGGATTTTATCCAATCTGCGTGACACTTGGCACGTACACTATTCAGCTGAACCTGATCTAAAGTTATCAAAAGAAGTTTGCTCGGCCAGAAAATGCGCAAATTATTACACTGGTCAACACCAAATTTATTGTTTAAGTTTTTTTTTTAGCTGATTTAGGATAATTTTGATGTGCTGAATCCAAAAATCACATTGGTTTTGCTCAATCAGGTCAACTTTCTGAACAAAGCTACGTATTTGTTTTTTAACGTTTTTGTTTACATGTACGGGTATTTTCATGTCATATGGTACACAGTTCTTTTATATTTCTTGCAATAAACAAATTCTGAAGATTTTGCATGTGCCAACTTATGACTAATTGTTTTTTTTTAATATTACAAGTGAATGAAATGGCTTCGACTAGAAGATCTTGCAAAAATAGGCCTGACGTATTCTGCTACATCTGCGGTGAATACACCATTGTTCCTAACAGGAATCTAGTCACAAGTTTGATAAAGCGTGCCTACCATGCTTATTTTGGTATTAAACTTGGTGACCAGGATAAAGCTTGGGCGCCACACATGGTATGCAAGTCATGCACCGAGTATCTGCATCAGTGGACCAAAGGCAAGAAGAGTTGTCTGAAGTTCGGAATTCCCATGATTTGGAGGGAGCCGACAAACCATGTCACTGACTGCTACTTCTGCACTATTGATGTGACTGGGATCAACAGAAAGAACCGAAGCAGCCTCAAGTATCCTGATCTTGAATCAGCACGTCGTCCTGTAGCTCACTGTGATGAAATTCCAGTACCTGTCTTTGGAGAACTTCCTGACATCAGTGATGAAGATTCCTCCAGTGTTCCAGAAGATGAAGAAGAAGAAGAAGTGGTTCTTAACGATGATGCTCCACATCCTTTTTCCCAAAAGGAGCTAAATGATCTAGTTCGGGATCTCAGCTTGTCAAAGTCCTCTGCCGAGTTATTGGCATCCAGATTGAAGGAAAAGAACCTCCTCTCTGACAGTGTTCGCATCACTTTTTACCGCAACAGACATCAAGCGTTCCTCCATTTTTTCTTTGAAGAGAAGGACTTGGTTTACTGCACAGATATTGCTCAGCTTCTGCGCAAGCTTAGAGTGCCACAGTATGAACCCAAAGATTGGAGACTGTTTATTAATTAATACATTCTGTTAGAAAACAATTTTTTTTTCTCCTAAAACCTTTTTTGGATGAGAAATATTAACGAAAATCAACTGATAATGTCACAAAAATGTAATCAATTTAGTCAGAAGATCGGATTTTTCACAATCAAATTAGCATAAAAACCTGACCTGATTGAGAAAAATTGATGTCATTTTTGGATTCAGTGGTGCAAAATGGTCCTAATTCAGTTGAAAAAACACAACACTGGGTTACAAAAAATTCTTTTTGTAAGTTGTCTAACGAACAAATTTCTGTAGCTAGCTATAAAAATGTAAACTGTTTAATATCTTGGTCAAACTTAATGCTATTAACACCAAATTTAAGATCCTTAGTTGCCATGACACTGGGAAGGGATGAGCCAAATGTGGTGAATTTTGGCCACTAGGGGGCGCTAAAAATATGCGAAGTTTATATCTCTTGAAAGGCTACACCAATTTTTACGAAATTTGGTCGGTATGATGTAGGGCCAATCCTGAGGCCATGTCTTGAAGGTGGTCATGACTCGTCAATGTGGGCGTGGCTTATTACAAGATAAATAACAAACATTAATTTCAGCCAAACTATTATGCTGAGAGCTTTGAAATTTATATGGCACATATAGAATAGGACACAGTTCTTCCATACCAAACATTGCACATGTACTCCACTAGGTGTCGCTATAATGGATGCAATCGCGTTTTTGCCTGTAACTTCCACATTTTAAATGACACATTCGCAAACCTTATATCCATATGTTCCCTGAATAGAGCTGGGTTTTCTGACATAGGACATGCCCACTTCTGCTGCGCATTTCGTTTGCTAAATCGCCACGTATGCAAAACCTACTTTTTCGAACTCCTCCTACAATTTAAGCGCTATCTGCCTGAAACTTTGCACATAGAATCTCCAGATGTGTCTGATGAAAAGTTATCAAAACAATTTTGGCACTCCAAAAAATCTGCTGGTTATAACCAAACAATCTTTTTTGCTAGCTAAAAAACATATATTGTTTCATATTTCGGTCAAACTAAATGCTTTCAACATCAAACTTAAGTCAATTGTTCCTGAGGTCATCCAGAGGCTCTGTGCCAAATTTGGTGCAAATTGGCCTATAGGTGGCACTTTAACGGATGTAAATGCGTTTTTGTTTTTAACTTCCACATTTTAAAAAACAAAGTGGGCGTGATTTAGTACAACAAATCCAAATCGGCACACATTCAGCCTTTTGCACTTCCAGTGCACTTCCCATTACAGCGAATACCACGGCTCAGACGTTGGCCTGTGTCCGCACTTTTGACCCGAGCCCGTCATCCTTTCGGGCCAACTTCCGTGGGCTCTGCAGTGCGCGGGGTCTGAGTCGCGCGGGGGGGGCTTGGCCCCCATTCATAACTGCTTGCAGTTCTATATGTATATATATGTATATTTGTGTGTGTGTGTGTGTGTGTGTATATGTGTGTATTTATATATACAATTTCCTAAAATTGCAGGTCTTTGTAGTTGTTACCTATTGTTACTTAAGTTGTACAATTTCAAAATACTTAATATTGAAACTAACTGAATATTATCTTTTGCCTTTGTCAGTGGGATACAGCAGGTCAGGAGAGGTTTCGTACTATCACATCCAGCTACTACAGAGGTGCTCATGGTATCATTGTAGTGTATGACGTCACAGACCAGGTGTGTATAACGTTACAGACTTTCATATCTATTATTCTACTTGTAGTTAATTTGTGTATGTATGTATGTATGTATTAAGGATGGAACGGTTCACAAAATCCAAGTCTTTGCGGGAGGGGATTTTATTTTATATCGTGGCCCGAGTGTTTTAATCATACAAAAAAATCCTGCACCCTCCACCATGGCAAAAGGCTGCATATCTTAGGCTATGAAACACCATTCCTTTCCTTATGCATGTTGCTCCGTCTGACTCGTCACTGTCAGGCTGTTTAAAAGCTGCGGGGAGCAGAAGTTGTCCTGTCGACTCTCTCCCTTTCCTCCTTGCGCTGCCAGTTGTCTCACTGGGATGATGTCTTCGCAGATGAGCTGACATGTTAGTCGTGTTACTGTTAGCATAAAGAACGTGTTGCACAATGCTTGCACACTGTCGTACTTTTGTCAGCAACTTTTATACCGCCATCATCGTAGGTCACTCTAAATGCAAAGTGGTCCCGTACAGCAGACCTATACAGTGCTGCTGGCGCATCTTCTAGCTCCGACTCTTTTTCCACTCGCCATGCCCACAAACGTCTCCACAGCTGACCCAAAGATACTCTATTATTATCTGTTACACTGCTTCACTTCTTCTTGTTGACTGACGGTTGTCATCCAGCTCAGTACCGCCGTCTGCTGCTCTGGAGTGTACACGCTTCGCCTCGTTAGTAAGAAGTTGCGCGTGCCTATGAACCACACGGTACACACGCGCCCCGAACCGTGACAAGCGTACCGAATGGGACAGATTTTTTTGATGAACCGTCCCACCCCTAGTATGTATGCATATTAGGGCTGTCAAAGTTAACGTGTTAATAGTGCGTTAAGACAACGTCCTCTTAACGCCGTTAATATTTTTTAACGCGCGATTAACGCTCAATATAAAAAAAAATAAATACATTTAAAAAAACGTGTATTATTTACAGCCGTCCTGTAGTCTTTATACAGAGGGTGGCAGAAGAATAAGAAAGGGAATCAGAAGAAGAAGAAGGAAGGTTGGCGGTTCGTTAAAAACACGGCAGACTGAGAAGCAGCACTCGCTGCAAACTCCTCATCTCTGCTGTCACTCACGGTGGCGGACATTTGTTTCGCCATCGCCCTGATCATTTTCTGGGACACTCTCTCATGGCGTGCCCGTTTGCTGATAACTCATCCCTGCATGTTTATCTCAGGCTCCTCGCTAGCCTTCTTCCTCCCTCCAGCAGGCAGCCTGGCCCTGCTGCTGTCCTCCTCGGACAGACGCTGAAGCTCCGTTTCTCTCACTCTCTTGGGGTTGACAGAGAAACGTCTCGCGGCTGCTTCTCCCGAGTTTTCCTCTGAATGTATCACGACAGAAAGTTTGAATTTCAAGTCGTACTTTTTATTGTTTTGCTGCACCGGAGCCATGGCGATCATCAGTGTGATACTGACTGACAGAAAGTAGCACACTATGTGAAAAAGGTGAAGAAGAAAAACGTGCAGTGTCAGTGGACACCACTTGCAAGCCAAACAGACGGCAGATGCAGAGAGCCCGTCGCCCCCCCTCGCCAATAGCAGACAACCCTGGATTTATTTCCCTGCATGATTTTAAGTGTTGAATAAACATTTTCATAATGCAAGCATATTTGACCTTTTTTATGTTGTTAAAAGTATTAAGAACATGAAAAAAATACATTAAGGTACATTTAGAACAGAAAAAAATGTGCCAAAAAAATTGCGATTAATTGCGAGTTAACTGTGGACAAAATGCGATTAATCGTGATTAAAAAAATTAATCGTTTGACAGCCCTAATGTATATATATTTTATTATGATGAGAAACTATGACATTTATTGTCTGTATGTCGGCATGTAGGTTCAGCTTGTACAAAGAGTTCAGCATGAGCCAGGTCATACAACAATGATAGCAGTAATATCAAACCCACACAAAATGTTGGAACATTGGAACATTGCCTAAACTATAAAATTAAATCTTTTCTATCATGTCAGTTAAAATGGATTTATAGCATCCATGTAGAGCCCAAAGTTCAGCAGTATACTCTCTTTCATAGTGTTCTGTCCTAGCAATGACGAGTAGCGGTGCACACTGGTTTTAAAAAACCGCCCTGCGTCCATATTGCCTCAAAAAGTTTTCAAAGCTAATTAAAGCCGCGGATGTCCTCTAGCACATTTAGCTTAGTGCTAATGTTTATCTGTTTCCTGTGCCAGGAGTCCTTCAACAATGTCAAACAGTGGCTACAGGAGATTGATCGCTATGCCAGTGAAAATGTCAACAAGCTATTGGTTGGAAACAAGTGTGACCTGACGACAAAGAAGGTGGTGGATTACACAACAGCAAAAGTAAGGCGTCTGCTTTTTTTAGTCCCACACACAGAAGCTGTTTCATATCAACATCTTTATGCTTCTAATAGTTTTCCCACATTTCTCTGTGCTACATGGTGTCTTTGCTTTAGATTTGATTAGATATTCTATTTAAGATGGCCTAAGATAGGTCACCCTTAAACCTCACTCTTAAAAAAATAATAAAATTAGCTTGTCTATGCTGACAGTTGAGGGGGAGCTTCTTTCAGGAAGGAAGTCTTTCAACCTGCAGGCTTGTAGCAACTAATAATGTGGTAACGGCTCATAATGTCATAACGGCTCATAATGTAATAATTTCAATGTAATAAAAGTTCATAATGTAATAATCGTCTCATAATGTAATAAAATCACGGACGCATAACGTAATAAGGGCTTTGCGCATAATGTAATAATGTAATAACTTACTACATTAAGAGCCTTATTGATGCCGCTATGATAATGTAATAATAGCTCATATAGTGAGAAAAGTGTTACATTATCATCATTTTTACTTCTGCCATCCCTGCAGGGGTGGAAGGAAATGCTTTCACCTGTGTCTGTCTGTCAGCAAGATCACACATTTCTGCAAACATGGTGGCGCATTAGCCAACTTAGATGCCATATACTGTACCTCTGCTCCCAATAAGCGGCAGGCCTCATAAAAGGAAGAGAAGCCTAATTGTTTAACGCATCATCCTCCATAGGTCAAATCCATGGTATAAAGGCCACAACTGCACACACTGACATCTAGAATGAGGTCAGAGGTCTGTTTTTGTGTTTGACTATGATTTGTACATAGGTGACACAACAGTAACCAACTCAAAAGCTGGCAGGAGAAGAGGTTGGATTAGGGAAGAAGGAGGGGGACTGTAGTTCATGTAGTTTAAAAGAGCATTTTCTTTGCTACAATAACTAATAATAACTTGTACAATAAAAACACATTTAAATAGTTCTTTTCAAATAAGTAAGTGAACACTCTTTCCTTCCATACAACCTGACGAAGACCTTCCTTTTTAAACATTATTTTCCTACTACTTACGTTAAATACATGATACAAGCAGCATAACTTTCCAACTTCTAGACTGATCAATTGATACTTAAGTGTGTTAAGTATAGTCACAGTCATGCGGTGGCAATGTAGTTTTTAGCTTATAAGCTAAGAATAGCTTTACTGCTGGCGTTTTGCATTTACACTTCAAAATTCATTAACGTTGTGTTAATTTGTGAATATTATTTTTCTGATCAAAATGTGTGACTTGTGAAACTTGTGTTTGCTACGTATCTTATTTTCTGCAATAATAAAAAACAAATTCTCCATTTTCTCAATTTTTTCTCCAAATTCTATCGGCTTTTTGCACGCCTCTACTCAGCAATGTGATTCTGAAATGGATCTTCCGAAATTCAGTTAAACGTCTGAAATAAGGTCGATGGCTAACACAACATAAAATATGTCAGTTAATACCTCACCTTTGAATATAAAAGCATTTACGTGTCTTTTAAAATATTGTGGTTGCTAATAAGTGGCTAAATGAGACTACAGATGTGCAGATGTCGAGGGCATTAACGCTAATTATGCCAAACATATACTCATCTTCTCACTACTTTGTGGACTTTAGTTGCAAACTAATCTAACTAACTTTCCAACTTCTAGACTGATCAATTGATACTAAAGTGTGTTATGTATAGTCACACAGAGGTAAACTGAGGGTGACTTTTCTCACTATATGAGCTATTATTACATTATGAGCTGTTATTACATTATGAGCGGTATCAATAGCGCTCTTAATGTAATAAGTTATTACATTATTACATTATACGCATGCGTCCGTGATTTTATTACATTATGAGCCGATTATTACATTATGAACTTTTATTACATTGAAATTATTACATTATTAGCCATTATTACATTATTAGTTGCTGCACTTTCTCACTTAAAGGATCTAAATTGCAATGTCCAACCACCTGCTTCAGAAGAATAGAAGGCAGTATTTCCCCACTTCTCAATGTTCAGTTCAAACCCTTTTTGTTATTTATTTTATACATTTAATTTGTCTGTTTGCAAATTCATTGCTACAAGTTGTAAGGACGGAATTAATTACTAATATGTATTTATTTACCCAAATATTCACCATTCCCCAAGTTTCATTGTTGCACTCTTTTCTTAGACAATAATTGCTAAATAAAACTTTTGGGGCTATATTGATATTAACTTCTGAGAGACAAAAAGCATTTCATGTTTTAGGCCTACCATTTATTACAAAGTTTACAGAATTACAATAATATCAGTGCAATATGGCCACAAAAATGCCACTCCTTTTTTAGAGGAAAACTCGCAAGAAACTTTATCCAAGTCTCACTACGCAGGTGCAGCATGCACTTGTTATGTAGTGAAGAAGACCTGGCGAAGGGAGGACGTGATATTGGCGGCCCTCAAGGCATTTTTCCGCCTTCAAAGAGAACCAAATCTGAAGTGATTTTGCAGTGTTTTGTTAAGGTGGAATGGATTTGGACTATTTTAATATATAATAAATCTATTTAAATATAAATATTGGTGAAATTATTTCAATTTATCAGTGTATCAGTGTTTTTTCAACATTTTGAAGACATTTTAAAAATACCGCGGTATACCGATAACCGTGATAATTTTGGTCACAAGTACCGCGGTGTGAAATTTTCATACCGTTGCATCCCTAGCAAGTACGCATGTGTTGGGCTCACAAAGCTGTACAGTTTTGTGTAAACCTCTTCATCATTGAATGTGCAGAAGGTCACAGTATAGAGCAAGGATATTCAGTTAAAACATCTGTATGGTCAACAAGTCACATTTGTTGTCACATTTCTGTAATCGAAGACATTGATTATGTTGATCAGTTGACCCAGGCCTAAATTAAAAACAATTTAAAGTAGTGATGTTTCAATCCGTTTTTTTTTTTTTTTACCCCGATCCCATTCCAAGTCATTTAATATTTAGTATTTGCTGATACAGAGTCCTGATCCGATACTTAGCCCTAACTAATATTTTCCTAGATAATACAGCTGCATCAAGAAAAAAAAATACCTGCCTCCAGGGCTGTTCCTTAATAGGTTTTTTTATTTTGTTGAAACAGTAAATACTTTCATATGGCTCTTTCTTATTATGCATATGCTATTGCAACATTGGCCTACCACCTTCCTTGTGTTGGCGAGTGAGTCTGCGATGCTGCGTTGTGACAACAGACTCTCGTGTACAGCCAGCTGAAGTGTGCCTATGCTTGGTACCTCCCAGGGTTCCCGCGGAGTCTTAAAAAGTCTTAAATTTGACAATCTCAATTTTAGGCCTTAAAAAGTCTTAAATACGTTCATATTTTGCATATAGGTCTTAAATTACATTTAGTTGGGTGTTAAATATGTACGTTCATTAACCACTTCCGTCATCGCCTTTTTTTTTTTATGGAGGAAATGTGTTGGTGAGATTCACAGTCATCTCCGTGTGTTCTTCTGTCTGAAGTATCTAGGAACGTTTTTTTTTTTTTTGGAGGAAATGTGTTGGTGAGACTCACAGTCATCTCCGTGTGTTCTTCTGTCTGAAGTATCCAGGAACGTTAAGTGGTATTTTGCCAACAGCGCAGTCGCAATTTATCGCCGCACACTTCGCCAGTTCCGGAACGACTTCGACAGCGGAATCTGCCAGAGGACCCTGAAATTGGGCACACTCGGCGTGAAAGCGCTGAAAAAACACCAGTTAGCTTCTAAAAGTCTCCAGCGAAGTCACGTAATCACACACTTCTGTACGCCTTTGTCACCAGTTCCCGGTCCAATTTCATCCAGTTCTGCTCGACCCGAACTCTGCACTGCCTCTGCCACCTAACAGTCAAGCGACATTCAAACTATCTTTGGCCCAACTCCGACGTTGAAAGCGGAGGTGCTTTCGATTTTGAACACTGTGTGTGTGTGTGTGTGTGTGTGCACACACACCAGGGTTATTATAGTTAACTCAAATTAAATTCCTTGATAAAAACTATACTTAAACTACTTAGATCTCTGAAAAACTAAATTAAAATAAAAACTAATGAAAATGTTAAAACTATAGTAACCCTGACACACACTCATTCACTCCATTCTTCATTGTTTGAGCTGCTCTGTGAATGGCAATAAATGTGGTTATTTGTTTAAAGCAATTCTGGGACCTGCATTTTTCCTTACTTTTTTTTTACTTTTTACTTCGTGTAGGTCTTAAATTTAGTTCAAAATGGTGTTAAAAAGGTCTTAAAAAGTCTGTGTAAAGCGGCACAAAAATTTGTGATATGAGTTTGTCACACCATAGAAACATGTATCATTGACCACTGAGCCAAATTTGAAAGATTAAAAAAATTGGTAAGTGTATAAAATTAGGTCTCAAAATCCTGGAAAAACAAGCACTTCTCTCTGCTGTGAAACGCTGAGGGCGTGTCAGTTAGAGGCGCTGGAACCACGTCCATGCGGGGGCGGGGGTGTCATTAACACGTCATGTTAATGACATCGGTGTTTCCCCAGGTGTTCCCCCAGGTGTTCCCCTTGTCTATCTAAACCCGCAGACAGTTAAAAATCATATGGATGCTGCTATAAAGTGTAGTGATTGAGATCTTGACCCATAATCACCATCAGTAAACAGGACGCTGTCTGACTCTGTCACTCGCGGGGATGGAGGCAGTTTTCCGAAGTCTCGGTCAGGAGAGCTGATGGTCGCGGTGATTTATTTTCGTCTTTGCCGGTGACAAACGCTGTTTTCTGAGCAGAAATGTGATGAGGAGTCGGGAGGACAGGCGGAGGACGGACAGGAGGACAGACGCTTCTCCAAGTACAGCTGTGGTATTTGTTTTTCTCATATAGGCCTATTTGCCAAAGACAGTTACAGTTACTACGTTACTTTTGTTCGGTCCTGTAACGTTGCTTTGTGGGACATTTCTCTGCATTTAGTTGAGTGAAGGACCTGTGCAGTTATCAGTCTGTCAGATCGACACGCCCTCGCTCCGCACCTCCGGATTATCCGTTCACACTGGGACGGCTCACCAATAATGCGGCCCTGATACTACCACCACATACCGCTGGTGGGACCCGCCGTCAACGGGACGGAGAAGGTCGGCTGCGGCGGCCACATTATGCCGGTGGGACCCGCCATCAGGAGGACGGAGAGGGTCGGCTGCGGCGGCGCGGCCACATTATGCCGGTGGGACCCGCCATCAGCAGGACGGAGAGGGTCGGCTGCGGCGGCGCAGCCACATTATACCGGTGGGGAGCTGCGGCTCCTAAAGAGGTGACGGTACACGTCATGTTAATGACATCGGTGTTCCCCCAGGTGTTCCCCGTGCTATCTAAACCCGCGGACAGTTTATCATCATATGGATGCTGTTATAGTGTGTAGTGATTGAGATTCTGACCCCCCAAACATCCTGGATAGTGACGGAGTGAAGTTTTTCGCGCTAAATGACATAATTATAGATAATCACCATCAGTAAACAGGACGCTGTCTGACTCTGTCACTCGCGGGGATGGAGGCTGTTTTCTGGGGGAAAGTTCCCTGAAGTCTCGGTCAGGAGAGCTGGGGGTCGCGGATGATTTATTTTCGTCATAAACACTCGGTGAGTTAAAGTCTTTGCCGGTGACAAACGCTGAGCAGAAATGTGATGAGGAGTCGGGAGGACGGACTGGAGGACAGACAGGAGGACGGACAGGAGGACAGACGCTTCTTCACATACAGCTGTGGTATTTGTTTGCCTCATATAAGTTGCTAAAGACAGTTACAGTTACTATGTTACTTTTGTTCGGTCCTGTAACGTTGCTTTGTGGAACATTTCTCTGTATTTAGTTTAGTGAAGGACCTGTGCAGTTATCAGACTGTCAGACCGACATGCCCTCGCTCTGCGCCTCCGGATTATCCGTTCACACTGGGACGGCTCACCAATAATGTGGCCCTGATACTACCGCCACATACTGCCGGTGGGACCCACCGTCAGCAGGACGGAGAGGGTCGGCTGCGGCGGCCACATTATGCTGGTGGCACCTGCTGTCAGCGGACCGAGAGGGTCAGCTGCGGCGGCGCGGCCACATAATGCAGGTGGGAGGAGAGAATGCAAGCCGAGACGGAGAGGATCGGTTCGGCCCCAGTGACCAGCATCAACGGACTCTGCAGAAATCCAGACTTTACCTGGTAACAGTTGCTGAAACGATCAGGGGTAAAGTGGACACTGCAGAGACGGGTGTTGGTGGTGATGTTTAACTCCCCACAGTAACGTTAGCTCCTCTTGACAAAATCGATCCACCGTTTCCTTACGTTGTCATCCGAAGGAAACTTAAATAAGCTAACAGCGCGTCACCCTGCACACTGTGGCATCCAAGGAAAGATGCAGAGCGATGTGGAGGGGACATGACGGTTTAGCTGACTGGTTGGCTGGTTAGCTAGCAATGCTATCCAAGACTGGAGAGCGAGTGGGAGAACCGCTGAAGCTGAGGCGCTGAACGTATTTATACCACTTCCACAGCAGGGCGGGGTTTATGCAAATCATGGCCGCGTTGCGTAACGTGGCCATGATTTTAGACCCGCCCATTAAATCCTGAACACAGAAATGTTGAAAAACAGTTTGTGAGCCTAACTCCAAAATTAAATTCTAAATGGTCGAATGGCTTTTACATGTTTTAAGTAAACACATTTATGACCCGTTAATGTGTTTAGAAGAAAATGGCTGATTTTGCTTTAAACGGACTTTAAATTTGACTTGTTCAAACCTGCAGGAACCCTGCCTCCACATCGTCCATTGCTTTTTTCATATTCCTTTCATTGTCACGTAAAATGACATGGACCTGTTGTTTGTCTATTTCGCATGCATTCAGCATCTCCTCAATTACCTGTTTTACATGGTCTGCTATCTGAGACCCAATTTGTGTGCATACCTGCACGTGGTAACTGGAAAGTGGTATCAATGTAATGCCATGATGGTAGGGCACACCAGGGATTCAAAAACTCAAGATGATAAAGAAAACCCTGATCCTATCCAGAGGGATGAATTCAATTACCTTATTTAATGTTAATTCCTCTATAAAAGCAAGGAATCTCTGTCTGTCTGTCTGTCTGTCTGTCTGTCTGTGTGTGTGTTCCTCAAATATCTCTGCGGATCAGGATCAGACTGACCTGAGACAACATGGCTGCTGCTTGGTTCAAGGGTGTGCAACATCGCATTTGTTTGGACTTCAATGATACCGTTAATAAATTATTTCATAAATGCTTTACAAATTCCGCGAGCATTGTCCACCGGAGCCACCACAGTCACGCGCACACCAGAGCCAATCACTGCACACCGTAGCCATGTGCGCACCAGAGCCAATCACTGCAGAGCTCAAACCCACGACATACCTTAAGAAACAAGCGGACTTATACCTGCAGCGGCGTGAGCTGGACCGGGATTTCGCCGGCGGTTTGGTCCCGTTCTGTTCTGTGCATCTAAACTGACTGTTGTGGATTAATGAGACTAAACAAGTGCGGACCGAGTCTGTTCGTGTCTGAGGAGATCCGGAGACGCGAGGACAACGAAGTGGAATCGGAATCTGTGGTTTTCACAGTAAAAAATCTAACTTTTTCCTACTCTGATTTTATGTTATTTTGTGATTTTAGGTCCATAGTGTTAATATAGTATGTCAAAATGAAAAAATAACTGTACAGTCACACATGTGAGGTTGTGCTGAAAATAATGACACCAAGCAAGGCAAGGTAAATAGTTTTTAAGGTGAAATATAATGGTATCATCAAAAACAGCCAATTATATCCCTGATGTCCCACCTTCAAACACAACCTCATTTGGCCATCCATGAAAAAACTACTTAACCTCCCACTTTTCTATAGGAATACCTGCTTCCTACGGGCGTTGCACTAGTATTAATAAATATTAATATTTTTGGCCATGACACTGTATCAAGGATATTTCTCTTGGCGCCGCGTGAGTGGCAGCCTGTCAGAGCAGCTCTTGCTCACTTTTGAGCTTTTTCCTTTTTAGAACCCTACTGAAATTGTGCCGGTTTATTATTATTAGGGTTCTAACCCCTAAAATGGTGCCGGTTTATTAGGGTTCTAACCCCGAAGGGGGGTTTGTGCCGGTTTATTATTTTTATTTGTTGTCTGCCGTTTGAGCTCAAATTCCCGTGAGCTGGACTGGGCCAGAAACTTGAAACTTGGCCCAATGATTGGAAATGATGTGCATCAACTTTTATTAAAATAAGAGCCCAGTCAGCCTGATGGTGGCGCTGTAACTAAGGCTTGAAAATGCGTTTTTGGGAAGGCCACGCCCCTCACACCGTAAGTCTGATTGACTTGAAATTTGACACACAAGTCCAGTTCCATGTGCTCTACAAAAAAGCCTATTGGACCATAAAGCTCCGCCTACTTAGATTTTTTGCTAATTAGCATACTGTGAAAAACAGTAAAATGAATAGAACTTTTGAAAGATTGTCTATTGTCCCCCAAAGCCGTATACCAAATTTGGTGTTGATAGAGTCAAAGTTCTATTGGTCAAAAACATGGCAGACACAGACCAATGTATCTTCACAGTGGGCGGGGCTTAGAAATTATTGGCCATAACTCCCACACCCTTTGCCCTATCATCACAAAACTTGGTGGGTAGGTTCACCACAGGACTGGGAATCTGCCTACCAAAGCATGTTGAGCTCAACCTATCGGGGGCACCATAAATGCTACACATGCGTATCTCAAAGACCATTGAACAGAATTTCACCAAATTTGGTACGCATGCTCTAGGGGCAATTAATAACTAACATCTCGAGTGCCATGTTGATAGGTGAAAGTGGGCATGACCTATTCGTCATTAACCCTTATTGTTTGCATTTTATTAATTTATGGTGAGCTGGAAGGACTCAGAGACACGAAACTTGGTATGTTGAGTATTAATTACGTCCAAATGCTGCTCCAAAAATTTGAACCAAATCCGTCAGATGGGGGCGCTATGACATAGGTTGTAAACTTCGAAAGGCTCTCCCTGCCAAGCCGTAAGTGCTATTGACTTGAAATTTTTCATACACGTCCTCCTGATAGTCCTCTACAAAAAATCCTCTTGCACCATGAATGCTGCTATTACAGATTTTTTGCTAATTTGCATAATTATCTCCACATTTCTCCCAAAATTATCATGATCATGGAACTGTGATTACTTAAACATTATACTACTTATTGCAACTTTGAAATACACTTCATAATACACAAGTCTCTATGTGAAAGTATAACACAAATGCCATTAGCATGTAGCTGAAAACCCAATTTGGAGAAATCTGGTGCTCATCATGGGTATGTGTTGCACAGATCTTTGAGGAACACGGCGGCCGATGTCATCAACTGCGGGGGATGAGGGTTAGGGTGGCCGGTTTGGGGCAAAAGAGGTTAGAACCCGTAGATTGCCTCTTGCGGCTATACTTTTATATTTCTTTTTGTACTTTTTAACTGTTCTTCATTACTTTTCTTTGGCACTCTTTCTTTGGGCAGTATGGAGATCAGACTCGCTTTTTTTATTCTAGTCTAAATACTTCTTTTTTCACCGTTTTCCACCGTGTCCTGGGAGCCTGTACGCAGCCTTATTGTTTACAGTATGGATCAACTGTTGGCCCTCAGTAGCGCCGCGGTGTCGCCGCACCATCGGCCTGATGTCCCATGTGAGCTCAAGAGGTGGAGATGCGGGGTTAGTTCCATTCCGGAGCTGTTCGCTGTAGCAGGAGGAGACGCTAAGGACCCGTACTCCCATCTGTCATCATGGGGAATGTGAGATCTCTCCCCAACGAGATGTATGAGCTAACGGCACTGACCCGGCATCAGAGGGACTACCGCGAGTGCAGCATCATGGTGCTCACTGAGACGTGGCTAAAACTGCGCTGACCCCGGACACGGATGCTAACCTGGACGATTTTCAACTGCGGCAGGCAGACAGGTTGGCAGAGAGCAGATGGTGTAACTCTGGGCACATCACTGTTAAAGAACAGGTCTGTTGTAAGGACATAGAACTTTTAGCTGTTAGCATGAGGCCATGCTACCTCCTGAGGGAGTTCACACAGGTGATTGTGTTCGCTTTGTATATCCCCCCCTCTGCTAACACTGATGCAGCTTGTGATGTTCTTCACTCAGTCACAAGCGCACTGCAGACACAGCATCCACAGGCCCTCTTCCTCATCTCTGGGGACTTCAATCATGCCTCTCTGTCCTCCACCCTGCCCACATTCAAACAATATGTCACCTGCCACAATAAAACACTGGACTTATTTTATGCCAACAGCAAGGAGGCATACAACTCATCCCCCTTCCCTCCCCTGGGAAGATCTGACCACAACCTGGTGCATCTCCTGCCTGTTTACAAGCCCCTTGTTAACAGGCAACCAATGGAAACCCACAC
This sequence comes from Diplodus puntazzo, assembly GCA_963678695.2. Lineage (NCBI taxonomy): Eukaryota > Metazoa > Chordata > Actinopteri > Spariformes > Sparidae > Diplodus > Diplodus puntazzo. Next base: position 745,570 of record OZ023168.1, on the reverse strand, counting down.
AGTTAAGACATGGACTGAGGAGTCTGAAGAGGCTCTGAGGGACTGCTTTGACTCAACTGTGTGTTTCTCATGGGGAGGACATCGACAGTTTAACAGGCTGCATAATGGACTATATAAACTTCAGTGTTGACAACACTGTACCCACCAGGACTGTACGGTGTTTTTAATGCTACGGTGATTAATCCTAACATAAAGGCCCTACTTAAGGAGAAAAAGAGGGCCTTTAGCTCAGGTAACAAGGAGGAGCTTAAGGCTGTGCAGAAGGAGCTGAGGAAGAAGATCAGAGAGGGGAGGAACAGCTACAGGAGGAAGATTGAGAACCAGCTGCAGCAGAGGAATGTCAGTGGAGTCTGGAAAAGCCTTAAAACAATCTCAGGGCAGAGGACTCCAGACTCCCAGGCTGCAGAGGGGATCAGACATGGGCGATTCGGAAGGAGAGGTATCGCAGGTCCTTCCTTTGTGCTGCTGTCAGACTGTACAACCAGCACTGCTCCCTATAGACCTCACCCTGTACTCTGCCCTGTGGAGTATGTCTGTACAAAACTCATTTCTGTTTTTGCTTCTGGTCAATTTCCTTAACACCCATATTAATTATTTGTATTCAAAATCTGTGTATCATGTAAATACGTATATAAGTCTATTCTATTCTACTTCTTCCCTTTTTAATTATGTTGTTTATTTTTGCTATTGGTTTTTGTTCTGTAATATTCTGGTGAGATGAACACATTTCCCCGTCTGCGGGACATTAAAGGATTTCTGATTCTGATTCCTTTTGAAAGTACCTGCGAGTGTTTGTTGCTTCATTGCCTGTATTGCTTGAGTGAACTCGTATTCCTTTTGTTTGTTTTCTATGTGCCATGTATCAAATTTGTAGTATTAAATGCAGCTCTTTTGTTACCCGTAACTTTACGCGCGTGTCTGCGTTCTGCCACAAATTGTGCTCTGACGTAAAAATAATTGGGCTTGGGTCCACCTACAAAGTTGTCGATGCCGATCAGTGAAACAATGCCCATATCGGCCCCGATCCCACAGATTAGTTAGGGACATCCCCAATTTAAAGTATTTGCTTTAATCAGTAAATTTAAGTAAAATATGCTGTATTTTTACATATGTCGCCACCATCAAAATAACATTAAAAACAGAGCACAAACAACTGTGGAACAGTTCATTTGAACTTCTGCATTTGACACCACCTGCTTCAGCCTCCAGACTGTAGTCAGGAATTACAAGGAAGACTCTTTACTGCTCCAGGGTGAAATATTAAGAATTATTACCACCATATCACACTGAGCAGCTGGTAAACAAAACTCTTAACTCTAGAGAAGTTGTGGCATTGACTCTCTGAGGAGCTGTAGCTCATATTGAACATTCACTGTTACATTCATGGTCTACTGCTGTCCTGTCTCCACTCTAATGATCGTCACACCAACCTGTCCTTTGCTGCAAATACATCATCTGTCTGTCCCTCTCTCTGTCCAGCACACTCACTACACACACCACAGTTCAACCTAGACTGCACTGCTCGCTTAATTTACATTGGTTCTATATTGTGTTGAATAAAGTTCACATGCCCTATGCGACTGGCATGCCAACTTTTTTGTGTAGCAGCTTTCTCATCTGCACTGACCCCTGGTTTCTCTGTTATGTCTTATAGTGTTTAATATCATAATTTTAAGTTGCTTTGCATGAATATAAAACTTAAAGAGCCCCACAACTGCACAAAAGATGGCTAAAATCCTGTCTTATGTCCTCTCTCTAGGAATTTGCAGACTCTCTTGGCATCCCCTTTTTGGAAACCAGTGCCAAGAACGCCACCAATGTGGAGCAGGCCTTCATGACTATGGCTGCTGAAATCAAGAAGAGGATGGGCCCTGGGGCCACAGCTGGAGGAGGGGAGAAGCCCAACGTGAAGCTGACCCCTGGCACTACTGTCAAACCTACATCAGGAGGATGCTGCTGAGAGAGAAACCACTTCCAGTTTGACACCCTGCTCTCTTGCCAGGCCTGTCAACCACCAACCCCACCCCACCCCCAACCCCACAAACTCCACTGTGTCTCAGCAAAGCCCCACTACAAGCAGATGGGACAGGGAAGACACGATCCACAACATGTCCATGTGAGAACAAGATGAAGTTGCCTGTATTTGTACTGTACATAATATAGCCGCACTACCAAAAACAAATAAAGCATCCGTCTTGTCATCCTGTCCTCTTATTGATGACAAATTCTAAAGATAGGTGATCATTCAACCTGGCCCCAACTCCCATCAGCCCTGTATCTCAGACCTCCCAGAGACTACTCTTTTATTTGAATGCAGGTGAATGAGTGAGTGAGTGGGTGAGAGACAATGGATGTGTTTTTTTTCTGCATTCCTACAGTGGGGTTGGTAATTGAATCAGTTTCGTTAAGGTTTCTGTTTGTATGGACCTCTTGTTTCTCGTCTCCTTCAGTGATTATTTTGCTGTTTGTGTCAGCGTTTGTCAGTCTGTTCCCATTTGAAAGTTGTTTTTTTTTAATCTCCCACGCACAGCAGTGTCTCACAGTCCAGCATCTAAAGTCTAGTGCAAAAGTATATGTACATAAACATTATGTGTATATTATGTCAAATCTGATTTGCCAGTTCTGCAGTGTTCAATACGTTATTGGGTTTGTCTTGACTCTTTATCTCTACATTAAATTTGTGGCTGAAGACAACTGTAAGTCTATTGATCAGCATGTAACACTTCAACTGAAAATAAATATTGTACTACCAGACTGTATGAAATGGGAGGATCTGTCTGCTATTCTTGGTGAGATGTGTAGAAAACCTGTTATTATATTATTCTATGTTAATTTGGCATATCTACTGCCAGTTACATAGGGTCTGTTTGCAAATTGCTGTGTGATCTCCGTACAGAATTGCATATATAAAATACAATGTTCTCGTTTTCATAATAAAGGTAACTGAATTCAGTTTAAAAGGAACTCTGGGTTTGCTGTATAGATAAGAATATTAGGACAGTGCTCAATTATGCAGCTGTAGCCACAAAGGCCAGAGATGTGTGTATGCAGACCCTTAATGCTTATCAGCTAGTTAACCTCAATCCTAAACTGCCAGAGTGTGACCCATTTTCTACTGAGCACAAGTCAGCAGATTTTAGAGAAAACCACAGGAAGTTCTAGCCTACTGCAGGGCTCTACACTGATATTTTTCCCAATGAGCACATGTGCTCCTAAAATAAAATATCTGAGTGCACAAAGACATATATGGGAGCACAAAAAATATTTATTTATTTATCAATTTGTCGACCACGAAACAAAATGATTTACAGTGTTTGATTTCATTTTTTTTCATTTCATTTTGTATCCAATGTGTACTAAACACAAAGGATGTCAGTTTGTCCAAGTGCATAATTCATATAAAATAGAGGAAGTACTAAAATACAATAAAAAGAGGTGTGTCTTATTTGGCCCACTTAGGAACACAATTGCTGGTTTGGAGTCACTGGGTCACATGACATGGAAGATACTTGGAAAAATTAATCATTTCTGCATATTAATATTCATATAACATAGAGGAATCACTCAAATATGATAAAAAGAGGTGTGTCTTATTAGTCCAGTTTACTAATACAATCTGCAATTATTTTGAATTAATATATTGGTGCCAAGTAATTTAATGACTTAGACTTTCCTTTATTGTCATTCGAATTACACTTTACAGTGCAATGGGAACAATTTAGTTTCAATGGCTCAGGATATTGCAGGATAAAAAAAACAACAGCATGTAAATTTCGGACATTGGAAAGTAGGATGGAGGGAAGCGGCGTTCTCCGCGGATTTACCTCCAGCCCAGCTGTTAGCCCCGCTCGACAGCCGTGCCTCCGTCCTTGGTAACAACGCCTACGCTTGCTCCTCTGTCGGCTTGTGATGCTAGGAGCGTCCATAGCAACTGGGTCTTGTCGGCGTAGGTCCCTAATATAATATATAAATCCTAATATAAATCAGTTTCTAGCGATTCGGCGCGACGCTCTGGGAGGTGAGCTCACCGTCGTCCTGCTACTAACACTGGGCGAACCTCTGTAATGTCGCGGCTGGACCCGAGTGAATATCCGCCGAATATCCAACATAAAAATAACTTCACCACAGTCTGTTGACCTTTTTTTTTTTTTTCTATCTGCCAAAAGTTTATTTATTTATTTATTTTACTTTATTTAAATGTTCAATTTACAAAATATGTCATACATGAATATATAACACAATTCACAAGAGTCGTTTCACAGATATAAAAACACAAAGTCAATACATTTACAAAATACATTCCTGAGATCTCAGATAAGGTAGAACCTAAATAATAAAAAAACAAAATAAATAAATATTAATGGTTAATACAATATCATTATGTCAACACATAAATGTATTTAGCAATCTCTGTAAACATAAATTTCCTTAAATGCTAGAGGGTACACCAAATATCTTTTCATAGTTATCTAAAAATTGTGTGTTCTTTTTATTTTTAACCAGGGCTAAGGATTTATAAAGTGAATTAAATTCAATCGAAAAATGAGGAAATGAGGCTTGGAGGCTGAAAATGTTTTGCTTATGAATAAAATATTTTCCCAATAAAATGAAAAAATTAACTAAATACTGAAGACACTTGTTCTTCTTATTTTCATAATAACATATAACTACATATAACTACTGTATAATCTACTGTATTTCCCTTTTCTTTGAGGGAAATACAGTACGACATGTTAACATGGGTGAGGACATGAGAACACAAGTCTGACCAAAATCGCATTGTGACTTTACATTCAAAAAACAAATGGTTTAAAGTTTCATCAGCATGCCCACAAAAAACACAAGAGCTGTCCACATCCATAAATGTCAAGATAAAAGAGTTAACAGGATATATTTTGTGAAGAATTTTGAAATGAGTTTCTTTTACTTTGTTATGAATACAGTATTTGTGAGGTAAAAGCCATGCTTTTTCCCAGCCTATGTCCTCTAAATGAGAGCGCCAATAAAATTTTCCTAGTGGAGAAAACCTCTTTTTATCTTTTAGATTTTTTTTATATGTTTATTGTTGCCTAACACCACGATTTATATCAATATAACTGATAATCACTGAGCTATTAATTCCTTTATAAAACATTTCAATAGTATCTATAAATTGATGTCCAAAACCATACAATTTAAGACATTCTGTAAGAAACCTATGTTCAATGGTGTCGAAAGCTTTGTAAAAGTCTAAAAAGAGAAATGCTTCTGAGTGTACTGAAGCTGCATTGTCTAATAAATCCAAAATAAGTATGATGTTATTACTTATGTGTGTATCTTTAATGAAACCTGATTGTGTTTCAGCAACTATATGAGGCAAACCCATTTTTAATCTAGTTACATAAACTGATTCCAAAATTTTAGGTATAGGTATAGGATAGGTCGCCAGTTTTCTATCAGTAAGTTGTCTTTATCTGGTTTCGGAATTAGCGAGTGATAAGGGAGATGTTAAGCTCAATAATCTTGCTTTTGTGAAAGAAGCATGAAACTTTCAGGGTTTGTTCTTGATGACCTAAGCTTTAATTTAAGATGTGGAGGCATTCTCAGTTTGACCCCTGAGTTCAGCTTAATGATATTGATGATGTTCTTAGAGTGCTATCAATGGCATAAATGAGTTCCTCATGCCCAGAGGCTTGGAAATACATATTTGGTTTACATTTCTATCACATTTAGATTCTAAGATACACACATTTACAATTGTGTGCATGAAAATGTCTTATTACAGAGGTCAATGACCTCTAGCTGACCTCAGAGGTCAAACTGAGAATGCCTCCACATCTTAAATTAAAGCTTAGGTCATCAAGAACAAACCCTGAAAGTTTCATGCTTCTTTCACAAAAAGCAAGATTGTCCATATTTTAAGAGCTTAAAGGAGAACTTCGGTCAATGTCAACATGCAGCTTTATTGCTCAAGCTACCCTTGACTTGCCAGTACCGAAAACGCGAACACTTTTGGTCCACCCCTTACAAGGCTCCTTGAACGGAGAGTTAGCATTGACAGCTAACAACACAGGGTCACGTCTTTACACTGTGTTTTAAGCATCTTAACATGCTCCAAATATCACCCCAAAAGCTATGCAACATCAGCAGACACCTTACAGCACAGCACTGTAGCGTGTATGGCTCAAAATGAATCAAAAAGTGGTTAAAACAGTGTGTTTGTGCAAGCATCTTCATACCGTTTGTTGACATCCCACCTTCCCGTAGTCCAAACTAGTCGATCCGTCGAGCGTGCACTTACTCCCTCACTGGCAGAGACGGCAACTTTTGCAGACAGAAACGTATTCCAGCATTTTCGTTTTTCTGTTCATAACGTACATGTCCATATTACAGCCTGTTATGAGCCATGAGCCTTACAATAGCCTGTCATGAGTCTACTCGCTCTGCACTTAGAGCTAGCTTGTCTGCGCATGATCGTAGCTCATGGCTCGTCAGTGGCGATCGAAGCTGTTTCCGAAATAGTCACGATGGAGAGCTTGTCTGATATCGAAATGGAGGACATCGACGACGAACCTTTTGAATTAGACGGTAGACCATATTTGTTCGAACTGGAGTATACATGTAACCGGGTGGTAAATAAGATTTCCCACTCGGGTCAAACGTAGTTCTCAGGGTTCAAGAATGTCAATATATGTGTTTTTGTTCTTTCATTTTGTGTGTAAATGTAAATGTGTTTAAATGTGAAATGAGTTCGAGTGTAAGTGCATTGGCACAGGTTATGGTGTTGTTGCAGATTATGGTCACAAGGCGGCAGTATTGAGTAATGTTATTGTTACCGCGCCAAGTGCATCATGGTCTCTCTTCCTGGTTTACGTGTGAACAATGTGGAGATAGTTAATGTGGAGAGCAGTGTCGCGGGCGGTCGCATGAAGTAGTAGGTGACCGAGTGAATATTTTACTTGTGAAAGCTTGAGAAGTTCCAAGTGGCTTTTGAGAAACAAAGAAGAATCCATGTGCCACTGCCGTATTTACCGTATTTACCGTATTTTCCGTATTTTCTGTATTTTTTGTAGTTTGTATTTTGTCATCTGGATAACCAATTATTTTGGGTACAAAGCTGCCACAAACTCTGACACTGTTACAAGTGACCTGTTCCAACTTATGTCAGCAATAAACTTGCAGCCAAACGAACCCCAGAAGTAAATGTGTCCTGTGTGGTATCTAATTCCACGGGCTACACATTTTTGGTACCAGGAGTGGGGTACGTGCTAAGACATACTTTTCTAAATTGGCAACAGAGTGGCATATTTTAATTTTTTATTTGAGAAATACGGCAGTGGTGAAGACTACAGGTGATATCCGGTGTTTGAGTCAGTGAGGCCAGCCTGTGGTGGAAGCAGTGACCAGCGAGGGACAACCTGAGGGGCTCCAAGGTGTGCTGGTGCTTCCTGATTAAAAGACTCATCTGTACCTGCACAGAGGATTCAAGAACGAACTCCTGCTGTAAAGAGCAAGTTTCAACGAGGCTCCAGATATAGACTGTCTTCACAGTATCCTTGACCCACAACTTGGACTTCATCTACATATATAGTGGACTTATTAGAGATATTTCATCATGTCTAGTGGATCTGGTGATGAAGGTACCGCAAGTAATGATAATGGTCAGTTAGACCAGGCCTCCGGTGGGGCGGCAGGTACAAGTAGAGACACTACAGATGATTTGCAGTTGCAAATGCAAGAACTCACCAGATTGCGAGATGAACTCACCAGGTTAAGCACTGAAGCGAGGGTTCAGGGTGGACCCACACGTTCATACATTTATGTTCCAAGAGAACGCCAGATCCAAGCATTTAATGGGGAGTTTGGTAAAGATGGAAGATCTGTGGAAGAGTTCATTGATGAGGTTGAAAGGGTTTTAAGATCCAGAGGGCTAACAACCGATGAACAGTGTGACTACATACTATCCCTGTTACGTGGCCCTGCCTTAGAAGAGGTGCGACTGTGCATGGGGAGTCAGTCAGTGGGCCCCCGTGATTTGTATTCTTACCTGAGAAATGCATTTGGCGAAAAACGCAGCACTACACAGCTTTTGCAGTCCTTTTACAACCGTAAACAAGCCGAGGGAGAGGACCTCCGTGACTACTCCCATGCACTGTCCCAGATCTTAAGCTCTGTAGTGAAGCAGTCTATAGATGTGATACCAAATGAGAAAACCGTTCTTAGGGATCAGTTCATCGAAGGTTTAAGGGATGCTGCCCTCCGACGTGAACTCAGGAAGATGGTTAGGGACAAACCAGATTCTAGCCTTCTAGATGTGAGGAATGAAGCTCTCTTGTGGGAAATGGAGGACAGCAGGTTCCATCGTCCCAGAGCTGTTAAGAGTAACCAAGTTAACTCAGAGGTTTCAGAAACCCAGCGCTGCCCTGTTACAACCGGCAAGGGCCAAGGTACTGTATTAGATGATGTTCAAAAAGCAGTAGCTCATCAGGAAAAGCAGCTAGCAGAACTAAGCAAAACGATAAGCGAGCTAGCCGGTGCTGTCAGTGAACTGAGTAAGCGCAGCGCTCAACAGATGTTCCCAGGACCCAAGCCACGAGCTAGGTCACAGCCAGAGTTCACGCCAGATGGCCAGCCTATCTGTTTCAAATGTAGAGGTGTTGGACACATTGCAAGAAGGTGCCCACAGGTGAAAAGGGGACAAGGTTCCTCAACACCAGCACCCTCTGTAGTACAGGAAAACTCCCACCCTCGGTTGTCATGAGCCAAACAACTCGAGGGGAAATAGCTGGCTCACCAAAAGAGACTCCTGACAAAAGTAAAATCTTAGAGCGTGCAGTTGGAGAATGCAAGACAGTTGAGGTGAAACTTCGGGGTGTTACAGTATCATGCCTACTTGACACTGGTAGCATGGTCAGTACAATTTCAGAGAGTTTTTTCAAGGAACAACTGTCAGAAAAAGGGGAAGACATTCTTCCTGCATTTGAGTGGTTAAAGATCACTGCTGCAAATGGATTAGACTTACCCTATATGGGCTATGTGGAGCTTGATGTAGAAGCCATGGGTCTGACTATCCCAAAGCGAGGTTTCCTGATAGTGAAAGATTCTGCGCACTCTTCCGCTGTTCCGGGTCTAATAGGGATGAATATTGTCAAAAAATGCAAAGAGCTAGTACATGCTGAGTTTGACACCACACTGCATGGTAAATGTGACTCACATTGGAGGGAGGCTTTTCATCACCTTCAGACAGCAACTGTAACAGACAGGCTCTCTTTTGCTAGAGTAGCTGGTAAAGATATAGTTCATGTGCCTGCTTCATCTGCTGCTACAGTCATGGCAAGGGGACTTAGGACTGTGAGTGAAGGTGGCCCTCTGTTGTTGTTGGAGCCGATCAGTGCACCCTTACCAGGCGGTTTGGTTGTTGTGCCGACCTTGGTTTCGTCTGAGAGTCACGTGTTCCCAGTGCAGGTCATGAACCTGTCTGATGAAGACATCTGGCTGAGGCCACGGACTAGGTTGGGGGTTTTAAATCACATAGACAGTGTGAAAAGTGATGAGGTTTGTGAGGTACAGTTCCAAAGAATCTCAGCAGACACTGAAGAAGTGCGTATTGACCAACATCCTGACACATCCAGAGATGTACAGCCCATCTTAGACCAGCTCAATGTAGGTGGTAGCCCAGAACAACGTGCACAGCTGGCTCTGTTGCTGGAGAAGTACTCTTTTGTATTTGCAACAGAAGACGAAGATCTAGGGTACACTGACAAAGTGCAACATGAGATACATCTCACGGATGACATACCAGTGACACAGCCATACAGACGAATCCCACCCACACAGTACAGTGAAGTCAGAGAACACATTGGCAAGTTATTGAAGAAGGGAGTCATCCAGGAGAGCTCCAGTGCTTATGCTTCGCCAATAGTACTTGTGAGGAAGGCAGATGGTAGTCTTAGGCTATGTGTCGATTACAGAAAACTCAACTCAAAAACAAGACGTGATGCCTTTCCGCTTCCGAGGATTGATGAGAGCTTTGATGCTCTGAGAGGGGCAAAGTTCTTTTCAACCATAGATCTGGCGAGCGGGTACCACCAGGCAGCCATGCATGAGAGAGATAGGACTAAGACAGCTTTCACTACACCTTTTGGGCTGTATGAGTATGTGAGAATGCCTTTTGGTGTATGTAACGGACCAGCAACATTTCAGAGACTTATGCAAGTCACAATGAGCGATCTCATTTTCCAGATACTCCTGGTTTACCTAGATGATATTTTGGTTTTTTCAGAGACATTTGAGCAACATCTTGAGCGACTTGAGACTGTACTTAAGAGACTGGCAGACACGGGACTTAAGGTGAAGTTGCAGAAGTGTGCTTTCCTACAACAGTCAGTGAAGTTCCTAGGACATCAGGTATCAGCAGAAGGTGTAGGAACGGACCCCTCCAAGGTCTCTGCTGTTAAAAACTGGAAGGTCCCAACAACTAGCAAAGAGCTGCAGTCATTTTTGGGGTTCTGTAGTTACTACAGGAGATTCATTCAAGGTTTCTCACAGATTGCTGGGCCGCTACATGACCTAGTCAACAAATGTTCAGGTGTGAAGAAAACAGGGAAAGTAGGTCACCAGTTTTGTACTATGTGGACTCCAGAGTGTGACTCTTCTTTTGAGCAGTTGAAAGGAAAACTTACCTCAGCTCCTATTTTAGGCTTTGCTGACTTCACACAACCCTTCATACTTGAGACAGATGCCAGTCAGCATGGATTAGGTGCAGTATTGTGTCAGCAGCAGGGCGACACCAAACGAGTGATAGCCTACGCTAGCCGCAGACTCCGCCAGGCTGAGAAAAACGACCGTAACTATAGTAGTATGAAGTTAGAGTTACTCGCCTTAAAATGGGCAGTTGCTGAAAAATTCAGGGGTTACTTGCTTGGTTCAAAGTTTGTCGTCTTGACTGACAACAACCCTCTCTGCCACCTCCAGACAGCTAAGTTAGGTGCTATAGAACAGAGGTGGGTAGCACAACTGTCTGTCTTTGATTTTGAGGTTAAGTACCGTCCTGGTTCCAGCAATGCTGCCGCTGATGCACTCTCTAGGCAGGAGTTTGCAGGGGAGCCTGAAAGTGACCCTGATGCAGATTTTGATGATTACATTGCAGTGTGTAATCTGATTGAGCGAGGTACAGTTCTGGATCCTGGTCTTGTGAGTAAAGGTTTTGAGTGTTACAAGGTGAGACAAATCCGTGCTGTGGAGTCAGGGTCTGGTGACTTAAATGCGAGGCAAGGTAACACTCCCACACTGCCAGGTTATACCAGAGAGGAGCTGATAGGTTTTCAGAGCAGTGATCCCACACTAAAAGCTTTCAGAACATTTTGGGACCAGGGAAGAAGGCCAAGCCCCAGAGAGAGAGCGGCTCTGTCTAGCCAAGTGAAAAGACTCTTGAAACAGTGGAGCTGCATACAGCACCGGGAAGGGTTGCTGTACAGAGTTGTCAAAGACCCACGACATGGTGAAGTGTGGCAGTTACTTGTGCCTGGGTGTTTGAGGGATCAAGTTTTAGAGAACGTACACAACAACATGGGACATCAGGGCATAGAACGCACTGTAAACCTGCTGAGAGAGAGGTGTTTCTGGGTAGGGCTATGCGAGGATGTTGAAAACTGGGTTAAAAACTGTGAGCGGTGTGTTTTGACCAAGATGCCTCAGCCGAAAATCCATGCTCCAGTTCAAGCATTTTTGGCCTCCAGACCACTAGAAGTGGTGGCTGTTGATTTTACAGTGTTGGAACCAGCTTCTGATGGGCGTGAAAATGTCCTGGTTGTGACTGATGTGTTCACCAAGTTTACTCAAGCATATCCTACTAAAGACCAGAAAGCTGACACTACCGCTAAAGTTTTGCTCAGGGAGTGGTTCATGAAGTATGGGGGCCCTGAGAGGCTTCATTCGGACCAAGGCCGAAATTTTGAGAGTGAAGTTATAGCAGAACTGTGCAAGCTCTATGGGGTTAAAAAGACACGGACGACTCCTTACAGACCGCAAGGAAATGCTCAGTGTGAAAGATACAACCGAACACTCCATGATTTGTTGAGGACACTTCCACCAGAGAAAAAAAGGCGTTGGCCAGAGCATCTTCCTGAACTAGTGTATGCCTACAATGTGACGCCGCATTCCTCCACAGGGTACTCGCCCTATTATCTACTCTTCGGGGTACAGCCACATCTCCCAGTAGACGCATTGCTAGGGCGTGAGTGTGTGTCAGACAGGAAACAGGACTGGTTGTCTGTTCATCAGGAGAGACTCAGACAAGCTCATGAGAGAGCTAGAGAATACTCAGAACAGAAGGCAGCTGAGAGAATTGCACTGCAAAATGAGAAAGTGTATTGTCCCCCTGTAGACGTTGGTCAGTTGGTTTTCCTGCGCCACAGACCTTTAGGTCGACATAAGATTCAAGACGCATGGAGTCCCATAGTTTACAAGGTGGTCGACATCCAGGGTACCACACACACTGTTGAACCTTTTGAGGGAGGTCCCATTAAGAGAGTTCATAGGTCAGAATTGCGACCTTGTGTGAAACCAGTCCCCAAACCCAGAACTAAACTGAGGGTACAGACCAGTACACAGCCTGTAGTTGAGGAGCTGCCAGAACCACCCGATCCTGGTTTTGTTGTCGTTGAGGAGGTCTTTCCTCCCCAGCTTGTGCAAGCAGTTGATCCACCTCATGCACCAGACATGGTTGATGTACCTGTAGCAGCATCTGCAGATGAGGTTGCAGATGTGAGAAATTGTGACACAGAAAGCGAAGATGTAAATGATGATGTGCGTCCAGAAGTTAGTCAAGGTGACTTGGCCACCACAACAAATAGAGACAGACAAGCAATACCTAGTGGTGGTACAACAAGAAGTAGGTCTGATGCGCCTACACCTGCCATTAGGAAAAGCAAGCGGGCAACAGCAGGGGCGCATCCAAATCCTTTCCACCTGCCAAAGTCAGCCTGTAATGCTGTCACGGTCAGCACGGACATGGTCTCCCAAGTTTTGACAAGCCTGGGTGTTGCTCTTTTTGAGAAGGCGTTACAGGGAGCATTTGAATCAGTTCATGTTTTGTAGTCACCGCGGACGTTGACTATTTGCAGGGGAGTATGTAACCGGGTGGTAAATAAGATTTCCCACTCGGGTCAAACGTAGTTCTCAGGGTTCAAGAATGTCAATATATGTGTTTTTGTTCTTTCATTTTGTGTGTAAATGTAAATGTGTTTAAATGTGAAATGAGTTAGAGTGTAAGTGCATTGGCACAGGTTATGGTGTTGTTGCAGATTATGGTCACAAGGCGGCAGTATTGAGTAATGTTATTGTTACCGCGCCAAGTGCATCATGGTCTCTCTTCCTGGTTTACGTGTGAACAATGTGGAGATAGTTAATGTGGAGAGCAGTGTCGCGGGCGGTCGCATGAAGTAGTAGGTGACCGAGTGAATATTTTACTTGTGAAAGCTTGAGAAGTTCCAAGTGGCTTTTGAGAAACAAAGAAGAATCCATGTGCCACTGCCGTATTTACCGTATTTACCGTATTTTCCGTATTTTCTGTATTTTTTGTAGTTTGTATTTTGTCATCTGGATAACCAATTATTTTGGGTACAAAGCTGCCACAAACTCTGACACTGTTACAAGTGACCTGTTCCAACTTATGTCAGCAATAAACTTGCAGCCAAACGAACCCCAGAAGTAAATGTGTCCTGTGTGGTATCTAATTCCACGGGCTACATACAGATGAGGAGTTACTTGCATTAGAGAACGAAAGAGCTCTGCTCTCCTCTCTGCAAGAAGAAAATAGCTAGTGCAAGGAAACGAGAAGCGTTTGTGTAGACCGATAATGAGGTCAAATTGCTGCTGCGACTCACACTCAACTACAAGGCGAGTAAGTTGCAAGAAACACGAACGCAAGCAGTAGTCCGCCATTGTTGTTGTTGTTATTATGAGACGTCGCGGGGTTCAGAGGTCAGAGGCAAGAGGTCGAGGGGTGGGGCGATGGCGTCATCGTTTCGGAAAGTATGCGGATTTGCCGTCCCCAAGACAACGGGAGGGCTGCGTTTTCAGATGTTTCCACCCTGAGGCCCAGTTTCCAAAAAGTGCGTTTTCAGGATCCATGTGGACGGTCGGCCAAAACGATGCAATACCCCCTCCGGCCCCTGACTGCGCCTAGAAATTCTGTCCATAAAAATAATGAACAGAACCAGTGACAAAGGGCAGCCCTGCCGGAGTCCAACATGTACTGGGAACAGGTCTGACTTACTGCCGGCAATGCAAACCAAGCTCCTGCTCCGGTCGTACAGGGACCGTACAGCCCTTAACAGAGGGCATCCGACTCCGTACTCCCGGAGCACCTCCCACAGAATGCCACGAGGGACACGGTCGAATGCTTTCTCCAAGTCCACAAAACACATGTGGACTGGTCGGGCAAACTCCCATGAACCCTCGAGCACCCTTCGGAGGGTATAGAGCTGGTCCAGTGTTCCGCGGCCCGGACGGAAACCGCATTGTTCCTCCTGAATCCGAGGTTCGACTATCGGCCGAATTCTCCTCTCCTGTACCCTGGAATAGACTTTCCCAGGGAGGCTGAGGAGTGTGATCCCCCGATAGTTGGAACACACCCTCCGGTCCCCCTTTCTGAATAGGGGGACCACCACCCCAGTCTGCCAGTCCAAAGGCACTGTCCCCGACTGCCACGCGATGCTGCAGAGACGTGTCAACCAAGACAGCCCCACAACATCCAGAGACTTGAGGTTCTCAGGGCGGATCTCATCCACCCCCAGTGCTTTGCCACCGAGGAGCTTCCCAACTACCTCAGTGACTTTGGCTTGGGTGATGAATGAATCCACCTCTGAGTCCCCAGCCTCTGCTTCCTCTATGGAAGGCGTGTCAGTGGGATTGAGGAGATCCTCGAAGTATTCCTTCCACCGCCCGACAATGTCCCCAGTTGAGGTCAACAGCTCCCCACCTCCACTGTAAACAGTGTTGGTGGAGGACTGCTTCCCCCTCCTGAGGCGCTGGATGGTTTGCCAGAATTTCCTTGAGGCCGACCGGTAGTCCTCCTCCATGGCCTCCCCGAACTTTTCCCAGACCCCAGTTTTTGCTTCCGCGACTGCCCGTGCTGCAGCACGCTTGGCCCGCCGGTACCCGTCAGCTGCCTCAGGAGTCCCCCGGGCCAACCAGGCCCGATAGGACTCCTTCTTCAGCTTGACAGCATCCCTTACTTCCGGAGTCCACCACCGGGTTCGGGGATTGCCGCCACGACAGGCACCTGAGACCTTCGGGCCACAGCTCCGGACAGCCGCATCAACAATGGAAGTGGAGAACATGGTCCATTCGGACTCAATGTCCCCAGCCTCCCTCGGGATCTGGTCAAAGCTCTCCCGGAGGTGGGCGTTAAAGACCTCCCTGACAGAGGCTTCCGCCAGACGTTCCCAGCAGACCCTCACAATACGTTTGGGTCTGCCAGGTCTGTCCAGCTTCCTCCCCTGCCAGCGGATCCGACTCACCACCAGATGGTGATCAGTTGACAGCTCAGCCCCTCTCTTCACCCGAGTGTCCAAGACATACGGCCGGAGGTCAGATGACACGACCACAAAGTCGATCATTCACCTCCGGCCTAGGGTGTCCTGGTGCCACGTGCACATATGGACACCCTTATGCTTGAACATGGTGTTTGTTATGGACAAGCTGTGACTAGCACAGAAGTCCAGTAACAAAACACCAATCGGGTTCAGATCAGGGAGGCCGTTCCTCCCAATCACACCCCTCCAGGTAACACTGTCGTTGCCCACGTGAGCGTTGAAGTCCCCCAGTAGAACGACGGAGTCCCCGGTTGGAGCACTCTCCAGTACCCCTCCCAGGGACTCCAAGAAGGCCGGGTACTCTGCACTGCTGTTCCACCCATAAGCTGAGACAACAGTGAGAGACCTATCCCTGACCCGAAGGCACAGGGAAGCAACCCTCTCGTTCACTGGGGTAAACTCCAACACATAGCGGCTGAGCTGAGGAGCTATAAGCAAGCCCACACCAGCTCGCCGCCTCTCACCGCGGGCAACTCCAGAGTGGAAGAGAGTCCAGCCTCTCTCAAGGAGTTGGGTTCCAGAGCCCAGACTGTGCCTTGAGGTGAGCCCGACTATCTCTAGCCGGTACCGCTCAACCTCCCACACCAGCTCAGGCTCTTTCCCCCCCAGCGAGGTGACATTCCATGTCCCATGTCTAGAGTCACCGTCCGGGGATTGGGTCGCCGAGGCCCACGACTGCCACCCAAATCACACTGCACCGGCCCCTTCTGAACCCTCCTGCGAGTGGTGAGCCCACAGGAGGGCGGGCCCACGTCGCTCTTTCGGGCTGGGCCCGGCCGGGTCCTGTGGGCAAAGACCCGGCCGCCAGGTGCTCGCCTGCGAGCCCCAACCCCAGGCCTGGCTCCAGGGTGGGGCCCCGGTGACGCTGTAAACACTTGTAAAAACATTATAATGTCTATGGTGGCGACGCCCCCCCCCCGCGGGCGCCATTGCCTGCAGTTAACTTCAACAAATGACTATCCAGTCAGATCAGGGGTCCGTTTCACAAAGCAGGTTCAACAAACTCTGAGTCTAACCCTGAACTCTGAGTTGATCTACTCTGAGATAGGAAACTCTGAGTTTTCGGTTCCAGAACAGCTGATTTGAGTTAGTTTGATCAACTCGGAGTAGTTTCACCTGGAGTTAAGGGCGTGCACCACCAGTATAAAAAGACAGCATCAATGGAGCTCCGCTTGGACGAGTCACCATGGCAACAGGGAAGAGGAGGGCTACTTTTTTCACCCCACTGGAATTGGAAATATTAATACGCTCATACGGTGAGTTTGCGCACGTTTTTAGAAGGAAGTGCAACACCGCTGCAGCAGCAAAAGAGGGGGAGACGGCATGGGAGAACATTGGTGCTCGGGTCAATGTGTAAGTTTAAATGTAGTCCCTTGCAATCACAATAATATTACAGGGGGAAACTGCTTGAGTGGTAGCCTATTAATTTATTTCTTTTAGGTGCAATCCCACGGGGGAGAAGCGCACTTGGCAGCAGCTTAAGAAGAAACATAAAAACATTGTTCAAACAGGTAAAACCTCGGCATAATCTCAGGGGGGTACCTCATTTTGATCATGTTTTGCATTGTAAAGTAAATATTAAGTGGCTGTTTGACTGTACAGTTGTTTTATCCCAATTATAATATTGTTTTCACACACATAAATGTCTTCTCATCTGAGAGCATGACTTCGGTTGGTAATGTTGGAAATGTGAAGACGAATTAGGTTGTGTATGTAAATGATGGACTGTGACGTGAAACGGTACCGCTCAAAAAGATAATTATCTGGAGATGCAAGAACATCTATGCGCAGTCTGATAGTCATCTCCCGACAAATATTTACTTCTCTGCGCAGTAATGCTGCACCTTCATCCACGGGATCATTATCAAAAGGACATGCCATGGTAGTGAAAATAGTCGCCACCTAATATAACTTCTAATGTAGGACTACTGACTGATTTTTGCAATGATTTTCTCAAAAAACAGACGGCAGAACTATACTACACCAAAACTCGCCTGCTGACTGAATGAATGAGGAAATCAAACACCGCATGTGGCTGAAAGAGGGCGGAGACAGAGAGAAACTTGAGGTTTGTTGAGAAAAACCTGGCCCCGACCAGGTTAGGTTCATAGAGTATGTTACCATGGTAACTGACCGAGAGCTTAAGTTACCTCTCTCTGTGAAACAGGCTAGAGTTACCCCTCTTTCTCTGGTTTGAGTTACCTCCCTTTGTGAAACAGAAAACTCAAGAGTTTCCTTCATTTCAGGGTTAACAGACTCAGAGTTTTCACTAAACCTGCTTTGTGAAACGGACCCCAGGGCTACAGAATCAAAAAATAAACTGCATAGGCAGATTCATTTTTGTATTATACAGTGTTGGTCACGTTACCTTTAAAAAGTAATTAGTTATAGTTACTAGTTACTTCTCCCAAAAAGTAACTGAGTTAGTAACGGAATTACTCCAATATAAAAGTAATTGGTTACCAGGAAAAGTAACTCTTGCGTTACTTTCTTTTCTTCCCCTTTTGAGCTCGGCATTGATTTTAATGTACTCTGCATCTATGTATTTAGAAAATGTCTTTCTGCATGGTGGACCGGCACCTGCTCTCCCTGGTATTTAGCCAATGAAGGAGTCTGGGTCAGCTGTTGATAACGGGAGCAAGTTCTCAACAACATACCTGCCTATCATTGCATTCAGTTCAGTCTGTGTCACAAGTTTTAGTGAAGCTGGAGCACAAACATCCAGCTTTAGCTGCTCGGACGGCTCTGTGTCCTTCTGTGATAGCGGAGCTCACGTTAGCCACACCAGAGGGGTATTGCACAAAACTAGGATAAGGGATTAAGCCGGGATATCTTGGTTATCCTGGCTCAACTTATCCGTGATCCGGTTGCACAAAAGCAGGATAGGGGGCAGTAGGATATGTTATGGTATAAGTTACCATGGAGATTTATTCTGTGGAGCTAGCCTGCTCCAGACCAGGCTAACAGCCAGGCTGAGATTAATCCTAGATTCCCCTGTATTTCCACCGTCAATCCTGTGAGGAATTAATGTGTTTTACAGCATGTCCATGGTCTTTCTAAGTATGTTGCATCATTTTAATTATCCTGCATTAAAATATTACATATATATTGTCATTTTTCATTTCATTTCAATCTGTTGGCTGTTTGTAATTGCAACAGTCTTTTTATATTGATTCAAGTGGTAGTATTATTATTACTTGGGCCAAGTGTTATATTGCTATGCTAATGAAGACTGCTTGTCAAATTGCCATCAGAGGTTTCATAAATATGTTTTATTGCAGTAACTGAGATTACAAAACACAGCTGATGAAGTTGCGAAGGTGTTTTCAATGAAATCTGACGAGGGCAATATAGTATATATAGGCCCAACTCCCATTCACCTGTTCCCTCTTCATAATGGCTTGCCCTTTTTTGGAGGATGTACTGGATGAGGAAGCCCTAATCTTCAGACGAGCATTTAGGAATGAAAGAGTATTCCGGGACAGGTCAGATCCATTGGCCTTTGGAGATGACTATCTCATTGAGAGATACAGATTCTCGGGTGATGGACTGAGATATTTATGTAGGCTGCTGAGTCCAAAAATTCAGCACCAGACTGCACAAAGCCATGCTCTCACTGTACCAGAGATGGTCTGTGTTACATTGAGATTTTTGGCAAGTGGGAGCTTCCTTCATTCTGTTGGGGATGCAGAGAACCTCAATAAAGCAACCATTTGCCGCACATTAAGACGTGTTTGTCTGGCGCTGAAGTCATTCATTAACATATTCATCACCTTCCCTGGACACAGAAGACCCCTCCACATCAAGGAGGAGTTTTACAAGATTGCAGGTAACCTTAATTTCGACATGCAACCATTAGTTTCTAATTTGATCAGTCACAGTTGGATACTCACTATTTTTTGTTACAGCTTTCCCTAACATCATTGGAGCAGTGGATTGCACACAAATCAGAATCAAACGCCCCTCAGGAGAACATGAGGGAGATTACATTAACAGGAAATCCTTCCACAGCATCAATGTTCAGGTAAGAGTGATTTGTGGTTACTATGACTTACATAAATTAATTCTGTGCATTAAATGACCTTAATAGGTTACAACTTAACATTTCAGATGATCTGTGATGCTGACTGCCTTGTCAGCAATTTAGAGGCAAAGTGGCCTGGCTCAGTACATGACTCCAGAGTCTTTTGGACTAGTCCAATTTACGAGAGACTTTCACAAGGTAAGCTACACATTTTATTTGTACTGTAAGCACCTTGGACGTCATGTTTAACTCTGCTGTGTAGTTTTCTAAATTATATCCGACTCCCCTTGTGGACCCCCAAACCCCACCACAGTAGGCCTACAACCATGCACACACCAAGACAACGGCTCGAATCGAGATGACCTTTGGCCTTCTGAAATCTCACTTTCAGTGCCTGCACCACCTGAGGGTTTCCTTGGACAGGGCCTGTGATGTCATTGCTGCATGCGCAGTACTGCATAACATTGCAGGCCTAAGAAAGGAGAGGCCCCCCCGAGTGGCTGTTGAAGTTGACTGGGAAAATGCTCCCATCTTCCCAGACAACATTAATGGCAGACTGGTCAGGGAGCAATATATTGCAAGTTTTTTCACCTAATTTTTGGATTTAGCCTATCCTTAGTTAATAAAATATCTTGAAAGTTACTGTGTGTGCGCACATTTCATTTAGCATTGGTGGTTATTTTAAATTCTACTTCACATTAGAATTTTGGTGGTTATTTTTAAATTCTACTTCACATTAGGGGCAGCTGTAGCTCAGTGGGTAGAGCTGGTGATCAGTGATCAGAGGATCGCTGGTTCGAATCCCGGCTCCCCGGGGTGGGACTGAGCTACATGTCGAGCAAGATACTGAACCCCAAAGTTGCTGATGTGCAGTTGGCACCTTGTGAGGCAGCCACTGCCATCAGTGAGGGTCCTGCAATGAGCTGGCGACTCGTTCAGGGTGAACCCTACGCCCATCAAGTAAACTGGATTTGGCCCCAGTAAGCCCCGCAACCCCTTAGGGGGAAAAAGCGGCAACACCCCGCGACCCTCACGGATAAGCGGACAAGAAAGCATTAATGAATTTTTTTTTATTATTTGGCAGTCATTTTTCTTGGTTGCTTGGATCCTGGAATAGAGAGAGCAAAAGCAACAAAGATTAAAACACTGTATTGCAGTTATGGTTCCTGTGTGCACTGAAATACTCACTTCTCTTTCTAGTTTCTGGATTTCCAGGTCCAGTTTCCTCAGTGTTCGGCGTTTGATCTCAAGCTCTAGATCAATTTCTTGGAGCTTTCTCTTTTTTAATTTGATTTTAATGTCTGCCAGCTCTATCTGTTTCTCCAGGTGCTTAGAATACAATTTTCTGACAGTTTGTGAAGTCTGTAAAAGAAATGTCAATTAGCACTGCAGGACTTCTGCATAATGTCAATTTACTTTAGCCAATACTCATAATGTTACCAGGCTGCTTAGGGGACTGTGCAGCATCTGGGTCCTGTTACACATATATTTTCTATTAGCACCTCATCACTGACTTCAGATCCTTTATGGACTAAATAAGCAGGATATTTCCATAAAATTGGCATACCTCTTGCATTCTGGAGTCCAGTGACACAGTCTCCTCATCTGCAGAAGTACATTCTGCAGCTGCAGATGTGCCTTCCCCCTGCCATATACATACATACATACATACATGTATTGAGAGAACTTGAATTAAGATTTCACAGGACATACCCACCCTGTGATTTCAATACAATGTACTAACCGGATCATCTTCTGGTGGCTCCAAAAGTGTAACCATGTTCCCAGACACTGTAAGGAAATCAAAAGTCAGACAGTATAATATATGTATTTGATTGTGTACCAAGTGCAGTAGTACTGCAATATGTACCTTGCATGAAGCGGACAGTTTCTGTGGCTGGGACAGAGTCGGTTACTGTCCCTCCCTGGATCCCATCCATCACTGGCCTCCCTTTATTTAAATGGAGTGCCAACTCCTCTGCTGGGGTCATATCCTGGCTTGGGCCGCCCCCTGTGCCACTTCTATAGGCTTTTTTTTTGACTGCTACAATCATACAGACATTCAACATGTCAGCAGACACCTAATCTATTCACCTCATTTGTTCACTGTTATCTACTTTAAAGTCACTTACCAGCCTGCAAAATGTTCTTGTATTTAGTCTTAACTTGCTGCCAGGTCCTTATCTGGCCAGACAAGTTTGTTCTTTATGAAGGAGAGAGATAAAACAGATTAAAACGTAACATGAGAAAACTAGCTTAAATGACACTTTGTGGATAATTGTTTGCACTTAATCATACTCTACATTTCAACATGAGTAACATGTACCTCTACTTGCCAAATTTAAAGCAAAGTGTACAACAGTTGATTAGTGGACTTTAAAAGTATCTCCTTTAGTTCTTTAATTGTAACCTAATCATGACAGTTCCAGTGGAGCACTAGTTGTACAGTTTTGAACTACTTACGCATTAAGCCGGTCTGCTATTGTCTGCCAGGCTTTCTTGCGTTCTTTATTTATGGCACTGGTATTGCCTTTTTTTCTTATAATGTCTTTCACATACTCGTAAAACTCCGTAAGGAGCTCTTGCTCGGTGGCCGTAAAAAAAGATGCACGACTTTTGTCCATGTTTCCATCGGTGATTCTGTGAGCGATCGCAAGGTCTATTTAAGTATGCCGTGAACACGCACTTATCCCAACTATCTACACTTGGCTTGGCGCCTTTTCATCCTGGCTTGGCAAAACGTGCAACCAATTAAGCCAGGATGCGCCGAGCAGACCAGGTCAAGCCGCGCTTGCCCAAATATCCGGGATTTCTTTATCCTACTTTTGTGCAATACCCCTCTGGCCTGCTATCATCATCAACAGTCAACAACGGTGTTTTGGGCCACTAGTGTTGTAGAAGCGCGTGCAGTTGAGAGATGCTTCATTAGTGTGAATGCCTTCAGCATTCAGCATTCAGCACAATAGTGTGAATGCTGAAGGCATTCACACTATTGTTCTTCTGGAATTTATTATTATTCCAGATTCCGTACATTTTTCAGCACGTATCTCCTCCTACAAATCTTGAGCAATTGAAACCATTCAAATATCAAAATGTGCAGCTTTGTAAGGACATAACTGCCTGCTTGTGTGCCCATTCATCCTTATGGGGATTTTTTCAAATTTCATTCTGCTATAATCTTGTTGGATTTCAGCTGATGGTCTTATTTCAGATATGGGACTTACGGTTTTGGATTTAGAAGCCCAAGAGCGACAACAACTCCAGCTGCTCTTCCAAAAGCCGCAATGTTAATTTTGAGCCTAATTTTCTTGAGAAGAACAGACGGTACCTGTTTTGTCTCTCGCTCTCCTGCCCTCATTTTACACTCTCCAGAAATATAAACGACATGACCGCGTTCAGCAACTCGTCCTGTAACTCCACATACAAATATTTTGGTGATAACATCACAGTTTTTTCAAAAATCACAGGAGTTTGGGAGGCGTTTGCCCATTCATTCTTATGGGGACATTTTCATCTTTGGCTGGGCTCCTGCTCCAGCGTGTGTACAGCCATTTTAAGCTCTTTCTGCCTTCGACGTTCCACCTTTTCAGCCTTTTTTCACCTTTTTAAATTCTTTCTGCCCTCTTACTCTACAACTTTTTGGCCTTTTCGGTCTTTTTCACCTTTTTTAAGCTCTTTCAGATCTCTTACTCCACAGCCTTTTTAGCCTTTTCATATATTCATCTCTCTACCTTTTCAACTCCTTCAAACACTTAACTTCATGTTCAGCTATGAAAATGTTAAACTTTTTGAACTCTTTTAGCCCTCCTAAGCTTTTCTGCCTTTTCAGCTTTTTAAAATATTCATCTTTCTTTGGAGCTACAGACACCATTCCAAATTCAAAAAATCGCAGGGGTTTGGGAGGCGTTTTCCTATTCATTCTTATGGGGACATTTTCATCATTGGCTCAGCTCCTGCTGCAGCATGTGTGCAGCCATTTTAAGCTTTTTCTGCCTTCAACTTTTCATTTTGTCAACCTCTTTTCACCTTTCAAACTCTTTCAGCCCTCTTAATCCACAGCCTTTTTAGCCTTTTCAGATATTGATCTGTCTGCTGTTTCAACTCCTTCAAACACTTAATCTCATGTTCAGCAATTAAAATGTTCAACTTTTTCAACTCTTTCACCCCCGTCAGCTTTTCTGCCCTTTCAACTTTTTACAAACTCCATCTTTCTGCCTTTTCAACTTCTTCAAACATTCAGCTTCATGTTCAGCTATTAAAGTGTTCAACTTTTTAAACTCTTCCAGCCCTCTGCAGCTTTTCTAGCTTTTCATCTTTTTAAAATATTCATCTTTCTGCCTTTTCAGCTTTCTTTATACATTCAGCTTCATGTTCAGCTACAGACACTGTTTCGCTGTCAATATGTTCAACTTTTTACGCTCTTGCAGCCTTCAACTTTTCTGCCTTTTCAGTCTTTTTTCACCTATTTAAGCTCTTTCAGCCCTCTTACTCTACAGCTTTTCAGATATTCATCTTTCTGCATTTTCAGCTTTTTCATACATTCAGCTTCATAATCAGCTCGATAAACTGTTCAGCTATCAAAATGTTCACCTTTGTTAGCCCATTCAACCTATTACTTTTAAGCCTTTCTGCCTTTTCAGCTTTTGAAAATTCAGCTTTTTCTGCAAATTCCCAGCCTAGTTTTATGCATTTTCGGCAGTACATTCAGCAGATTTCCGAAATCACTTAAGCTTTCAGCATTCACATTAATGACATTTCAAGATGGCGCTGTAGGAGACGGCAGCCTATCCGGTCGCTCTGCAGCACTGTTTTTGTTTTTACCTCTTTTTTCTACTCTTTCGGGTATTTTTAATATTTAACTTCTTCACAAAGTATTTTACATGTATCCTAGGGATACAGCAGACTCCAAAATACAGACGGGAGTCAGCTCTCTCGTTTACTCTAGAGAGCAGTTGCTGGCTCTTGGGACGAGCACACCTGGACAGAGACATAACATCCCACTGGAGCTGCGGAGGAGATACCGAGGCTGTAAGGCTGGAGCTAAGCTAAAGGCTACGCTAGTGGACAACCGGAGGCACTTCAAACCATCGATTCCCTCCATGATTATGGGGAACGTCAACTCGCTGCCGAAATAGATGGACGAGCTGGCTGCTCTGGAGAACCAGCGGATCTACCGTGAGTGCAGCCTGTTCATTCTTACGGAGACATGGCTAACAGAAAGCATACCGGATGCTAACGTGGACCTGAGGGGATTCACAGCAGTGAGAGCCGACAGGGACGCAAAGGCATGTGGCAAAAACAAAGGTGGGGGACTCATCATTTATGTGAACAACCGTTGGTGTAACCCCAGCCATGTCATCGTGAAGGCGGCTTTGTGTTGCCCTCATCTGGAGCTGCTGGCCGTTAGCTTGCGGCCATACTATCTACCGAGTTCAGTCACGTGATCGCCCTCTGTGTTTACATTCCTCCGAGAGCAGATGCGGCCGCTGCCTGCGAAAGGATACACAGCGTCACAGCACGGCTGCAGATGTAACATCCTGAGGCCTTCATAATAATATCTGGAGACTTCAATCATGTCACCCTGGACTCTACACTGGCTGCTTTTCACCAGGTTGTCAACTGCCCCACCAGGAAGAACAGGACGATTGACTTACTGTATGTTAAGGAAGCATACAGAGTCACTGCCCTCCCCCCACTGGGCAAATCAGACCACAACCTGGTGTACATACAGCCCCAGTACACCCCCCTCGTCCAAAGGCAGGCTGTCACCACTCGCTCCATCAGGAGATGGACTCCTGAAGCAGAGGAGGCCCTGAGAGACTGCTACGACACCACGGACTGGGATGTGCTGCTGGGTGCACATGATGAGGACACTGAGGGGATTACTCACTGTCTCACAGACTATCACAACTTCTGTGTAGTCGTGGTTGCCCCCACCAAGACTGTTCAGTGTTACTCAAATAACAAACCATGGGTAACACAGAGAGTCAAGGCTGTCCTCAACAAAAAGAAAAAGGCCTTCAGGACAAAAGACAAGGAGGAGATGAAAGCAGCACAGCGGGAGGTGAGACACTGTCTGAGGGAGGCGAAAGACTCCTACAGCGAGAAAGTGGAGCAGAAGCTGAGGGAGAACAACATGAGGGAGGTCTGGGAAGGCGTCAGAACCATCACAGGCCACAAAGCAAGGACCAGCACAGAGGGAGAGGGTGTGGAGAGAGTGAACGACCTGAACAACTTCTTCAATAGGTTCAGCTACTCCACTCCCTCCCCCCAACCCCCAACTGCAGCCAGCTCCAGCTCAGCCAGCTCCCCTCCCCCTCCCAGTGCATCCCTCCCTCCCCTCTCTCCCACACCAGCTCCTGCTCCATGCCCCCCCTCCCCTTCAACGACAGCTGAGCAGCCCCCCTCCCCTCCCCCCCACCTCCCCTCAGCCTCCTCCCTGCTTCACAGCTGACCAGGTGAGAGGAGAACTGAGGAAGCTCCGGCCCCGGAAAGCAGCCGGACCAGACAACGTGTGTCCCCGTCTCCTAAAGACCTGCGCAGCTGAACTCGGGGAGCCACTTCAACGGGTCTTTAACATGAGCCTGCAACTCGGGAAAGGTCGGTGTGGAGGATGCCATCCTCTACTTTCTACACCGAGCCCACTCGCATCTGGACAAGGGAAGCGGCACAGTCAGGATCTTCTTCCTGGACTTTTCGAGTGCCTTTAATACTCCAGGAAAAACTAAACAGAATGCGAGTGGACCCCTGCCTGGTTGCTTGGATTTCCAGCTACCCCACTGACAGATCGCAGTATGTCAGGCTGAAGGACATCAAGTCTGACACTGTGAACAGCAACATAGGAGCGCCGCAGGGGACTGTGCTCTCCCCCCTCCTCTTCACTCGGTACACAGCGGACTTCTGCTACAACTCTGAAACGTGTCACATCCAGAAGTTCGCAGATGACACAGCCATCATGGGGTGTATCAGAGATGATGAAGAGGAGGAATACAGGAGCCTGGTGAGGAACTTTGTTGTCTGGTGCCACACAAACAACCTGCAGCTCAACACCTCAAAGACTAAAGAACTGGTCATTGACTTTGGGAGGGACAGACCCAGACCTAGACCAGTTCTGTTAGGAGCAGAGGAGGTGGGGGTCGTGGAGACCTACAAATATCTTGGGCTGTGGCTGGACAACAAGCTGGACTGGACGAGCAACACCAAGCAGCTGTCTAAGAAGGCTCAGAGCAGGATGTACTTCCTGAGGAGGCTGCGATCCTTTAACAGCAGCAGGAAGCTCCTGCGGATGTTCTACCAGTCTGTGGTCGCCAGCGTTCTCTCCGACGCTGTGGTGTGCTGGGGTGGGAGCACATCAAAGGCAGACCTCTACAGGTTGGAGAAGCTGGTCAGGCGGGCCGGCTCTGTAGTCGGCATGAAGCCGGACCCTCTGGTGACAGTGGCAGAGAGGAGAACCCTCAACAAACTGCGGGGCATCATGAACAATGCCAACCACCCTCTTCACACTGTCATCAGCAGCCGGAGGAGCCGGTTCAGCGACAGGCTGCTCCTTCCAAAGAGCCGGACAAACAGACTGAAAAACTCCTTTGTCCCCCGTGCCATCAAACTGTTCAACTACTGAAAAAATAACGCCGTTATTAACGCCGTTATACTTAAACGCTGTTACTCCCAACACTGGTATTATATGAGCAATATACTTGCGTGTGCCGCTCGTTATAATTCTGTTTAATTATTTTTCAGTTGATGACTACATTTTTAAAACAAGTTCCCAGCTACTTCAGTTGTTGAGGAGAATCAGGCCCCTGAGGGCACTGATCAGCTTTGCTTCCAAACTGGCATGGTGTTCATTATGACTCTCTCTATTATACATTTTCGATCCTAGAAGGTTTTATATTTGTAATCGGAGCTGCCAGTGGGGGGAAACTCTACTCTGTATATTCAATGGGCCGCATAACCAGGAAGTAAACCAGGCGTATGCACTAGGCGAGCAATTCTCATTTGTTTGTGTAAAGATGCCAAAGAAGTTATGAATGATATGATGATTGGCCTGTTATTGAGACAGTCAAATAAAAATTCAATTGCTGGTTAGCCAGAGACCTATCTATACATGTCAAGAGTATTCTAAGCTGAGGGGATGACAAGAGCTTCTTATGTGTACTCATCACTAGATGTCTCTAAATCCATATGTTCCAAGCTAGACAAAATCATGTTTAGTTTATTATGGAAAACTAAGGCAAACAACAACAAACAAACAAACAAAAACCTGTTCTTTCCTACCCTGTAGCTGAAGGGGGACTTAATGTTCAGACTTTTACAGTATTCAACCAAATTATAAAAATCAACCGTATTAAAAGATTCCTTAAGTGGATGGGAGGGATGCTTTTTTGTTTATTCCTGTGGTGCATTTGCTTCATTGCTAAATCTGGCTGACTAAAAACATGCCATACAAACAAATCGTAGTTTAGGATTAGGATTTTCTTTGCAACTCTAATGAAATATGACGACCCAACCCTACACATACAAATATGGTAAAACCTTTACTGTCAACCTAGAGTGCCTTAAGAGAGGGAGTGGCGACAACGGAAGTTCAAAACGCTGTCCGATCACGTGGTCCATGTAGCCTCCAAAAATTCCCGGAAGTGCTTAGCGGGCAATAGAAAACAATAGGAAAACCACGATAATTTTTGACTTGAGTGAGGCAGACTAACAGACAAGTCTGGACTCACAGCAGCATTATGATGATAACCGTGAAATTCATGGCAAATAAATTACATTTTTATTTGAATTTATTGCAAATAAATGGAAATCTATCACTATGTGTTAACTATTCCTACTTATCAATATATATGCATTTGTGTAAACTGCTTTGAACTCTGTTAACTTTACTAAACCTGTACAGTCTTCTGGCCCTCTGTTCCTGATCCATGTCATAAAATCCACAAGCACACCTATAATGGATTGTCAAGTTCCACTGTGCCGTAAGTTAATGGAAATAGCAAAATCTTCCGGAAATCCAGGGAAAGAGTGTGCCCAGCTAGCAATTTATTGTTCCAAAAATGTTCTGAGAATGTTACTGAGAATGTTCTCTTAATGTTTTCACCAGGAAGTTTTTGTTAAGTTCCCAGAATGTTCGAGGGCAACGTTCTCTAAAAACATTCCAAAAACGTTTGGTGATAACTAGGGATGCACCGATTGTGAAATTCTGGGCCGATACCGAACAACTTGGCCGATGGCCGATGCCGATGTTCTTTCTTTTTATTCATTCCTTTTTTTTGTGCCACAGAAACATACAAGTCTTTCAGCTCTTCATAACACTATCCTTGAATGAGCACAAATCCAATGAGACCAATTTATGAAACAAAAACAACCTTCAATGTCACTTTCTGGTTGACATTTAAGATAACCTTAGTTCACATGACAAGATTTCGGGGAGACAGACCTTGGCAAAGTGATGTCGACTCGGCGGCGTGTAGCGTGGCTCCATAAACTTTATTAGACTCTGAAAGCCCACGTCCTCCACTACAGAGAAAGGCTGGTCATCTAAAGCAATGAACTCCATCACCTTGTTTGTTTTTGCTTTGGCGCTGTCTGGAGGCAGCTGTTTGGCTTTCCTTAAAGTCCGTGTAAAGCAAATATAAATTTGTGTGATGAGTTTGTCATACCACAGAAACATGTGTCATTGACCACTGAGCCAAATTTGAAAGATTAAAAAAATTGCCAAGTATATAAAATTAGGTCTCAAAATCCTGGAAAAACAAGCACTTCTCTCTGCTGTGAAACGCTGGGGGCGTGTCAGTTAGAGGCGCTGGAGCCACGCCCACGCAGGAGGGGAGCTGCCTCCGTGTACTGCAGGAGGACCTAACCTATTTTTTTTTGTATGAAAATCTTTATTTAACATTTGCAAAAGTACAGACAATCAGATATAGTAGGCACTGAGTGATAAGACAAGATACAAAATGAATAAAAAATATATCTCTTGATAAAATAATACATGTAATTGGAATAGAATAAAATAAATATGTATAAGGCATTTCTTTTTTTGGGGTAAGTGAAAATGACTTTAAGTATTGTAGTGTCCGTTCACTTTTCTTATTGGGCATTACTTTTAAGGTGTCTATGTAAAGAATAAACTCATTTGTGAAGACATTAAAGTTTGGGAGGGCCTTGGAAAATTTACTCTGATGGATGTGGAATTTACCTATTAAAATCATGAGGTTTATTGTGGAGCAAATTGATTTGTCGTTATATTCAAATTTTGAAATAATATCTTTGGGTCTTATTGTTACATATTGTTTAGTTTTGTGGAGGACCTAACCTACAGTAACAATGGAAGCTACTAGCAGCGTCATCGATGGACCCAGCCAGACCCGTTTGAGCCATCAGAGCCAGAAACTGACTCTGAGTCAGACACTGATAGTGCTCAGCCTCGTTCCTCACAGGCCATGTTTTATATTACACACAAACATAACACCCCAGTCTACATATAACTCCTTGTCATAGCTATATTGGTGCACATATAAGTATAATATGTGGATTATCATTGTGCTGTCAGATGGACTCGGGACTCAGGGACTCAGGCCAAATCATGTCATGATTAAATGCAATAACATCTGCTAACATTACATGGGCATGACAGGATGCACGATGTAAAATCACCTTCAGGATTGGCACCTTCAGCAAAATGCATTTAATTGCCCTTGCACGTTGTGTCCGAGCCGGCCGGGCGACACACTAACCAGGGTTCTCCCCAGACGGTGGAACAGCAGCGCTGCGACGCTATACTCATCCTCAATGTTAGCTGCTTTACAGTGGGTGTTTGTGGGCTGCAGCGATCTTGTAAAAAAAAAAAAAAAAACACCCTCTGCGCACTCTGGCGGTGACGAGCATCCGACCGTTCCCTGGCTGATGGTGATAATGACCGGGATAACAACCAGGTCGGGCTCGGACAGAGAATCTAAAGTCTGGCCGGTGGCGGGGATGAGAGCACCTGTTGTCGGCAGGACGGTTGCAGTGACGGTGACGGTACATGTCATGTTAATGACGTCGGTGTTTCCTCAGGTGTTCCCTGAAGGTGTTCCTCTTGTCTACCTAAACCCGCGGACAGTTTTTAATCATATGGATGCTGTAATAATGTGTAGTGATCTAGATTCTGACCCACCAAACATCCTGGACAGTGACGGAGTGAAGTTTTTCACGCTAAATTGCATAATTATACATAATCACCATCAGTAAACAGGACGCTGTCTGGCTCTGTCACTCGTGGGGACGGAGGCTGTTTTCCGGGGGAAAGTTCCCTGAAGTCTCGGTCAGGAGGGCTGGCAGTCGCGGGTGATTTATTTTCATCACAAACACTCGGTGAGTTAAAGTCTATGCCGGTGACAGACGCTGTTTTCTGCGCAGAAATGTGATGACGAGTCGGGAGGACAGGCGGAGGACGGACAGGAGGACGGACGCTTCTCCACATACAGCTGCGGCATTTGTTTTCCTCATATAAGTTGCTAAAGACGGTTACAGTTACTATATTTTTGTCCTGTCCTGTAACGTTGCTTTGTGGGACATTTCTCTGTATTTAGTTGAGTGAGGGACCTGTGCAGTTATCAGACTGTCAGACCGACACGCCATCGCTCCGCGCCTCTGGATTATCCGTTCACACTGGGACGGCTCACCAATAATGCTCCACATACCGCCGGTGGGACCCGCCGTCAGCGGGACGGAGAGTGTCGGCTGCGGCCACATAAGGCCACTGCTGAAGCTGACGCGCTGAACTTATTTATACCACTTCTGCAGCAGGGCAGGGTTTATGCAAATCATGGCCGCGTTACGTAATGTGGCCATGATTTGCATAAACCCCCCCATGATTTCTGACCCGCCCATAAAATCCTGAACACAGAAATGTTGAAAAATAGTTTGTGAGCCTAGCTCCAAAATTAAATTCTAAATGGTTGAATGGCTTTTACATGCCTTAAGTAAACACATTTATGACCTGTTTAATGTGTTTAGAAGAAAATGGCTGATTTTGCTTTACACGGACTTTAACTTTTTGGCAACAACAATAATGTAAAACGTACTGTAAAACACTTGTGTTGATCTGACATTATCATCCTCCTGAATTTATCTCTAACTTTGTCACCCAGATCCATACTCGCATTTTACATGCATATTACGTGTCATTCAATCCCAGGAGAGGGATCCGACTCTTTTGATCTTCTTGAGGTTTCCTCCATTGCTCACCCTTTAGGAAATCAGTCCCATGTAGCCTGTGCTGTAGAATACATATTAACCTCTTCCACTCCCACCATATTTTGAAGCAAAAACGCTTAAAATTCCATGCTCAAATTAACTTATAATGGCTGTAGCTTCTGAACCACTTTGACTATATGCATGAATGAGGGATGCCAGAAAGGGGACACTATAAAGTCTCTTCTGAAAGTGTCAGAAAGTTTTCAAGTATTACTGGACCAGAGCAGTGGGCCAGTAAGTGAGCCAGAAATTAAGACTTTTTGTCCGCCTGAAAATAAATTAACTAATAATAATAAAAAATGGTCAGTGTGCCTTTATCCATAAAGGTAAATGACAGTATGGGCCTGTAAGCACACTATCAATGAACACCTGGTTCAAATTTGAAGAAGATAGCACAAAGTGTGACCATTCTGCAGTGTTTTTCATGATAAGATCCAGGCGGAGATTACAATCCAAATGGACACATGATAAACAAATGGTATACTGAGACAACAAATTTTATCACACAAATTTGCAATGTTGAACTGTTCAATTATTTTTGGGCATTGCTAACCTTTTACCAATGTGAGAGAGACTGCATGAAAAGTGGGATTTTCGTCAGTATGCGGCACTGTAGATTGTCGTGGAAGTTCAGGTTTACGACTGCAAACGGCAGTAGAGACAGTAAATATACAGGACATTCAATATGATAACGTACGATGATGAACTCACTCGTCAATTTCCGGATCGATCCCGTGTTGAAAAAGTTTTTCCTCCTCAGAGATATAATCCTCATCGCTGTCAGATGAATCGTCAAAAATCTTTTGTAAAACTTCTTCTCTCGAGAAACGTTTTCCATTGTCTTTGCCATTGTGACGTTCGACAACACCGCGGTGGTTTCGCTCTCTTACACACTCTTCTTCTTCTTCTTCTTCTTCTTCTTGTACACATTTACGATTATTCACACGGTCCCCCATCATAATAATATCAACACACACAGCCCCGGAAGCTGGCAACATAAACATCCGTGTCTTCCTGTAATTTCAAAATAAAACCGAGGGACCGTCTCATTCGGTTGAAACGAAGAAAGAGAGAGAGAAAAAAAACGATTTATAACGACGATTACGCGTTTGGACTGTGGATATTTCGTATATTCTTGTACAAAACAAATAAGAAATAAAATAAATAGATACTTAATTTTAAAAAAATAACCTAATGAAGCTACTGATACCAAAAACGTCATGTTTAGTGTTGTAGTAAAACTGGGCAAGCTGAGACTGCAGAAGGGGAGGGGCTTAGGGACGCCGGCGTCCCCTGGGAGTTGAAAAACCCCTTGGGATAATTTTGAGATTTGTATTGGGCTATAAAATGATTTGTTTGATTTTACCTGAATATCATTGAATCATTAATTGTGATTGCTTGTGATAAGGTAAGCCTACTAGGTCTGTGTGTAAGAATCAGAATGACACTGATTGCCATTAGGGCAACTGCAGACAGCGACCTTGCACAGGGGCGAGCAGCCAGTGGCCAGACAGCATGGATCTGGCATTAGTTGCTTTGTAGCTGATAAATGGCTTTCTGAGGTAACTTAGCCTGCTTCCCTGGAGCTGACATGGGTTTATGACATTAAAAAAAACAAGTTCTGTTATCTGAGGCCTTAAAAACATCCCCAAAACATTTTCCAAATGTTGCTTTGAGAATGTTCTTTCTTTGTTAACATATCACATTACAGAAACGTTTTATAAAAAAAAACATTCTGTAATCTGAAGCCTGAAAAACATCCTGAAAAGATTTTCTGAACGTGATGATGTTATTCTTTTGTGAACATGTAATGTTGTGGTAATTATTTATAAAACAATGTCCCCCAAACGTCCTCAGGATGTTGCAGTGAGAATGTTATTCCTTTGTGAACATATCACAATATAGAAACAACAAAAGTTCTGTAATCTGAGGCCTTAAAGGGACTTAGGGCAGGATTTGTGAAAAAATGAACATTCATTATAAGTATTGTAATGCTAATAGGTGATGAAGCGTTCAAAACCAAAAAGAATGAGCCCACCCACGTATCTCTCCGTTGCCTTGAACAGGCTGTGTGCTGCATAATGTACTGCAATTCGGGGCCCGAATTTCCCGCGCAGTCCTGCGGACGTGACGTCAAATGACGCTGAATGCGCGTCCTCGACGGCTTGGAGACCGGAAGAAGACAAGCACGGTGGATCCAAACTAGTGTTTGCTTAGAAATGGATTCTGCTACGGCCAGAAAATGACCCAGCACCACACGAAGTCCAATAAATAGTTATACTGAGAGGAACACGAAGGTTTTATAAGCGGCAAGTCGTGAGTCGAAACGAAATTACGACCAAAGCCGGGCTGGCACTGGAATAAACATCGGATATGCGTTCGGCTCATGGAGGCAGCTTCAGCCTGAAGTGGGACTGAAAAAAGATGCTGACATGGCTCATTTCCTAGTAACCAGGTAAGAAAACATTACACGTCATGTTTAGAGCTTGATTTGAAATTCTTATGAGATTACCGAGGACTCGGAGTGTGCTAACGTGCAAAGTAGCGTTAGCTGCTAACATGTATCTTAGTCCGGTCCTGTGTAGTTACAGACTGCGCATTTTCCACGGTCCATTAGTCTGAAAACGAAGTTAGAAATATGTCCCTTCATGTATAGGACCGAAAGCCCAACTGTTATCCGGGAGGTGATGTTAGCAGCTGGCTGTAGCAACAGGCTAACGGTTTCTGTGTCCGTGTAGTCAGATTAGCCGCTAGCTACACACAGCGAGCCGGCTTCCTAGCTGCTTCATGCGTGTAACGTTAGGGGATAAGGCTATATCATACACACAGCGAGGCGGCTCCTGTCTCGTTCCCGTCCCCGGGAAATACGCTATTTAGGGGGTACAGTAACGGTATTTACAGGCTACGTGTTAGGGGCTATTGTGTTGACTCGTTGGTGACACTGTTGGGATGTAGCTGAATAAAAGGCAGTTTAGAGCTAACCGTGAAGTGCACAGTCGCATGTAAACAAGCTCAGGCGGTGCTTTATAAATTGATTCATTCATTTGAAAGTCTGGCACTTCTATTTGTAATGCTCAAACAATCAGCATCAAACCATTAGTTATATCGGTTCTGCCAGGGTAGAGTTGAAAATAATAATTACTAGATTTGATTATGAAGCTTTGTGAGCATGTGTTCTAACTCTACTTTTCTCTTCTCTCCATAAAGGCCTCAGCTACATGATCCAGAGTTGTGAGCAAGAAAAGAGAGAAGACAAGACCGTCTTGTCTACCACACACTGATTTTATTATAGACATGTAAAAAAGAAATACAAAATAAAAATTTGTACATAATGCAAATTTGTAAAATACTTTCCTTTCACTGTAAACTTTGAACATAAGATACATATTGTAAATAAATTGCATTTATTTTTGGATGAAAGTGGAATCTTTGGCTAAAAATGTTTATTTTTTGAGGTATTGTGATCACAGATACACAAAACAGTTGAAAAGTTTAGTCTGGCATCCTAAATGGAGCTTCTTTGTAACCTGTGTAGTTCACAAAGGGGTTAGGGAGTTTTGGCTCGGATGTGAAGAACACAGCAGCTCCAGGCAGGACATCTCCAGGTGGACACTCCTGCTCAGACGCTGGTCCGGAGCCTGCCGAGACAGACTCCTCCTCTGAAGACTCCTCCATGTGTGCCACTCCTTCCATAGTCAATTCCAAATCCTGAAACAAAAACAATGAGAATTAGAATAACTTTATTAATCCTCAAAGGGATGTTATGATTTTACTTGATGTTATTTTTATTCTGATTCAACTTAGTATAATACCAGCTATGATTTATTATTTACTGTTATGGTGCAGTGCTATTCATATTGTCTTATAATGGGAATGGTTTCACACATGATCTCAGTGGCACTGGCACATAACACTTGAGACATTGAATCATACTACTGCTGTTACACGATAATGACTGCACACTTATGTGAGTGTGTTTACAAGCTTTATCCAATGTTATAAATATTAGCTATGTTGGTAAGTACCACAGTAAGAAATTAGCTGCAGCTACAAGCCAAATACTCGTCAAACACCATAACGTTTGTGGCAGTAGCATTAGATTCACAAAACAATGGCTATCGCTAGGTCGATATTCACCGTGGCTGGTGAAATTTGAACTTTAGTAACCATTTGGCCAGTGTAAAGTAAACGTATTTACACTATAACTATCATTTTGCTGAATTAATGCGCAAATGTTGCCAAAGAAATATACTAAAGTTGCACTAAAATAAACACTTGATTTACTTACTTCATCGCTTGAGATGATGCTGTTCGCAGATGTAGACTACCAACAAAGTTCCGGGGAGGCATGAGCGGAGGTCTTGCAGTAAACAGTGACGTGAACAGCGAGTAAATAAATGACGTGTCACAGCATCAGCTGCACTGCTGTGAAGAGCTCATGCGCGCTCCCGCGTCGGCTTGGCTGATGGCTGCAGCCGTAGTGTCGCTATTGAGTCTTATTTCTAGATCCTGCCCTATGTCCCTTTAACAACATCCCCAAAAAATCCTAAGAATGTTACAACTAAAACATCCTTCCTTTGTTAACATATCACATTTCAGGAACATTTTAGAATGTTCTTTTCTGTGATCTGAGGTATCAAAGCATTTTCCATGTGTAGCTTTGAGAATGTTTTTCCTTTGTTATCACATAACATCGTGGGAGCGTTTTATAAAAAACGTGCCGAAATCTGAGGCCTTAATAACATCCTGAAAACATTTTCCGCATGCTGCTTTGACAATGTTCTTCTGTTGATATCGTGTGACATTGTGGGAATGTTTTATTAAAAAACTTTATGTAATTGGATGCCTTTAAGACATGCCGAATTCTGAAAACAGTGTTGCTTTGAGAAGATTTTTTCTTGTTATCATATAACATTGTGGGAATGTTTTAAAGAAGAACATTCTATATATGTTAACTCAGCAACATCACCAAAATATTCTCAGAATGTTGCAGATGAAGTGTTCCACCTTTGTTAACATATCACATCACAGGAATGTTCTATGAAGAATGTTTTGTGAACTGAGGCCTTCATAACATCCCGAAAACATTTTCCAA
Source organism: Diplodus puntazzo (assembly GCA_963678695.2). NCBI lineage: Eukaryota > Metazoa > Chordata > Actinopteri > Spariformes > Sparidae > Diplodus > Diplodus puntazzo. The sequence continues at coordinate 708,636 of OZ023168.1, read as the reverse complement.
GTGTTGCTTAAAGAATGTTTTTCCTTTGTTATCATATAACATTTTTGAAATGTTTTATAACAAACATGATATAATCTGAGGCCCTAATAACATCCTGAAAACATTTTCCAAGTGTTGCTCACAGAATATGCTTCCTTTGTTATCATATAACATTGTGGGAATGTTTTAAAGAAGAACATTCTATATATGTTAACTCAGCAACATCACCAAAACATTCTCAGAATGTCGCAGACAAAGTGTTCCACCTTTGTTAACATATCACATTATGGGAATGTTCTATGAAGAATGTTTTGTGAACTGAGGCCTTCGTCACATCCCGAAAACATTTTCCAAGTGTTGCTTACAGAATATGCTTCCTTTGTTATTATATAACATTGTGGGAATGTTTTAAAGAAGAACATTCTATATATGTTAACTCAGCAACATCACCAAAACATTCTCAGAATGTCGTAGACAAAGTGTTCCACCTTTGTTAACATATCACATTACAGGAATGTTCTATGAAGAATGTTTTGTGAACTGAGGCCTTCATAACATCCTGAAAACATTTTCCAAGTATTGCTTACAGAATATGCTTCCTTTGTTATCATATAACATTGTTGAAATGTTTTATAACAAACGTGATATAATCTGAGGCCCTAATAACATCCTGAAAACATTTTTACACTGTTGCTTTCGGAATGTTCTTCCTTTGTTTTCGTGTAACATTCTTGTAATGTTTTATAGAAGGAAATTCTATGATATGTTACCTCCCCCATATCCCCAAAATGTCCCAAGAATGTTACAGCTAAAACATCCTTCCTTTGTTAACATATCACATTACAGGAACGTTTTAGAAAAATGTTTTGGGATTGTATGCCTTAATAATATTCTGAAAACATTTTCCACATGTTGCCATGATAATGTTCTTCCTTTGTTATCATATAACATTGTAGGAAAGTTTTATAAAAGCTGTTCTGTAATCAGAGGCCTTAAAAACATACCAAAAACGTTTTCTAAATGTTGTCTTAAGAATGTTCTTCCTTTGCTATTTCGTAACATTATGGGAATGTTTTATGGAAGAACATTCTATAATCTGTTACTTCAACAACATCACCAAACAGTTTCAGAATGTGGCACCTAAAACATTCTTCCTTTCTTAACATTTAACGTTATAGGAACATTATTTGAAATGACAAACATCCTTAAAATGTTCTCTGAACATTAGATAAAAACATTTTTAAAAAAAACATAATAAGAACTTGTAGGGAATGTTAGCCAATGTTGTGGGAACATTCCCTGCTAGCTGGGTGTTCACCTGGAGAGAACAAAATATGCAAGTCCATATGTCCCCCCAGCATGTTTTAAAAAAGGATTCATTGAAAGAAATGTTGAGCAAGGGACTTCTCTCCACTGAGTGGCGCTGCCACAATCTGCACAGTGCAGCATCCACTAAAGAAATAGAAAGCGTCTACCCCATTTTATATGGACATGGTGGCTTTTCTAAGAGATAGCTGTTTTTCTCAGTTTTCACTGACAAAAAAGACAACTGATGCCTTTTCGAACAGACCATGGTCAGCTTTGACTCTGTTGGGGGAAAATGGCATTGTCCTTGTCATGAAAGGGGACAATCACGTCGCTGTGTCCATCACATTATGGCCATTTGGTGGATCTTTCAGGATTCAGAGTATCTTGCCAACTGTGACGCCCACACAGAGGAGATTGAAGACATGGAAACTGAGATACTTGAGACGAACCGCCTCTGCCATCCACAGTAAATGACCAAAGACTTTGTATCAAAATACAAACGAATACCACCAATACAGGAAATACCACTGGAATTGCGAAGCAAAGAGAAGCCACCACCTTCATGCTTCATCCCAACTGAGGAAAGTTGTCCATATTGCCCTGGACCAACACCACCAGGTCTTCAAGCAGAAACCCGAACAACACAAGCCACCGTTTATGGATACACATATATTCAAAAAGGTAAGGAATTTATACATTAAATGAACCCAATGCACTGGGAACTACAATAACTGTTATTTGTGCTTTTTTTCCTCAAAATTTAAAAGATATTGTTCCACAAATATATTCCAAAAATTAAAAAACTTTCAGTTTTACACAATTCACTTCTCAAAATCAAGCTTTTAAATGATAATTTGCCATTTGTTAGGGAATGTGTAATATCTTGAATATACCCTTGTAAGTGTTCACAAATGACTGCATCAATGATTATCAGTATTATTTTACATGAAAATCATTGAGCTATCTTTTGTTAGCTTAGTCTGATGTCAGAAATGTTGTCCTTTCTGTCAATTTAAAGGTGTCTCGGTTGCAGTAAAGAAGTGCCCAATCTGCAAAAAACATGTCAGTTTCCAGGAGTACACATCCGGTTTTCACAACTTCAATGACAGGGTGTTGCTCACTCTTCCGCTATAAACCCGAACTGGTCTCTTCTTTGGCTGTAAGTTTTTAAAAATGTACAGATGAAACTTTTATGTTTGCATGGTGTTAATTCTTCTATTGAAGCATATGCTGATACTTTGTCATTGTGTTTGTGCACAATTGTTCATGAGCCTTCTGGTGTACATAACATTTTACTGTTAATCCTCTAAATGTTTGTTTCTCCTCTTATCTAGAACAAGACAGCCTGTGGGCGGATGTTAGACACCATCACCCTATTTAACAATAACTCATACCACCACCAGACTGTTCGCAAGGCTTTCCACCACTTCAAATTTGAGTACTCTTGTCACCAGTGTGGCCATAACCTTCCAGTTGTTATTGCTGATGCCAACTGGAAATTGGCTTTCGATGTGCCAGGCAAGTTTATGAAATCCATGTACTCATAACATTCAGTTATTGTCATAATCACCCCCCCCCCCCCCCACTGATATGAAAAGAAATATGAGTATGAGAGTTATCATATTCAATAGATTTTATATGCCAGATAAGTCAAATCAAAGGCGAATATGTTTGATAATGTTTCCCATGACTGTTGTTCTTTCGTGACACTCAGTTGGAACATTCAAGAGGCCAGACCTGGATACTGTCACAGACAAGCACCTTCATATGGACATTGAGAAGACATGGGCAGACCTTGATAAGGAGTTGATAGCTGAGGGCTTCACATCAGGTTTGTAGGAATTGCTCATAATACTATTATTTATTGCACCATTCGTATTCTCTGGTAAAATTATAGAATGATGTGTTATTTTCTTCTTGTTAATGTAAATGTGCCAGGTAAAAATTTTGTTTATATCCATCACCAAACAAAATTATACCACAAAGACAAAAGTACACATGATTATAAGTGCATATTATTTGTACTTTATTTTTTAATAGGAACGTCCACATAAAACCCTTTTAGTTCAAGGCTGTCCTATTCATCTTTGGCTCCATGGATGGGAAAACACACACGGGTCGGAAACATTCTCCCAAAGACTGAAATAAAAAAGGGGTTAAAGAAGAGGTCCGGAGAGACAAGAGTGTCAAGCCAGAAGGTTGATGAAGACATTATACATGCGCTTCTTGACTCTAAAAGGGTGTGTATTAACTCCACAATTATTTTAACAGAATTTTGAATTTAAATTTAAATTCCTTTGAATCTAAACTGCAAAATACATTGATTATTTCAGCCCCCAAAGAAAGAACTGCAAGACGCTTGTGGAGCACTTGGTGTCAGTTCCGAGGGATCAATAGCAGACTTAATCAACCGACTAGAAGAGCTGTTGAACTTCAAGGAGCTGTACCCAAAGCTCTTTGTCAAAATACAAAAAACAGGAGGTGAGAAATAGAAAAAAATCCAGTGTTTTACAAAACGTGACTAAATTTATGGATGAAAATTAATCAAAATTATGCTTTATTCTCCAGGTGGCGTGTTGCACTTCTCCTGTACCCATGGAGTTGTGTACAATGTGAATTTCTTGTTTTGGGCTGAATCTGCAAGAGATCATGTAGATGGCCTTCTCAGTTTCAAGAGTTTCCCAACAGTTTACAATTCAGATGTTGCAGGCCAGGTTGCACGGCACATCAATAACAGAACACAGCAGAAGTACTTCCAAAACAATGATGGCCGGCTGTGCGCACCATCAAAACAAAACATCCAAGCGGCCTTAGATAAGAAACTTGAGGTGGACCTTGAGTGGGTCAGTAACCTCAGGTCTCCAGCAGCACCACATCCAGAAGGACAAGACAAAGACCGGTTCACTGCAGCACATTCTATCACAAAAACTCACCACAGATATGCGCTGTATGACAGGTTTCATCAGAAGAATCAGAAGAGACTGGAGGAAAAACTGAGAAGCCTGAACATCTGCCCTGCTCTACGCTCAGAGATAAATTCCTCTGTGGCAGAACAGTTCAACCGTGAGCTGGCAGCATTCCGGTATTCTGTGTGTCAAATGAAGGAGGCACATTTTAAACAAACTGTTCGAGTTTTCGTAGAACTACACAATGACAAAATCAACCATCGCTTCATGACTTAAACATGTCAACGATTTGCAGCACACCACTGATGTTAGGACGGTACGGCACACTGGTGTTTGAATCTTCAGGTGAGATCTTTCATCTAAATAGTCTGTAGACGGTGCATTCTTCACTGTTAACCTTTTCATTTAGAAATTTATTGTCAACAGCAAATAGGCATAGACAGCCATTCATTTATGTTCAATCACAGGAAAAAAAACCTTTCATCATTTAAACCAAGTCTATGTGTACACATGCAGCAACATTTAAACGTCCAACCTGTAACAACTTGTAACAACATTCAAAATAGTCATGTGTACTATCTTCTTTAAAAAAAAAAATTGTTTCTCAAATGATGTGACCTATTACATTTTTAAGTACATTCTGAGAGTATGAAAGTGATTTTCATTTGGTCAATTACGATAACATGACAATACACATTTGTAGTTGAGAAAACAGCCACTGGCAAACATACAGACTCGGAGCCAGCCATGGAAAAGATCAATGCATTCTCAGCCCAGAGGTACATCATCGATGACACAGCCACGGTGAGATTTGCTATGGAAAAGATGATTTTCCCTACTAAACATTCACATAAATGTTTGTGTTTGAGTACCTGGCTATTATACACAAATTTTTATTGGTATGTCTCACCCAGGAGAAGTTAAGGACACTTCTGACAGGCTCACGCGATGAAACGAAGGTGATAGTCACCATCAACAGGAGGTTCCCTTTATCCATAAAGGATATCCGCAGTGTCTGTCCTGTGGAGTTATTAGGCGAATCAGCATGGGTTATGCCATGGCTCACAGATGATGTAAGTTATGTGGATGTAGTTTGCAGAAAATGTTGGTATGCAAGTATAATAATTACATATGTATACACTTTTTAAAACATTTTCAGCAAGTAAACTATACATAGCTAAGCATTTATATGTTTGCATTCTATTGGGTTTATAATTTTGATTCCATACATTTTTTAGGCCGTGAACTATCGTGTTGCATAGCTTGCAAGGAGCAACTCAAAGGTAGGTGTTGTCACTTGGTTGCTGTAATATATTTTGTCAGTATAATTATGAAAGTGATTTTGTACTTGTCATTGAGCATGTCTATTAGAAAGGGTTCATTTGTCTTTTTTCATTTTTCAGACAGCAGCACTTGGTCATTTCGAGTTCATATTGTGGCACAGACAGTGGATCAAAAACAAAAATGTCGATGACAGCCTACTAAATCTTCTCCCTGTAAGTTCACACACAGTTGTCGACAACATAAAGAAAGACAATAACTGTTAAAACCTTTACAAACTGAATGATGAAGTACTTTTTACAGTGATAGAGTAATGTTGTAATTCTCTATTCCACAACAGGATGCTGAAATCATCTTTCTGCCAAGACTTGTGGGTCTCGTCAGCAAAGAAACTGGCAATCACTTCATCCTGTGGGTATGCGATAGCTATTATTTACATCTTTAATGATGGCTTGGAAAAATAACTGTAAAGATGTGAACGATTATATGACCAGACCAGAGGAATACTGTCATTCAAGGAAAAATATTGATGGAACCTCTTCGTGTTAAGCAGTTTCAAGAGTTTCCCAACAGTTTACAATTCAGATGTTGCAGGCCAGGTTGCACGGCACATCAATAACAGAACACAGCAGAAGTACTTCCAACCCAATGATGGCCGGCTGTGCGCACCATCAAAACAAAACATCCAAGCGGCCTTAGATAAGAAACTTGAGGTGGACCTTGAGTGGGTCAGTAACCTCAGGTCTCCAGCAGCACCACATCCAGAAAGACAAGACAAAGACCGGTTCACTGCAGCCCATTCTATCACAAAAACTCACCACAGATATGCGCTGTATGACAGGTTTCATCAGAAGAAACAGAAGAGACCGGAGGAAAAACTGAGAAGCCTGAACATCTGCCCTGCTCTATGCTCAGAGATAAATTCCTCTGTGGCAGCAAATAATACATAATAATTCATGTTGCACATGTTGTTCTGTAACACTTTTCAATAATTTTTTAAAACATTTTTTTGCTCCACCTGATGAAATGATCTAAAATATATTTGAAATAAGGAACATCTTGACATTATTGTTTTTCTACAAGGTTCTGGATTTCTCCAAAAAAGAAATTTGTGTCTATGACTCGTTGAAGACCATGACGAGTATTGATGAGGATGATATGGATCTTCTGAGGTTACTTTACATTAACAAATTCATAACTCTAGCTCTGAAACTCATTTTAATGTGTCTGACATTGCATGTTTTACATTATTGGTACCACCAGAAATGTCTTCCGGAAGAGGGGAGGGCTGCAGGACTGGAGAGAGACATACCCTGTCCAGTGGCTTCAGAAAGACTCAATTTGGGAGTCAATTGTGGGATTTTTGTCTGCTCAGTGAGTAAAGTAGTGTATTATGTGTGCACATAGAAAATATTTTTTTATGCCTTGAATATAAACTTCAATTCAGACTCTTGTATCATTTGACATGTAGGCTACTGAGAATGAAGTCAACAAATTAGATGTCCAAGAGGAGGGACTGACAATGACCCAGTGCCGGATTCTACGTAGATTCCATGGAGCAGAAATGATCAATAATGTTGACGAGGCTGTAAGAAATGTTGATGGAAATACAGCTTTTTTTTAAGCGCTTTTTGTTACATGTATTTGTGATGTGTTGTATAGACTTGCCAGTAACCCTTTCTATTTCTTGAAAAAGGCCTTCCCTCCCACCAATGAAGAGTTGGAGAAAATCAAAGGCGAATAGGCTAGGCAGCAGAAGAAAGAAGAAAATGAGGGGGACTCCAACTGTCACTGCATTGCATGGCCCATAAAAGCCTGCATTTATCAACGCATTGTTGGGACAAGCAAGTATGTTACAAATCAGCAGACTTTACCATGAACAACACATACTTTTTTAGTGATATTAAGTTTGAGATTATAAGACTCGCACAACATTGAGATTGAGAATATTTAGCCACTATTTAACATTTGGTGAGTATTAAGTCTTTTAATGACATTATAAAACATTATAGTATCATAATTTTTGTTATTCTCAGGATGTGGATCAATATCTAAGAGATGGCAAGCTTCTGTCCACCAGACTATTTCTTCATGAAAACACGGGGTTTGATCCAGGGCTCCAGATGATGTATGCCAACAGCAACACATTGCCATGTTACCTCATAACAAACAAAAACACGTGTTTGTCAGTGAACAAAAGCAATGATGTGATTACAGTGTCACTTACTGATGAAATCCACTCATGTTGCCCATTCCATGTGTCAGGGCTTCCGGGGCCAGGGACTCAAACGCAGACTTGAGTTAGTTGGTAGCAAGTGAAGTTTATTAATACACAACAATAGTGATGATAGGCTGGTATCTTTCGTGGCGCCGGGAGTGGTGGTGTGACTCCGACTCAGGCTCTGGTTCCGGGTTAGTAGTTGGTGGTGCTGGCAGGTGACTGGTTCAGGCTCGATTCTGGTGGTCTGTGATGAGGCAGAGAAAAAGTTAGCAGAGGATTTCGAAAAACACAAGAACTAGTTCAGGTGCGGCTGGCGTCTCTCACAGTTACTGATACAACGATCCGGCGGGGTCTGGAAGGCTGGTCCGGGTCTAAATAGGCGAGCTGATTGCAGGTGATGAGCTGCAGGTGTGCTGACTGGAGCTCCAGTGGCCACGCCCACCAGCAGCTTCCAGAGGGAGAGAGAGGAAGAGCAAAACACAGAGACGTACACCAACTAAACACACCAGACACACAACAGAAGACAAAACGTCACAAACATACACACAGTGGGCAGGAGGCTCCGATCATGGCCTGCGGGTCGTGACAGTACCCCCTCCCCGACGAGCGCCTCCAGGCGATCCTCCAGGTTTCTCTGGATGAGTGCGATGGAAGTGCCGGATGAGGGTGGCGTCCAAAATCTGCCGCCTGGGGACCCAGCTCCTCTCCTCGGGGCCATAGCCCTCCCAGTCAATCAGATATTGTAGACCGCGGCCCCGGCGGCGAGAATCCAAAATCTGGTGTATAGTATACGCTGGCTGGTCATCGATGAGCCGGGCGGGTGGAGGGGCTGGTGGAGGAGGGAGCAGCGGGCTGATGAGGACAGGCTTAAGCAGTGAGACGTGAAAGCTCGGGTGGACCCTCAGAGAGCGGGGCAGCTGGAGACGGACGGTCACGGGGGTGATCACTCTCTCGATCACGAAGGGACCAATAAACTTGGGTGACAGTTTTTTAGATGTAGCTTTAAGTGGGAGATCTCTTGTGGAGAGCCATACCTTATCTCCCACCGAATAGTTGGGTGCAGGAGTGCGACGGCGGTTGGCTTGGTGTTGGTTCTGGGCCGATGTCCTGAGCAGGGCGGCGCGGGCTCGGTGCCAGGTGCGATGACATCTCCGAATGTATGCCTGGACTGAGGGAACTGCCAACTCTCTCTCCTGAGTGGGGAACAGGGGAGGTTGAAAACCATACACACATTGAAAAGGTGACAGACCTGTGGCAGATGTGGGGAGAGTATTGTGCGCATACTCCACCCATGGGAGCTGAGATGTCCAGGATGAGGGATTGGAGGATGCCAAACAGCGCAGGGTGGTCTCCAGCTTCTGATTTGCCCTCTCTGCTTGACCGTTGGCTTGGGGGTGGAACCCAGATGTCAAGCTCGCAGTGGCGCCGATAGCACGACAGAAAGATCTCCAGACTGCTGAGGTGAATTGTGGGCCTCTGTCGGATACAATGTCCAGTGGCAGACCGTGAACGATGAAGATTGCAGAGACCAGAAGTTCAGCGGTCTCCTTGGCTGTGGGTAATTTAGGTAGAGGCAGATAACGAGCAAACTTACTGAACCGGTCAACCACAGTAAGAACCACACTCATACCTTTGGAAGGTGGAAGTCCGGAGACAAAGTCTAGAGATAGATGGGACCATGGGCGTCGTGGCGTGGGTAAGGGCTGCAGAAGACCAGCAGGTGGCCGATTGGTGCCTTTATTCTGAGCGCATACAGGGCAGGCAGAAACGAAGGTTTGCACGTCAGTTCTCATGTCTGGCCACCAAAACCGCCGGCGCAGAAATGCAAGTGTGCGGGCTGCTCCTGGATGGCATGAGAGTCTGGAGGAGTGCCCCCACTGTAACACAGATGATCTGACAGAGAGGGGTACAAATAGGCAGCCCGGGGGACCGTTACCTGTATCCGGCTGATGCTGCAACGCCTCTCTCACCTCCCTCTCAATTTCCCAGGTGGCTGTCCCGATAACGCAGGTCTTTGGAATGATGGTGTCTGGTTCTGTAGTTGTCTCCTCCTTCTCAAACAGTCGAGACAGTGCGTCAGGCTTGATGTTCCTAGACCCAGGCCTGAATGTGAGGGTGAAGCGGAAACGACCAAAAAACAGGGCCCACCTTGCTTGACGGGGGCTGAGGCGTTTAGCAGAACTGATGTACTCCAGATTCTTATGGTCGGTCCAGACCACGAACGGCTGTTCCGCTCCCTCAAGCCAGTGCCGCCACTCCTCGAGAGCCAGTTTTACCGCCAGCAGTTCGCGGTTCCCAACGTCGTAGTTACTTTCTGTGGAGGATAAACGATGAGACAGAAAGGCACATGGGTGTAGCTTATTATCCTCTGGGGACCGCTGAGACAGAACCGCTCCAACCCCCACGTCCGAGGCGTCCACCTCCACCACAAACTGCCGAGAGGTGTATGGCTGAGTGAGGATTGGAGCTGATGTGAATCTTCTTTTCAACTCAGAGAATGCTCCCTCAGCTTCAGGGGTCCAAATAAACGGCTTAGCTGGGGAGGTAAGTGCAGTTAAGGGGGCAGCAACACGACTGTAATTCCTGATGAAGCGTCTGTAGAAGTTTGCAAACCCCAAAAACCTCTGAAGCTGCTTCCTACTCACAGGTTCGGGCCACTCCAGGACTGCTCTCACCTTCTCTGGTTCCATCCTCACCTGACCCTGGGTGATGATGTGGCCGAGGAAGGTGATGGTGGAGGCGTGGAACTGACACTTCTCCGCTTTGACGAACAGTCGGTTCTCCAGCAACCGCTGGAGGACCTGATGAACATGTTGGATGTGTTCTGCTTGGTTCTGGGAAAAAATTAAGATGTCATCGAGGTAGACAAAAACGAACCTGCCCAGCATGTCCCTCAATACATCATTTACCAAACATTGAAAAACAGCAGGTGCGTTAGTGAGACCGAATGGCATTACTAGGTACTCAAAATGTCCCAGGTGTGTGTTGAACGCGGTCTTCCACTCATCCCCCTCACGGATCCGTACCAAATGGTAGGCGTTCCGCAGATCTAGTTTTGAGAAGATGGTGGCTCCCTGGAGGGACTCAAAGGCAGAGTTCATGAGGGGAAGAGGATACTTATTCTTTACCGTAATGTCATTCAGCCCTCTGAAGTCGATGCAAGGCCTGAGGGACCCATCCTTTTTCCCCACAAAAAAGAACCCGGCTCCCAGAGGTGAAGAGGAGGGTCGAATGATGCCCGCTGCTAGTGAGTTGGTGATGTACTCCTCCATAGCTGCGCGCTCAGGTCGGGAAATGCTGTACAGACGACTTCGGGGAAGCGTGGATCCTGGGAACAGGTCAATAGCGCAGTCATATGGTCGGTGCGGGGGTAGAGATAAAGCCCTTTGCTTGCAAAAAACCTCTGAAACCTTGTGGTACTCCTCGGGAACCCCCGACAGGTCCGGCAGGTCTGGTTTGGGTCTCTGGTAAGTAGTGACGGGAGGCAAGGCAGAGCGCAGACAACTGGCAAGACAGGTGGGGCTCCAATTACTGACAGTAGCTGTGGTCCAGTCAATGTTCGGGTTGTGCTTAATTAACCAGGAATGTCCCAAAACCAGAGGTATGTAAGGGGAATCTATGACAAAAAATGAAAGATGCTCAAAATGGTTACCTGACAGCTGAAGCTGGACTGGACTGGTACGGGTGGTAATTCGGGCCAGCAGTCTCCCATCGAGCGTGTTAGCCTCCAGTGGCTCCTCCAGTAACTCCGTGGGAAGCCCCAGCTGTCTGACGAGCGTGGTGTCTAAAAAACTCTCGTCGGCTCCAGAGTCAATGAGTGCCAGGAGGTCAAGTTTTTGGTCTCTCCAGCAGATGGTGGCATGCAGCTGGGTTCGAGGACGCGTCGACAGAGGTAAGGTGGTTCGGCTCGCTAGGATTCCTCCTTTCGCTAGCGAGCCCTTCGGTTTAACGGACGGCTGGGACAGGTGGCGAGGTAATGACCGGGCTGTCCGCAGTAGAGGCAAGAGTTGTTGGCTCGCCGTCGCTCCCGTTCCTCCGTGCTGAGCTGGTTCCGTCCCAGCTGCATCGGTTCGCCCTCGGGGTTCTCCTCTCGCCGCGTAGGTTCCTGTGGCTGTGCTGGGCAGGAAACAGGTCGGGGCCACCCCGGAACTGGGGAATCCTCTCTCCGGCGGGAAGTGACGTCACCACTAGGATTTCGCCGCTTCTCCCTTTGACGCTCACGGCAGCGATTGTCTATGCGGATCGAAAGTGCAATTAATTCATCCAAATCCTTGGACACAGGGTGTGAAACTAACTCATCCTTAAGTAGTTCACTCAACCCGTTTACAAATACAGCCTGCAGGGATGCCCCGTTCCACTCACTCTCAGCTGCCAAGGTGTGGAATTCAATTGCATATTCTGCAACGCTCCTGCGTCCCTGGCGGAGAGAGAAGAGTCTCATGGAGGCGTCCTTACCTTGAACTGGATGGTCAAATACTTTACTCATCTCAGCGGTAAAGGACGCGTAGGTGGCGGTGGTCGGGTCCAGTTTCCTCCAGCGAACAGAAGCCCATTCTAGCGCAGATCCTCTCAGCAGTCCAATCAGGTAGGTGATCCTCGCTCTCTCAGTAGCATATGTGAGTGGCTGGAGATCAAAGACAAGGCCACACTGCATGAGAAATGTTTTACATTTGCCGGGGTTCCCATCATACCTTTCCGGGGGGGAAACCCACGGTTCCCTGGCGGGGTTTTGCACTGAGGGAGCGTCAGGAGCGGCTGAGACGGCTGGTGCTGCTGGTGCGGCTGGGGCAGCCGGGGCGGCTGGAACTGGAGGTGGATTCGTAAGTGCGCCCTGGAGAGTTGTCATGTTGGTGGACAGGGTCTGGAGATGTCCCATAATCTCCCGGAGTGCGGAGCTGTGTTGTTCCAGGATTGCGGCCTGCGTGGCCACGGCATGGCGAACCGGCTCTAAGTCCGCTGAGTCCATACTGGCCGGATCGTTCTGTCAGGGCTTCCGGGGCCAGGGACTCAAACGCAGACTTGAGTTAGTTGGTAGCAAGTGAAGTTTATTAATACACAACAATAGTGATGATAGGCTGGTATCTTTCGTGGCGCCGGGAGTGGTGGTGTGACTCCGACTCAGGCTCTGGTTCCGGGTTAGTAGTTGGTGGTGCTGGCAGGTGACTGGTTCAGGCTCGATTCTGGTGGTCTGTGATGAGGCAGAGAAAAAGTTAGCAGAGGATTTCGAAAAACACAAGAACTAGTTCAGGTGCGGCTGGCGTCTCTCACAGTTACTGATACAACGATCCGGCGGGGTCTGGAAGGCTGGTCCGGGTCTAAATAGGCGAGCTGATTGCAGGTGATGAGCTGCAGGTGTGCTGACTGGAGCTCCAGTGGCCACGCCCACCAGCAGCTTCCAGAGGGAGAGAGAGGAAGAGCAAAACACAGAGACGTACACCAACTAAACACACCAGACACACAACAGAAGACAAAACGTCACAAACATACACACAGTGGGCAGGAGGCTCCGATCATGGCCTGCGGGTCGTGACACCATGATAACATTAAATTGTGAACTGCACTGTAAATAATGTGTGGCAAAAAGAACGACAATGTCTCAAAAGCTTCACATGATGGTATGTATCCAAGAGATTATGTGTAATTGCTAACGTTTGTCAAATATTTTAGACTGCACAGATGATGAAAAGGCTACAGACCATCCTGTCTGTACCAGGAACAGAAATCGAGCAGCACATGTACCTGGAAGAAGTAATGCTGACAGAGGTAGGATTCTTAGTATTTAACAAACAAGTTATGAGAAATACACATCACTTGTGACTGACTAAATCTTGATCATACCTTCCATAACAAGAAATGTTGTTATATAGTTTGAAATTCACTGTTTATTTGTTCTCAATAACATAAATCCATGCTGTACTGGCATCCGATGAAAAATAAAATAATTATTAAATAGAATGTATCCATGTCCTTGCTCTTGATGCAGTGTACAAAATTAACATACAGTATAAAAAACGATTGGCCATACTTTAGCTAATAACTTCATTGTATATTTATTTGTCCAAGCAATCTGTGTGCAGCTTGTATATGTTAAGGTTAAAGGACTTTCTGTCCGTTTTTAAGAAATGAAATGCGGTCATTCACTGTGCATTTTGGTTGTGTTTAAGGTAACAATTCAGTGGCTGAGGCAAACTTTCAGCCTTTGGCGACATGAGGCAGAAGCTCTCCTAGTCAAACAGGATGATGCCCAAAGGTAAGACTGGACATGTAAATCATTTTCATTGTGACACAAAGTACATGTCCAGTTTAGGGAAGGTAGGTACGATATTGGAGTGTGCTCTGTGGTAAGGAACAGTTGGAGAGCTGCTAGGTGGCAGCAGTTAAAATTTTACTCCATCATTTTCCCCTGTTTCTTGCCTTACTGAGCTTCTGTTTCAATGTAGTACAAATGTAATGGCAAGAAAGAGCTATAACTACCAAATGCTTTTTAAATCTTCATTCCACATACCTGTTGAAGGATGGGCCTACTTGTATAGTTAAATCCAAAATTGTGAACATACATTGCTTGTTTGCTTCTGTGTGAATTTAACAATCCTCCTCCCATCACCTGGTCATATTCAGTCAGAGAGACACAGGCTGTGTAAGTTAAAAGTAATGAATTTTATTTCACAAGTAGTCCGAGAACAGGTAACATAATGAGTGAAGATGGCAGTTTGGATTTTGCATATTGATTTTCTGTCTCATTTTTGATTAATACAATAAAGTTAGGTTATTTAGTTCATGTTTAATTAGTTGTAATTCACAGTGTTAACTTCAGAATTACGTGTACTTATGATGAATGCAGTTTTGTGCTAATGCTGCTTTTCTTCCAATACAGGAAGACAAGTCGACATACGACTCACACACATGTTGTTGGCAGCCCAGTGGTGCCGACGAAACGTCTTCAGATGAACCTACAAAGCTAGGCCCAGCAAGGACAGCAGAAAATTACAGGAGCAGTGTGGAGAAGTTGTCTATGGGATCTGAAAACATTGTAGATGGAGTAAAATTTGACTCTGTTTATAATTCTTTGGAGCATTTCCATGTCTGCCAACCAGGACTTCCACCATGTCTTGGCCATGATCTCTTTGAGGGGATTGTGTCTCTGGATCTTCAACTGTATCTAAAACATCTTGTGTCCATTGGGCAGCACTTCACATTTGTGCAGCTGAATAGGAGGATCTCTCAACTAAAGTTCAAAGGTAGTGATGCTAATAACCGTCCTTGTGTGGTTAGAGCTGATGGAGAGAAGTTAGGAGGAAGTGCAGCATAATACTGGTGCTTGCTACGTTTTCTCCCTATCCTTGTAGGTACATGTATCAAGAATCCACTTGAAGACCAAGTTTGGAAGTTGTGCCTCAAGCTGAGAGAGATAGTAGAAATTGTCTGTGCTCCCAAAATCCATACCAACCAGGTAGCCTATCTGAAGTTACTTGTTGAGGAATATTTGGTGTCTAGAGCAGCTGTTTTTTCAGGCCAACCATTAAAGCCAAAACACCACTTCCTCCTCCACTACCCAGATCTCATAATAAAATTTGGCCCACTCATTCGCCTCTGGACTCTCCGCTTTGAAAGTAAGCACACATATTTTAAACAATGTGCAAGGAAGCTCCATAATTTCAAAAAAATCAGAAGCACTTTGGCAGAAAGGCACCAGTTTCTACAGGCCTATTTACATTCAGGGACCTTGTTCCCAGCCATTCTTCAAGTAGGCCAAGCCAATTAATTTGAAGATCAAATGTACAATGTTGCCATTCAAGAAGCTGTTAGTCTAAGAGGTGTTAAGAAACAAAACACAGTAGAAACAGTTTCTGTCACATACAGGAAAGGAATGGCTGTACTTCTCAATGTTAATGACAGAGGTTATGAGCTTGGTAGGATCATTCTGCTTCTGGTCAGTCAGGAGAAGGTTTATTTTGTTTGCAAAAAATCACAGTCAGTGCCAGCCTTGGATCTTGGTGTTCACGTCCCGCAGCATGACACACAGGCTCATTATGTTTGTCTTAGTGTGGATACCCTTGCTGACTATTACCCACTGGCACTGTACAAGCTGTTTCACCTTGATGTAATTGCTCTTCATCATTCTGATTTTTTAGGTGAAGCATAATGGAAGCCACCATTAAAAATGCCCTCCCCCACCTGGACAATGAGTCACAGGAAACGATTCTACAACACCTGTCAAACATGGGGGTGAGGACAGCTGATGACATGGAATTAATAAATGAAGCTGATTTGAGACACCTCCTGCTACCAGTGGATTGCAGGAAACTACTGCATGCATTCATGAGAAGAGGTAAATTATGCAGTCTTACAGATTTCCGTTAAATACGGTTATTATAAAAATCTAATACCAATAAGTCCCTAAACTCTGAATTTCAGAAGTTCTATAATAAATTAGAATATGTAGTCAATATTCAATGAGTCCTGGTTATTATGTAAAAATCCATTGACAAGATGTTTATAGTTTTCTATACCACCTAGTCTTGAATAATTGTGGTAACTATTCTGTGCTTTTTTCTTTTTTTAGATGCACAGCACAACACTCAGCAAAGTGACTGTACCATGGATACATCTGAACCTGAAATCATTTTGACTCTTACGCCGGTTCCTTATCCTGATACCTCTACCATTTCAGAGCCTTCATTGCAACCTACAAGCCCTGTTCCTGTGCAGAATAGCACTTGGGTATCAACATTTTCCGTGCCATAGGAGAAAACACATGACAGTTTAAGAAGTTGTCTTGCACAGAAGAAGAGGCCAGAAGCTGCGGGTAGACGGCATATGGTGATAGTCATTGCAGAAGCAATAAGACAGGTTTGCTTGAACCCCCCATTCAGGCAGTGTGCTGAACTGGCTAAGAGCATTGTGGATAAATACCCTGAGTCGTTTGAAGACAGAACAGAAGAGGGAGAAGCCTCCACAGCTACCTGAAAGGGAAACTAGGCAGTCTCTCAATGAGAAGAAAAGAGAGCTATTGACTATTTATTCCCAAGAGGGACAAAAAGGTGCAGACCACAGTCGAGTCAATGACCTCATGACATTAATGTATGAGTAACAGCGTCGTGACATTAATGCAACTCCTTCACCGAGTATGTCAGATTAAAAGAAAGAGTGGCCATTCCTCTTCATGGAGAAGTATTTACTACAGCACTTCTGCACACGGATAGGAATTGAGATAGAATCAAGACTACGATAATCACTTACTGGAAAGGGGAAAAGAGTGCTACAATATTTTAGAAGTCAACTTTTGAAATGGAAAAATGAAGCGAAGACAGTCCTTTACGGCCTTGAGAGACAGATGGAACACATCCAGCTGCAATACTAGTCATGATTGCTTACTTCAAAGAAAAGGAGGATGCCCTTTTCCTCTTGGCTGATCAGCCATCAGTTTTCTCTTTGATTCCTTGCCTTATGAATATGGTACCTGTGATTTCTTATACTGTTTTCTGTTTATTTTGTGTTGCAGGAAACTTCTACCCAGGCAGATGCTGAGGCTCAGATTTCCCTGGCTACCACTCCGAGGCTCATCATGCTTGGTAAGATCCCAGCACAAGACAAGACACAACACACTATGGCCCTCATTTATCAAACTCATTTTGAGTACTCGTGTACTCAAATCTGAGTCTATGGATTTGCGGTGAAGCACAGCAAAATCTTGCTGAGTCTGAAAATAATTATTAAACAAATCTCAGCTGTCATTAAATATAAGCAGTCACAAATTTAGAACAGATCAAAACGGATTCTTAAAACAAATAAAAAATAAATAAATTAATAATAAAAAAAGCCCACGTTTTTACTGATACCACTTTTTTGTAAAATAAATATATGATAGGCTAAACAGCCTAACATGACAAATTAATGACTAATTAACGGAATACCTAATAACCCAGCTGGCAAACCTGCTACAGAGCAGGAGTGCAGATTCAATAGTGCGCACACACGCACACGGGTCACAGTGGAGCTGCTTCGGGGTGCTGAAGGGCAGGTGGTTCCGTCTCGGACCAGCAGGGGTAACGCTACTGTATACCCCAGAGAAAGTGTGCAATATTATTTTGGCCTGTTCAGTTTTGCACAACATTGCATTAGTGAATGGAGCCTTTGATGTGCCGGCGCTGATGCTGATCTCCATCTCGAAAAAAGTTTATGTTCTTGCCAGTGTTTCTTCTCTCCATGGTTGACCTCAGTGGGCGAGCGAGGCCTCCGAACCAGGAATATTTAAGGGCGTAACATGTTAATGACGATCGAATTCAGCCGCAGCATTTATCAAGACCCGATCATTCGTACGCTGGAATTGGTCAGATACGAATGTTTCATAAATCACACGTGTGTCCTGCCGTAAGACCAATTCTGCGCTCAGATCTGCACCCATTTTCACGCAAGATTGATAAATGAGGGCCATTGACTTTAAGGGTTAATTCACCTAATGCATATTAAGCCTATAAGTAGGCTACCATGAAGCTTGTAAGTAAAAATGTATTTGTCAGGGATTAAAAGCAGCACACGGTGAGTACTTGATACAGATATGGGTAAAGTAACCCTGAATCACATCTAACTGTGGTGTCATGGGTAGTCTTAAGTCATCACTTTAGTACTGTTTATGAACACATGTATGAGAACTAATATCTGAGCTCTCACAAAGATTTGCACATATATTGAGTCCTGCACTCACACTAGCAGTAATGAGTCATTCCCATTCACTGATTCTACAGAAAAAAACACTAGATACCTCTGGATCTTATATTGAGTCTGTGGTATGAATGTGATAATCTTAGTAAAATGGAAGTTTTACAAATGTCAAGTGTTAAACCAACCATTGCACCAGCTGCTGGACATTGATTAGTGATGTCTTTTCAGTTGAGTCCATTCTGGGAGCAAAGAAGTGGATGCTCTCCATTGAGGGCAGAGTTATCCTCCAATTGAGTGACCATTCAGATTTCACTTGCCCTGGCTGTCCACCTTGGGTCATACTACGTGTTCAACATTGAATATCCAGAGGAGGCAGCCACATCACTGGAATTTATCCAGAGGTAAGCACGTATTTGTTCTTCATATTTTTCACTACACTGTGAACCCGAATAACTTACCAGAACTCAAAAGAATTGAGGCAATCGATTGCCTCAATTTTTTTGAGTTAATGAACTCAAAAGTCAAAATTTTCCAGAACTTAAAGGTTGGATGACTTGCTACTTGTACCTTTTGATAACAGTTAAATTAAAGTGCTGATTTAGCTCAACTCAATTATTTTCAGTTAATATGACTTAAAGTTTCCAGTTTTCAAAACCACTGGAGTTCACAGAACTTTGAAAAAATAAGTACACAACCACACCATTTTATGTTAACCAAACTCAATGTTTATTAGTTTGTGTAGTCATTGTTTTAAGTACACATTAGTCACATATATTGAGTTTGTTTACTTAAAAAACATGTTACTCCAAACTTTAAATGTTTGAGGCAATCGATTGCCTCAATTTTTTTGAGTTGATGGAACTCAAAAGTCAACATTTTCCAGAACTTAAAAGGTTGGATGACTTGCTACTTGTACCTTTTGATAACCGTTAAATTAAAGTGCTCATTTAGCTCGACTCAAAAATTTGCAGTTAATATGACTTAAAGTTTTCTGTTAAGGCAACTCAATTATTTTCAGTTAATATGACTTAAAGTTTCCAGTTTTCAAAACCACTGGAATAAGTTCACAGAACTTTGAAAAAATAAGTACACAACCACACCATTTTATGTTAAGCAAACTCAATGTTTATTAGTTTGTGTTGTCATTGTTTTAAGTACACCATAGTCACAAATGTTGAGTTTGTTTACTTGAAAACATGATATTCAAAACCTAACATTTTTGAGGCAATTGATTGTCTCAATTACATCGAGTTTAACAAACTTAATATCTCTCTCATATAACTTCTTTTTCATAAACTCTGTGTACACAAACAATGTTCTCAATGCTCCTGTTCATGTGTAGAGACCGTAGTGGCGCTACGAGCAAAGTTTCATGTTGTGTCGAGCTTTCTTACTGTTCTAAAAATAGCGATTTTGATGCTAGTGTATCATGCCCCTAGCACTCCCGTTCAAAATTAACGTGCCCAAAACCGAAACTACGGTAAATCTTAAAAGTGCCTCTTTCGTCGCAATTATGCTTTTACACGAAGGTTTGACTCATATTCAATCCCAAATAAAGCCTCGGTTGCTTTCTGGCGAGAGTTTTGCTTTAACTCGAAATGAAACATTATCCCTGCAGCTGCTCAACACTTAAGTAAAAATAAAAAAACATGTAGGCTAGAGTAAACTGATGCTTAAATAAAATACATTTTGTCCTCCACTAATGTCAAATGCATTGTAGACCATTTGTCCCAATCAAATTGTTACTGTTTTTTTTTTTTTACTGAATTTATTTATTTGGAGAAGCACTTTGAGATTGTATTGTATTTTAGTATGTGCTATAAAAAATTAAGTTTATTTTTGAATCATCCCTATTGAAAACCATAGAAATAACAGGACTTTATCATTCTTAGCATGTAATAACTTAATTCTATTAAGTTGTGCTTAAGTGATGTTTTTAAGTTATGCTCATTTAAATACAAAATAGTTCCATTTAATCAAAAATTATTAGTCAAAATTACTCAAAAAGGAAGAACATGTTACACCAACTTGACATAATTAAGTAAGTAGAACTTTTTCTAAAACTTTGAGTATACAGTACTTAATCTATTTAATTACTTTGAACGTTTGGGTTTACAGTATATGAACAAGTATTTGTTATGTAACCACCTTCTCCACAAGTAAAATACTACTCAAAATTTGCCAAGTAATTTTGCTTGTTTGAGACAGAGCCTAGAAAAAAACAATTTAAATCCCTCTCTGGTAGTTCCATCTCAATCCACACAATGCCACTGTAGCCTTCCTGAGGTCAGCTGAGCCCACCTCTCCTCGTTGTTGGGATGCAATATAATGGCGCAACAGTGATAGTTCATTTATTTTTGTTGATGTGGGCTGTTGTTTAATTATTAAAGTGATAGTTTGGATTTTTTGAAGGGGGGTCGTATGAAGTACTTATCTATAGTCAGTGTGTTACCTATAGTAGATGCCGGTCGGCGTGCTCCCAATTTGGAGAAGTGGACAGCTGCTCCAGCACAGGCGTTAAGCTATGTATTGCTGTGAACTGTTGCCAGAAGCAAAGCGAATTTTAACCACCTAAAACAAGGCCCACCTAAATAAATCAATATTGGTTCAAGAGTATGCTAAATAAAGAATATTCACATTTTTTACAATGCCGTCAGACAGCCCTTTCCTTTGGCATAACATTTTCTCAACCATATTACTCCTGTATTCCAACGTTATTCAACCCCACTTCAAAAAATCCAAACTATCACCTAAAGCAAGAATGGCTTTTATTGGTTCTATGAGTAAAGGTTAGTCTAAATTTAATGCACATATCAGCCTTTTTTCGCGTCATTATTTTAAAATAAAAAATCGGGTACTTGTTTTTTTTTTTTATCTATTTGAGTACTCAACTAATAAAATACCCCAAATTCCCATTCCTATTCTTCACACAGTCATTAATGTGCTCACTGAAGTCTTTTCGGCCCATTTTTTAAAAATATTTTGACATAAGGTCTCTTGATCTTCATTACTGAACGTTGTTGTAGAGTAGACATACTGTAATAAAAGCTGTGCATGTAAACTTCAAGTGATAGTTCAGATTCTTACCCATATAGTGGTATTTGCTGATCCATGTCAGTGAAATACGTCCACCAAGTCTGGTCCATTAACTCCTTCACTGTCGTAAGAACAAGAGCTTCACCGGGAAAGTACTGCTCCAAAATGAATGAAGTAGGTACAGACCAGAAAACAACACAATTCATGACAGGGAAGGAGTTAATGGACCAGACTTGGTAGATGTATTACACTAGCATGGAGCAGCACATACAACTACATGGGTAAGACTCCGAACCATCACTTCAACCAAGTTTTTCTCCATGGCTGGGGTAATGTATGATGTCTTTTGTATTTACAGATTTTTTGTCAGGATAAATCCAGAGCAGAGTAAGTGCACTTCCAAGGTCCAGCTGAGCAGAAGGAGTGGCAAGATGGTCCAACGAAAAAATGAGTCCCTCAATCCACATGTGGCATCGTTCATCAGGGACTGATGATACCAGGTGAGACTGTTAATTAATTTTTACCTTGAATACTAGAGTTCCAGTTCAGGTTTATTTGTAGCCATTATTCACTGTTGCACAGAACACAGGGCAGTGGGACTTACTAATGCCCTTTAGTGTACAGAAGTGTGTGTGTGGCACCGTTGTACTTGCTACTGCCCTTTTATGTAGTGTTGCAAGTAGTAAAAGCATATTGTGGTATTTCTAAAGGGTAGCAAGGAGTCAACAAAAATGGTCAGAGCCATCAGTCTTGCCTATAATTTTCTAGTAACTAATTCCTTTTTATCCTTCCACTGGAGGGAAGAAGACTCCAGTATCCAGTTCAGGATCAAGAGTACAGTTCGGGGTGAAGAACACAGTTTAAGAAGCAGTAAGCAGTTGTTTAAGCTGTCAAAGTTTTGCGGCAGATTAAAACAGCCTCCTCACAAACAGAATGTCATATTCCCATTGTGTTCTCTGTTTTATATGTTTTTCACTGTTTGAGGTTCAACTGGCACTCTTTTAAATGAATGTCATTCTGTTGCACCATTTTCTTCTGCAATATAGTATAATGGTTTTATATATATCAATTGCTTGTATCAATGAAGCAACTCCCCATAAGCGCCTAACGGTAGCGGATGGAAACAAGAACAAGCATTCATTTCCATTTTCTTTTGCTGAATTTCTTTGAATCTGGTTCAGATTTGCACTACATTTTGATGGAAACCAAGCTATAGTGATGTTGTTTACAAAATAAAATATATTTAGTGCCTATCTATGTTAAAATTTTAAATGTTGAATGTTTAAATAAATGAGATGTTTTATAAACAAAAACCGTGTCTTCTTTTTACATAAGTGGGACATATTTGGAACAAACTCCCTGAAAATTGCAGGTCTGCTCCAACACTCACCTCTTTTAAATCAAGACTTAAAACATTACTTTTTGCCACTGCTTTTAGCTGAAGCAATTCAAGTCTTTGAACTGCATTATGACTCTGACTCTACAGTCTTGTTTCTTTTAAATCTTTTCTATTTTAGCCTACTTTCTTTTTGGTGTTTGTTTTTTCTTAATGTTTTTACTGGTCTTAAAATGCAATTCTTAATGTTTTTTAATGCAATTTTTAATGTCTTTTAAATGTAATTTGCAGTGACGGCTGGTGGTGATTTTGGGTGGGTGGGCTAACGAATGCATTGCATTTATCAATACTTCACACAGCAGCAACAGTAGCATCACATCAAGTTGCAACAACAACTGTGTATGTTTTGTTATAGAATCAGAAGCAGAATCAGAATCAGAATCAGAAATACTTTAATAATCCCAGGGGGAAATTACTTGCTTATTACTTAGGAAGTGCTCTATGGCAACACTGGGGAGACATAAGAATGGCCTGATGCCGAAAATCTCTCTCTCTCTCTCTGGTTCACAATATTGCCAAAGCATACAGGAGTACACAACAAGAATCCATCCATCCATCCATTTTCGTCCGCTTATCCGGGGCCGGGTCGCGGGGGTAGCTGCCTGAGCAGGGACACCCAGAGTTCCCTCTCCCCGGCCACTGCCTCCAGCTCTTCCGGGAGGATCCCAAGGTGTTCCCAGGCCAGCTGGGCGACATAGTCACGCCAGCGTGTCCTGGGTCTTCCTCGGGGTCTCCTCCCGGCGGGACATGCCAGGAACACCTCCCAAGGGAGGCGTCCCGGGGGCATCCGAAACAGATGCCCGAGCCACCTCAGCTGGCTCCTCTCGATGTGGAGGAGCAGCGGCTCTACTCTGAGCTCCTCCCGGGTGACAGAGCTCTTCACCCTATCTCTAAGGGAGCGCCCTGCCACCCTGCGGAGGAAACTCATTTCGGCCGCCTGTATCCGGGATCTTATTCTTTCGGTCATGACCCAAAGTTCATGGCCATAGGTGAGGGTCGGAACGTAGATTGACTGGTAAATCGAGAGCTTCGCCTTTCGGCTCAGCTCTCTCTTCACCACGACAGATCGATACAACGACCGCATTACTGCGGCCGCTGCACCGATCCGCCTGTCAATCTCACGCTCCATCCTTCCCTCACTCGTGAATAAGACCCCAAGATACTTAAACTCCTCCACTTGAGGCAGGAACTCTCCTCCCACCTGGAGGGAGCAAGCCACCTTTTTCCGGTCGAGAACCATGGCCTCGGATTTGGAGGTGCTGATTCTCATCCCAGCCGCTTCACACTCGGCTGCAAACCGCCCCAGGACATGCTGGAGGTCCTGGCTCGAAGGAGCCAACAAGACCACATCATCCGCGAAAAGCAGAGATGAGATCCAGTGGCTCCCGAACCAGATCCCCTCCGGCCCGAGGCTGCGCCTAGAAATTCTGTCCATAAAAATAATGAACAGAACCGGTGACAAAGGGCAGCCCTGCCGGAGTCCAACATGCACTGGGAACAGGTCTGACTTACTGCCGGCGATGCGAACCAAGCTTCTGCTCCGGTCGTACAGGGACCGTACAGCCCTTAACAGAGGGCCTCCGACCCCGTACTCCCGGAGCACCCCCCACAGAATGCCACGAGGGACACGGTCGAATGCCTTCTCCAAGTCCACAAAACACATGTGGACTGGTTGGGCAAACTCCCATGAACCCTCGAGCACCCTGCAGAGGTTGAAAAGCTGGTCCAGTGTTCCACGGCCAGGACGAAAACCGCATTGTTCCTCCTGAATCCGAGGTTCGACTATCGGCCGAATTCTCCTCTCCAATACCCTGGAATAGACTTTCCCAGGGAGGCTGAGGAGTGTGATCCCCCGATAGTTGGAGCACACCCTCCGGTCCCCCTTTTTGAATAGGGGGACCACCACCCCGGTCTGCCAGTCCAGAGGCACTGTCCCCGACTGCCACGCGATGCTGCAGAGACGTGTCAACCAAGACAGCCCCACAACATCCAGAGACTTGAGATACTCAGGGCGAATCTCATCCACCCCCGGTGCTTTGCCACTGAGGAGCTTCCCAACTACCTCAGTGACTTCGGCTTGGGTGATGAATGAATCCACCTCTGAGACCCCAGTCTCTGCTTCCTCTATGGAAGGCGTGTCAGCGGGATTGAGGAGATCCTCGAAGTATTCCTTCCACCGTCCGACAATGTCCCCAGTCAAGGTCAACAGCTCCCCACCTCCACTGTAAACAGTGTTGGTGGAGGACTGCTTCCCCCTCCTGAGGCGCCGGATGGTTTGCCAGAATTTCTTCGAGGCCGACCGATAGTCCTCCTCCATGGCCTCCCCGAACGTTTCCCCGACCCGAGTTTTTGCTTCTGCGACTGCCCGTGCTGCAGCTCGCTTGGCCTGCCTGTACCCGTCAGCTGCCTCAGGAGACCCCCGGGCCAACCAGGCCCGGTAGGACTCCTTCTTCAGCTTGACAGCATCCCTTACTTCCGGAGTCCACCACCGGGTTCAGGGATTGCCGCCACGACAGGCACCGGAGACCTTACGGCCACAGCTCCGGACAGCCGCGTCAACAATGGAAGTGGAGAACATGGTCCATTCGGACTCAATGTCCCCAGCCTCCCTCGGGATCTGGTTAAAGCTCTCCCGGAGGTGGGAGTTGAAGACCTCCCTGACAGAGGGTTCCGCCAGACTTTCCCAGCAGACCCTCACAATACGTTTGGGTCTGCCAGGTCTGTCCAGCTTCTACCCCTGCCAGCGGATCCAACTCACCACCAGGTGGTGATCAGTTGACAGCTCAGCCCCTCTCTTCACCCGAGTGACCAAGACATACGGCCGGAGGTCAGATGACACGACCACAAAGTCGATCATTGACCTCCGGCCTAGGGTGTCCTGGTGCCACGTGCACATTTGGACACCCTTATGCTTGAACAAGGTGTTTGTTATGGACAAACTGTGACTAGCACAGAAGTCCAGTAACAAAACACCACTCGGGTTCAGATCAGGGAGGCCGTTCCTCCCAATCACACCCCTCCAGGTAACACTGTCGCTGCCCACGTGAGCGTTGAAGTCCCCCAGTAAAACAACGAAGTCCCCGGTTGGAGCACTCTCCAGTACCCCTCCCAGGGACTCCAAGAAGGCCGGGTACTCTGCACTGCTGTTCGGCCCATAAGCCGAGACAACAGTGAGAGACCTATCCCCGACCCGAAGGCGCAGGGAAGCGACCCTCTCGTTCACTGGGGTAAACTCCAACACATGGCGGCTGAGCTGGGGAGCTATAAGCAAGCCCACACCAGCTCGCAACAAGAATATTAACTATAATAAAGATGATAATAACAATAATGGCAATAATTGTTAATTAATTGGATACAAATCAATGTTTTCAAAGAAAGTATTTTTTATTAAACAATGACAGACAACAAGAATGTGTGTTTGTGTGTGTGAACAAGAAAAACAAAAACCAGGGGCAGGTGATCCATGACATCGCAACCATGAACCACCAAATGAAAAAAAAACACTCAGGAGAAGGACCAATTAGCAGCCAATTCGCAGACCATTAGCAGCAGCCACCGCCACCACCGTCAGCCGCCGTTAACACCACCGTCAGCCGCCGTTAACACCACCGTCAGCCGCCGTGACCACCACCGCCAGCCGCCGTGACCACCACCGCCAGCCGCCGTGAACACCACCGTCAGCCGCTGTGAACACCAGCAGCTGCCGCTGCCTAAAATAAAGCACAGCAGCCTACATGAAGTAATGAAAGTAACTATGTTAAATTGAACACGGAACAGCACAAAAAAATTAAATGCAGCCAACAACACGTCACATAATAAAAAAGGTAGTATGTCCCAATATTCAATGACACATTAAATGAAATACTTATCACAATCGCAGCTAGAACGTGTCCTATATCACACACATAACCGACTAACGATGGCTGACACGGTCAGGTTCAGCAGATAAAAGCCAAAATAAATAAAACCCCTTAGTAATACATATAAATCCTGCTTGTTAGTTACCAAACATCTTTAATATAAAAGTTGCTAGCGATTCATTACCAGACTATTACGTTACCTTTACAGCTGGTGAAGTCGCGCTAGCTAACTAGCTAGCAGGCAATGCTTGAAAATTGGCTCTAACAACCAAGATAAAATATAGATAATTACGCTGTGCACGTACAAATGAAAACCAGTATAAGCATCACAAAGGGCCTCTGATACAATATAGACAGCGGACAATTCAAAAGTGGTCGATATTTCAGCAATTTACCTCTGGAATTATTCGATGCACCGCAATGTAACTGAATGAGGTCCACCGCCCAAATGACTGTGGCTGTGTCCAAATTCAGGGGCAGCATCCTTCGGAGTGCGTATTTGAAGTGCAATTACGTCACTACGCCGCGCGAAGCCTGTCCAAATTCAAAGTGTGCTCCAAATGCTCCCCACAAATGCCTCCTTCTTTTGCCTGTTTCTGGAGGACACACCGCTACTATCCTTCGCGGCTACAAATTGCCCAAGATTCATTGCGCGCCCAAAGAGAAGAAATAAATAAATAAATAATGGCTACCTCAAGTGGCGCAGATCTCTCATTTAAATGTAAGTATTGGTTCTATACTCAGTTTTTACTCATTTTATCGTCAAACGCCAGATATGTTAAACTTCAAGGGACCTCAAAATATCAGTTAAAATACATTGGTAATGCTCAACTTAATGCCTTTTACTTTCAACCATTAGACTTTCAAAGGTTGACTATATCTCATATCGAATTGTGACTGTGGAGATGTAAGAGACTCGTTTTACTTCATGTACATAAATGGATGTGTAAATGTGTCTGGTCTTCCCCCAAAGCCATATACCAAATTTGGTGTTGATAGAGTCAATCTTTCAAAAGTTGTATTCATTTAACTGTTTTTCACATTATGCTAATTAGCAAAAAATCTAAGTGGGCGGAGCTTCATGGTCTGATTGGCTTTTTTGTAGAGCACATGGAGCTGGACTTGTGTGTCAAATTTCAAGTCAATACGACTTACTGTGTGAGGGGCGTGGCCTTCCCAAAAACGCATTTTAAATCCTTAATTATAGCGCCACCATCTGGCTGACGGGGCTCATATTTTAATAAAGGTTGATGCACATCATTTCCAATCATTGGGCCAAGTTTCAAGTTTCTGGCCCATTCCAGCTCACGGGAATTTGAGCTCAAGCGGCAGACAACAAAAAATAATAATAATAATAAACCGGCACAATCTTAGAAGGGTTCTACCCCTTCGGGGTTAGAACCCTAATAAATATAGCCGCAAGCGGCAATCCGCGGGTTCTAACCTCTTTTGCCCCAAACCGGCCACCCTGACCCTCATCCCCCGCGGTTGATGACATCCGCCGCCGTGTCCCTCAAAGATCTGTGCAACACATAGGCATGATCAGCCCCAGATTTCTCCAAATTGGGTTTTCAGCTACATGCTAATGGCATTTATAGCGCCCCCTATGGTCTGAGCTCAACATGCTTTGGTAGACAGATTACTAGTCCTGTTGTGAACCTACCCACCAAGTTTTGTGATGATAGTGCAAAGGGTGTGGGAATTATGGCCAATAATTCCTAAGCCCCGCCCATTGCGACAATACATTGGTCCGTGGCGGCCATGTTTTTTGACCAATCTGGCTCATTTATAGTAGAAACATGTCTTTTCATTCCCCAAAGCCATGTACCAAATTCGGTGTTGATAGAGTCAATCTTTCAAAAGTTCTATTCATTTTACTGTTTTTAACATCATGCAAATTAGCAAAAAATCTGTAATAGCGGCTTTCTTGGTGCAGTAGGCTTTTTTGTAGAGGACTATTAGGAGGACATCTATGAAAAATTTCAAGTCAATAGCACTTATGGCTTGGCAGGGAGAGCCTTTCGAAGTTCACACCCTATGTTACAGCGCCCCCATCTGACGGATCGGGATGAAATTTTTGGAGCAGCATTTGGACATCATTTATATGCAACGTACCAAGTTTCGTGTCTCTGGGTCCTTCCAGCTCGCCATAAATGAATAAAACGCAAACAATGATGGTTAATGACGAATAGGCCACGCCCACTTTCACCAATCAACATGGTACTCAGGATATTTGTTAATACTCGCCCCTAGAGTATGCATACCAAATTGGGTGAAATTCCTTCCAATGGTCTTTGAGATACGCATATGTTGCATTTATAGCGCCCCCTATAGGTTGCGCTCAACATGCTTTGGCAGGCAGATTCCCAGTACAGTTCTGAACCTACCCACCAAGTTTTGTGATGATAGGGCAAAGGGTGTGGGAGTTATGGCCAACTATGTCTTAGCCCCGCCCATTGCGACAATGCATTGGTCCGTGGCGGCCATGTTTTTTGACTAATCTGGCTCATTTATAGTAGAAATGTGTCTTGTCGTCCCCCGAAGCCATATACCAAATTTGGTGTTGATAGAGTCAATCTTTCAAAAGTTCTATTCATTTTACTGTTTTTCACATTATGCTAATTAGCAAAAAATCTAAGTAGGCGGAGCTTCATGGTCCAAGAGGCCTTCGTTACAGCGCCACCATCTGGCTGACTGGGCTCATATTTTAATAAAAGTTGATGCACATCATTTCCAATCATTGGGCCAAGTTTCAAGTTTCTGGCCCATTCCAGCTCACGGGAATTTGAGCTCAAGCGGCAGACAACAAAAAAAAATAATAATAATAAACCGGCACAATCTTAGATTGTCTAATATCTAATAAACCCCAGAAGGACAATAGTGTGAATGCTCGCAGCATTCACACTAAAAAGAGGCGCGAGCAATATCAATAGTGCAGCGCGAGCAATATCAATAACTATGGACACCTATAGCTTTGCTATAGAGGTGTCCATAGTGGGCTGGCGAGCACAGCCCACTTATAAGAAGACGCGCGGTGAATATCAATAGTGGGCTGGCGAGCACACACACACACACACAACCACAGGTTATAGGGTACACCTATCAATGGGGTACAGGCGCAGCACAAACACGCAAGCAGGGATTGGATTGGAACAGAATGGCTACTTGTGAAATTTGTAATGTTTTTTTAACTTAAAATATATATTTATTTATTTTTGTTACAAAAATGTCTGAAACAAATAAATAATCCCCATGCAAATAAGATGTACACATTTATAGCAGAATTTAACCTTTCTTAAACCCCTTGTATTTAATTAGTATAAAGTTACTTCTCTATATGATGTTACTTTTAATTGTTTTATAATGTATTTTATGCCGCTCTCATTTGTTCTTTAATTTTTATATTTGTTATATGTTTGCTTTTGAAATGTGATATACACCACAGTTACAATTTGTCAATTTGGATTGTCAAAGGAGGTGTGAATTTACTTTAAAGGGTCAAATATTGATGTTTTTATGAGAGTATGTCATCGTTCATGTATTGTTATTTGTTTAAATAAAGCATTTAAAAAAAAGAGAATTACGTCAACCTACATTCGCGGTAAATATCAGATTAGGGGTGGCACATGTTTCTACTCCCAGGGGTGGCCGTTTAAAAAAAAATGTTTTCTCTGTACAAGAAATGCTCTACAGTTGGTAATATTTTTCCTTTGCTTTAACTTTCAAAAGACTGCGACTCGCTTCATATGTTGTGATGTTCGTATTTACTAATACAATAACGCAGTATATGCACTCTAATCATGCATCACCATATTCCTTACGCAGTGGCTTCGTCCTAACTGGCGCGAAATCATTAACGCCGCCCACGATCAAGCTCCGAGCTGCGTCAAGTGAGCCGAATTAACGGAGGAAAACGGCCGACATAGAGCGATACTGCCTTCAAAATAAAAGATAATGTCGCCCTCCCAAACCGGCTCTCGAGCGCACCGTTCGTTTTAGCCGTTTTACTCTGAAATGCATGTGTCGGCCGTACACGTGTTGTGTGTCAATACTACTCAAGTGGGACACACTGTTCGCAGCGAGAACTAGTGTGGAGTTGAAACTAGTCTCACTATTCACATTTGCACAGCTTTAAGGCAGTATTTTGGAATTTATAGCGATATCTGCTTGTCCTTCATACTCAGTGATTACCTTAATAACCAATAGCCAGCTAGTTTGACCAGCTAACGTACGTTTTAGAGTCATATGTCTGTTTTAATAACCTGCCTTTGTAACGTTAACTCGGAACAATAATACCTTTACTATTAACTTTTACGTTAATCATTCAGAGTACTCTTGTCGTCTGCTTCGCTGTTGACAACAATGAGCAGGTAAGTTAAACAACATTTTTCACATCACTAAGAAACTGCACGATTTCACAATTTGCAATAACTAAATGCTCGACAGGTAGGCTATCCGTTAGAGAATGGACCAGTATGATAACTCATAACTTAATTTCGATGTTTCATGTTTCATTCACCATCTTTACAGTAAATCTCTTTTCTGACACGTGCTAACGTTAAATAGTGAACGCCTTGCTCAATCATTGAATCTTCGCTTTACTGTGAAAGTTGTCATATAAGTACATTGTGTGATATAACATACCCACCATGAGCTCTACATGTTTTCTGGTTGTACAGTAGGCTAACTCTCCCAGGCGTAAGGCGGTTTATGTCTTAGTCATGTCGTTGCTAAGTAAGAGCTTTCTAGATCATAACAGCCATCTTTGGAGTTTGAAACATGTGAATGGAGTCAGTCGAGCCTCCAGCAGAACCAGCGAGAAAAGCTCATCCTCCGGTTTTTATTTGTTCTCTTCCTCACGCTGACAGTGTGAAGGAAGAAAGTCGAAGTGCCTCACCTCACTGCCCCAAGCCGGATGAGTCTGAGGAGCCACTGGGCACAGCCATGGAGACTGAATCTGCAAAGGGTCAGTCACAAAGGATCCCACTCCACAGCC
Source organism: Diplodus puntazzo (assembly GCA_963678695.2). Lineage (NCBI taxonomy): Eukaryota > Metazoa > Chordata > Actinopteri > Spariformes > Sparidae > Diplodus > Diplodus puntazzo. The sequence continues at coordinate 676,991 of OZ023168.1, read as the reverse complement.
CTCAGGGGTCCCAGAGGAGTTTACTGGGGATTGGCTTGAGCTAATCTGAATTTGATTAATGTTCTGATGCTGTCAAGTCATTTAACGTTGACATAGTGAGGGAATAATTTATAGAAAGATGGCATGTCATAGCTCATGAAAGTTGATCTTATTTGAAAATATACTACTGTTATAGGGTGGCACGAAACAGCAAAAAACTAAATCCTATTCAGGTTATTTTGGCAAAGGTTATGTTTTGGTATAATTAATCATCAGTGGGATTGTTAATTGTCTTATCACAATCTCCATTTTGACTGAAATGATGAGAAGTTGATGATTGTGTGACTTGACTCTGACTTATTTATTTTCAGATGTCTGTGTGAAATCTGAGGATATGAATTCTGAAATGGTCATCACTAAGGCGATGGAAGAGGAAGAGAAGCAGCTGATGGAGGAAAGGGAGAGGAAAGAAAAGGAGATGATGGAAAAGGTGTGCTGCTTATTAATTCCTCAGAATTTGTGTGTTCTTCTGCCCTTTCCCTTCAAAAACTGTATTTGTAAAAAGTTAAAAATTTGACAACTTTGATGCTGTTTCTTCAGTGAAAATGGGTTTTGAAGGACAGCAGCTTCCTCAAATTTAGGGTTTTAAACAGTGTAATTTCCTTATAGATACAATGAGTCACACGTTATTTGTGCTAGTATAAAAATGTTCAATTGATATCCAACCCTAATGATTTCCAACACAGTTATTATTTCATTAATGTTTGATGTATGCTCACCACAAGGCTCGGGGATCATGGCAAAGGGATTCTCATGACATGCGCTTCAAGAGACTCCAGCATTTGCTTCAGAAGAGCAACATCTACTCTAAATTCCTGCTGACTAAAATGGAGCAACAACAGAATGAGGTATGCTATGTTTGAACACCACACATGATACAGTAACTACCTGTGTTGTTTTTGTGATATGCGATATGTTAAATTTTCAAAACGGCCACCATCAGCCCACCAATCTGCAATTGCTGATGTATTCACACAGGTGTGCACCATCATGTGCAGTGGGTGGGGAAGATGCCATCCTGCTGATTACAGTACGCTTACACCGAGAGACGCTTGGTTGTTTTGGCTGTTTTTATTATTATCATTTGCCTATGTGATTGCTGTGTGATTTTTGTAGACCAATTATTTATTCTATTTGAATAAATTTGCCTTTACCTCACCCTCTGACATCGGCAGTCTCTAATGTGAAAAGATAATTTCACTTAAACATTATAGACCAAAGTTTAAGGCTACACAAAAAATCTAAATAAACCTCCTTGAGATCTTTTTGACCTATAAGCTATGTTGCCAAGATAGCTTTTTTATAAACCAATAGGTTGATGCAGCAGTTTGGTTAAGTCAGCATTGTTATGCTGCATGTTTAATCTTGTAGGCTACAGCGTTTGTTTGTTTTTCTCTCACCCAACAAGTGCTTCATTTCTGCTGTTTTCTGTCTAAAAATATGGTTATGAAATGCTGCATGCCGTATTTTTTTGACTGGTGCAGCTGCACTGCTCGTCAACTTGATCCGGTAATTTGCACACAGAACCCTGCTCCCCAGGCGGTCTGCCAGCCTTTCTTAGCACTGGTCAGTTCTGTTCCTCCTCAACTCCTTTCTAATCACAGATTTGGCCTGTTCGTATTTATGGCGTTTACAGGTTAATCCTTTATTGAGTTAATTTCTAAAGGAGGTGCACCATTCAAGAAAAGAAAATGTCAAAAATAACCCTAACCCAGCAGTGAATGGGTTGAGCCTATCTCCAAAAGACGATGGATCAATTGCCCAACCCTAATCACTTCTAAGACTATCTCTGTCAACCATTTTAGGAGAAACTCAGGAAGGAGAAACTTGAAAAAAAAAACAAGGTGAGGAAAATTTAACTGATAACACATTGTAGCTTAGTGTTAAACTACTATTTGAACCTTATTAACTCACCTATACGTAATGTTTTTACATGCAGAACGCAAATGGTGCAGAGCCTGAGAAAGGTCAGTACATATTGTAATATTTGTTTCGATTCTACTGCATGAAACCTGTTGGTTTGTAAATGTTAGTATTAACTGGAATATTGACAAACAGTTTAATTGGTAATGGTAAACCGTGGTTGTGTAAACTTCAAATCCTGAAGTGTAGTATATGTATGTGTATGTGTGACGTTTTTGACTATTTCCTGCTGAAGTAGATAAAAAGAAGAGGAGGAGGGATGACGACTACAAAATAGCGGATGTCATGTCAAAAGAAGTAAGCTCTTATTTGACTTTTTGTCTGTTCTACAGATTTCTCATTTACTGCAATGCTCACATTGGTTCTGCTTGATCTTGTCTTCCAGGAAATAATGTCACAGTCTAAGAAAGCAAAGGTGGAGGAAGAGGTAACAGTTCACTTCAATTTCAAATTATCCCTTCTGAGTAGATGACATGTGAAGACATTTTTAATAATCTAGAAGGTGGAATGGAGGAATGTTTTGACACATGGATAGATTTTAAATTGGAAGTAGGTGTTACTGGCCGTATAACTCCCAATTTATGCATGTGTATGTCAAACATTTGATTATAGAACGGGGCACTGACCCAGAAGAAACTAGAAGCTGAGGATATTGAGAAGATGAGCGATTCTAACCAAGACATCAAGGACCGTCTGTCAGAGAGCGTGCGAGAAAATGCCAAGCATCTCCTGCATCCTCACAGGAAGGTGAATGGCCAGCCGGTCCCTGCCCAGCAGCCACAGCACTTCACTGGTGGGGTCATGAGGTGGTACCAGATCGAAGGCATCGAGTGGCTGAGGGTCAGTAGGGCTTCACCTACATGGGACTGTGGGGAGAGATTTGTTTGATTTGTTTGACAATGTGATTTGTTAGCTAATACAGCTCTTCAGAACCTTAACAGATTCAAAGTTAAGTTGAGTTTCAAAGATCATCTTGACCTTTTTAAAATAGGAGTTGACAGGACAGGCTCACCTCAAGGTCCATTCAGTATCTGTTCATGAGCTTTTGATGGTACAATGTAGGGACGTAACGGTATGAAAATTTCACACCGCGGTAATAGTGACAAAAATTATCACGGTTATTGGTATACTGCGGTATTTTTAAAATGTCTTCAAAATGCTGAAAAAACACAGATACACTGATAAATTGAAATAATTTCACCAAGATTTATATTTAAATAGATTTATCATATATCAAAATTGTCCAAATCCAAAACCTTAACAAAACAGTGCAAAATCAACATTAAATAAGTATAAAAGAATGTATCAAAACTGTGCAAAATAAACCTTAAATACAGTAGAATGAGATGTAGTGGTAGTAGCACTCGATTGGCCAGCAGAACCTCTCTGTGAAAAAAATGAATAGAACATGTCATTATTAATTATTACTGTCAATACTAAGGGTGCAACGAACAGATCACAAAACTCACAATTTAGCATCATATCACTTTTGTTAGAAACGGGTGGATAATTTTTTAGATCAAAACAAAAAGGATTAGTGTTAAATTAATTATAAATACTCTATTTTGGCTCTTATCTCTATCTAGACATTTGTTATATTCAC
>OZ023168.1:595727-663227 GCA_963678695.2 Diplodus puntazzo | reverse complement strand
ATTGCTTGAGTTGACACTTACCTTCGGCCTTGAACTTTTCAATCGCCCATCATACAACAAGAGTATCCTGTTCCACACCATTTTATTCTGTTGTCAATATGGCAAGGGTACACATTTCCTATTAAAATATACTATATACTAAATATACGTACTATACTGTACAAGGTGCTCCATCCATGCACTTTTTATTCTTTCTGTATTGGGGCATCATGTACAAATTATGCGTTGCCCTGACCTGGTCTTTTTTTTCTTGTCTTAACGCCTCCCTGGAGACATGGCAAGTGCCAACCTGCTTCAAAACCTCCACCATCATCCCTGCCCCCCAAAAAACACAGACCACAGGACATATTATGTACAGATCAGTTGTGTAAAAATCCCCTGTCTGTGTCTCTACCCAGTGACCCTAATTTGATATGCAAGAATCCACCGCTCCCAGGTCAATACAACCAATCAGAGCCAAGGGGAGTGTCTGAGAAGTGTCAATCAGTAGGCGTGTTCAAGTTGAACTCCTGCTGACTGACTGCAGCAGCAAGATCTGTTGGCGACTGCAGGGTTCGGGGCTACAAACGCTGCTATGAAGTCGGACACTCTCTCTTCCCGTAGATGTGTCGTGACTTGGCTGAGCTTGCGATGTTTGCCTTCTTCTTTTGTGAAGAAGTGGAGGAAATTGAAATTCCATTAATGTTTGAGGAAAATCAACAACAACAGTGATCAGTTTTCTTACTTGATGCTATGGGAACTTTGCTGGCCTTTTTCTCATATTAGTCCCCTTCGTAAATTATTCAATCTGAGATGTTCAAAACGTTAGTCCATCAAAACTTGTGGGCTGAGGGAATGGAGCAGTGGAACTGCTGCTGTGTTGCATGCAGATGACCGGGAATCAAGACCCATGTCAACTGTGTCTTTTGCAGAGGGTGTATTTATCTGATTAGTTGTATATGGACAGTTCATATTTCGAGACAGCAGAATGTGACAGCTTTGTCACAATAACAACTTCAAATTTGGATATTTTGTAATTGCTTCACTTAAAAACGGTCACACAGTGGCACATTAATGGTCCAGGTTTATCAAGAGTAGATGAATAGCCTAAATGTTGTCTTACTGATAATGCTCATGTTCCGTTTTCCTTGTAATGTCACCATTAAATAAATTTGAACTTTGTCTATATGGTACATTATAGTAAGGCTTGCCTTACCAACAGTTATTAATTATTATGACAAATGTGTTTATGTGCATGATTATATCACAGCTGAGGGGAATTTGCTGACCACATTTAACAAATATGCATAACTATAGACACATAGGATGATGCATTTTCTTATAGCAACATTATTCACAACTAGAAAAATTGTATTTCCTGCGAAAATACAGTGTGAATGCTGAAGGATGAAGCGAAATCTGCTGAATGTACTGCCAAAAAGCTAAAAAAAGACTGAAAAGGCAGAAAAGTTGGAGAGTAAGAGGACAAAAAGAGCATATAAATGTGAAAAAAGACTGAAGAGGTGGAAAGTTAAAGGCAGAAAGAGCTTAAAAAGCGAAAAAAGACTGAAAAGGTGGAAAGTGAAAGGCAGAAAGAGCTTAAAAAGGTAAAAAAAAGACTGAAAAGGCCGAAAAGTTGTGGAGTTAGAGTTGAAAAGGCTTAAAAGGGTGAAAAAAGAATGAAAAGGTGGAAAGTTAAAGGCAGAAAGAGCTTAAAGTGGCTGCATCGTCTATGTAAAGTAAAAGATGTGGGATCCAAATCCAGCTGAAGAAAAGTCTTTCTCCAGATTTTCCAGCTGCTCCCCACTCGAAAGATGATGTCATCCACTCAAGCTCAGGCACTACACACGCACTCTTGAGATACACACACGGGAGAAGTAACAGAGACAGAGATGAAGGGATCCCATAAGAGTGAATGGGAAAACGCCTCCCAAACCCCTGCGATTATAGAAAAAACTGTAATGGTTATGGCCAAAATATTTATATGGTGAGTGAGAGGAGACATGGCTGAACTCGCTCATGTCGTTTTTATTTCTGTCGAGTCAGAAACAAGGGCACAGGAGCGAGAGACAAGTCAGGTACCGTCTGCTCTCGTCCAAGAATTTAGCCTCAAAATTAACATTGCGGCTTATGGGGCTATATTTCGACCTCTTCTCGCTCTTGGGCTTCCAAATCCAAAACCGTAAGTCGTACATGTGAAATGAGACCATCAGCTGAAAGCCAACAAGATTTCCTACATTTCTATGCATATATTGTCTATGTCAAGTAAATGATTTGGGATCAAAATCAAGCTGAAGACAATTTTGTCTTCCATTCTTTGAGCGGCCTCACACTGTAGCGATGATGTCACCCACTCTAGCCGATGCAATACACACCCATTATAAAATCAGAAGAGGAGCTAAAAGTTCCTAAAACCAAAACTGCGATATTTTCATCACCATACTAAATTTTTAAAAACTGAATACATCGCCAATAGTTCAAGGTCTTGAGACTGGTTTAAAGTTTGAATGGTGTCTCTCGCTCAACATATGAGGAACTAGATGAGGTTGAAAGGCGATGAGTTTTCAAGAGGATTTGAAGATTTTCCCATTTGAATCAATGTTAAATTTCTTTTGGAAAAAGTTGAAAAGCTGAAGGTTGAAAGAGCTGAACGAGCTGAACATTTTAATATTTGAATGATGTCAATAGCTGAACGTATGCTGAAGTTATAGCAGAATGAAATTTGAAAAATTCTCCATAAGGATGTATGGGGTAAATTTTGCAGAAAAAGCTGAATATTTCCAAAAGTATAATGGTTAGAAACGAGAAAAATACAAACAGTTATGTCCTTAAAAAGCTGAACATTTTGATGTTTGAATGGTTTCAATAGCTCAAGATTTGAAGGAGAAGATAGTGGTCAAAAAACGTACGGAAGAAGAATAATAACTAGAAAAATTTGTATTTCCTACGAAAATACAGTGTGAATGCTGAAAGCTTAAGTGATTTCGGAAATCTGCTGAATGTACTGCCGAAAATGCATAAAACTATAGGTTGAACGGCTGGGAATTTGCAGAAAAAGCTGAATTTTCAAAAGCTGGAAAGGCAGAAAGGCTTAAGGTTGAATGGGCTAACAAAGGTGAACATTTTGATAGCTGAACAGTTTATCTAGCTGAGTATGAAGCTGAATGTATGAAAAAGCTGAAAATGCAGAAAGATGAATATCTGAAAAGCTGTAGAGTATGAGGGCTGAAAGAGCTTAAAAAGGTGAAAAAAGACTGAAAAGGCTGAACAATCAAAGGCTGAAAGAGCTTAAAGAGTTGAACATATTGATAGCTGAACAGTTTATGTAGCTGAACATGAAGCTGAATGTATAAAGAAGAAGCTGAAAAGGCAGAAAGATGAATATTTTAAAAAGATGATAAGGCAGAAAAGCTGCAGAGGGCTGGAAGTGTTTAAGAAGTTTAACACTTTGATAGCTGAATATGAAGGCAGAAAGATGGAGATTTTAAAAAGTTGAAAGGGCAGAAAAGCTAACGGGGGCTGAAAGACTTGAAAAAAGTTGAACATTTTAATTGCTGAACATGAGATTAAATGTTTGAAGGAGTTGAAAAGGCAGAAAGATGAATATCTGAAAAGGCTAAAAAGCTGTAGAGTAAGACGTCTGAAAGAGCTTAAGACTGAAAAAAGGCTGAAAGGTGAAAAGTTAAAGGCAGAAAGAGCTTAACCTCCTGAGACCTGAGGTTTGATCTGGTGTGCATTTTTTATTTCTCCATGCTGTTTGGGATAGGTAGGACCTAATAAGTATAATAACATTTTTTTTTTTTGTACAGGTAGTAGTTTTCGCAAAAAACGATGTCCTCATATTAGGACAGTGGGTTTATCATAACCTTAAGAAACAGTATTTGCTGTTTGGGACCAGAAGGGCCCAATTAGTGTAAATTCAAAATTTTAGCTTTATACCATAAGTAGTTCTCTCAAAAATCGATGTCCTCATATGAGGACATTGGGTCGATCTTACTGTATGACACAAATAGACGCCATTGGTCAAAAAAAGTATGCAACAGTTTATTTTAAAATGTAACTACATTTTAAAATAAACTGTTGCATACTTTTTTAAATGTTTACATTAAAGTGTATACATCAAGTGGACACAGCTGTTTATTTAAATCCCTAAGCATGGCTATACAAAAATAAAACTGCAATTTACTGCGTAAATGGTTTATTTCAAGCCCTAAACATGGCTAAACAACAGTGCAAATAATGCCAAATATTACCAAATATTATATCCTTTTCTTTTTTGGTATGGCTTCCCAGTTTGTCCGGTCACTTTGTCTCTTTTTGTTACACTCTGCATTTGAGTAACGTGTGGTTGGAGACCACAAGGTGTCCATTTTGGTGTTGTGGTAGTGGCCGTTCTCTTTTGTTGGGGCACTTGTAGTTGTAGCTCAGGTGTAAGCTGGCAACATTTGAGTGTAGTATTGACTACAGAGTGATGCCTTTTGTGTGGTGGCTCTTGTGCTCCACAGTCATGTTGGTCATCTGTTGCTGTTTTTGGTGTTTCTGTTACCACAGTTGGTGTATTTAGGGCCCGAGCAGAAAACCTGCAAGGTCCCTATTGATTTCGTAGTGACAACTTTTTAGTCCCAAATGATAGCATTTTTCACTGCCTGAACTCACCAAACTTGGAACATAGGTCACACCTGCTGAAAAATGTATTGCCATTGTGATTTTCCACCACTAGGTGGGGTTATAATTGAGGAAAGTGCTTTTTGGCTCATAAGTCCCATACTTTAACGCACATTCAAAAACCTTACATCCATGCGTGCCCTGAATTGTGTTGAGTCTTGTGATATAGGCCACGCCCATTTCTGCCTCCTTTTTTTTTCTGCAAATTTGCGAAATGTTGCAAACCTATTTATTCGAACTCCTCCCAGGCGATTTCACCAATTTGCACAAAACTTTGCACTCAGCATTTGTCGATCCTCCTGACAAAAAGAATTTTGATATTTGAATGCCCGACGAGGTGTCCATTATCAGGAATTAATGGACGACGTGGAGGCCGAAGTACCGTCCAATGCGAAGTCCATTAATTCCTGATAATGGACACCTCGAAGGGCATTATCCCGCTTATATAATGGTCACTTGCCAAAGAAAATAAAACAAGACCATTAATTTATACTTTCATGTGTTTTACAATCAAAATATTAAGTTTTTCACAAGCCATAACTACGTTTCCCTGGTAACGCCTGAGGGTTTGACTAATACCTGGAACGATCATTACTCTCCCGTAAGGTTCTTATGCAACTGAAACGTTGTTCACTCCTCCAGTAAATAGGACGGACCATAGATACATCTTGGCAACAGGAGATATTCTAGTCCGCTCGGGATGAGCCAGAAAGCTGACGCTATGCTAGCAAGATTCAAAGTCAATAACATTGCGTACAGTTGACAAACAGTAAATATGATTTGACAGTATGCTAGCTAACAAGAGCAGCTAGCTAACGTCATGTCATTGTCCCCAAATCAATACCATGATGTTCACGAACAAATGACCGGCCGCGTGTAACGTTACTGTGGCCGCAGCCTGAAGTAGAGAGCTGGACAGCGAACGATATGTGAGATTACTCGCGTATCAGTAAGTTCTGCAGCTTGTGTGTTACAGTCGCCACCTTGTGGTGTTCAGAGGATACGGCACTGAAGGACTGACAAACTGCACTCAGTGTTGAAAATAAAATATTCAGATTTGATATGCCAGCTAGCGCAATGATTGAACGGTAAACATAGAATTTGACTGGAACTACTAAGTAGGTGTCCGTATATCAGGGGTTAATGGACACCTTTCAGCCAATCAGAATCGAGGATCCCCTCAGACCATGGTATAATTTGAGATGTTTCATATCTCCACATCGGTAGGTTGGATTTGCACGAAATTATTGCCATTATACTCCTGACAATAGATACAAGACGACATGTAACTAAAAGGTGAGCGCACCCTCACAGCGTCGCTGCCAATCAATAATCATTGCAGCTTTAATTGGTTTTGTGTTCTCTCCTCATGGTGGTGGCCATTTTGTTAGTGGGAGTGGCATCCTATAACAAGGTTTTGGTTCTGTGCAGAAGTGTTCCTGCCTGGAAGCCAAGGGTTTAAGGACTGGCTCCTCTCCAGCTCCTGGGGGCTCTCCTCCTTTGTCCCAGACTGCTAGCATGTTTGTGTCCAAGCTATATTTTACAACCAGGGTCTAGGGGAAACCCTGGTGCAACATGAAAATGGAACTCCCCTCTTCCCGTCCCCGAGCACCACCAGCAGCAAAGCATTTTTATATAGTTTTATTAAAAAAACATAGCTTGGACATGGACATGCTGGCAGTTCTATCCCCAAGTTTAGCTAACAACATGGTACAATCAATAAGGTAACATAGTCCCAATGTCCTCGAACGAGTACTTGACATTTACTGATGTTCTAGCTTGCTACTATTAACAAAATGTGTCTAATTTTTATGTCATATGAAGCTAGAGACATTTGTGTACATAAATACACTGGCTTCATTCATAAAATTTGGATATAATTTCTACCTTGCTCTTTTTTCTTACTGGAGCTGCTGTAGAAGCCTTTCGCCGATATTCCCGCCATTTTGTTTTCACTGAAATTGGTGTAATGTTGTGATATCACCACAAGATGGCGTGGGCAGGGTCCCTAAATGTGGCTAATAGGTGAAAGTAAAAAAAAAGGGGTATCATGGTGCTAAGAGGCAAAAATGTAATGTCCTCGTATGAGGACACAGGGTCTCAGGAGAACCACACCGGCCCAACCGTTGGACGTCTGAAGCGTTTGGAGAGACTCAGACGAGGTCGGGAACATGTCTGTTCGGTGTGTTCAGCTGCGTTGGAAGCTTTCGGAGCCGTTTGGACGTTGTCTACTCCGATTGAACATGCGAAGTCTGAGGAGGAGGGCTGTCGGACGTCTGAGCCATTGGATTGGTTGTGTGCCAGCTGAATGGCCGTTCTGATTGGCGGTGTGCTAGCGAATCAGCGCGCTGTGTGGGAGGGCGGAATACTGTGTGCGCTTTGTTTTTCTATGCACTCTGCTCTGTCATTCCCCATTTTCATGTTTTGCAGGCAGTTCTGGCACGAGACTGGCTGTTATTATGTCCGATCAGGATGAATTAATCTGTGTTCATTTGGTTATGCGTCGCTGCATGTTTAGTATGCAGCTGTTTTTATCTGTAAGCCTATAGTGAAAATGACAGAGAAATGAGCAGATTCGGCGTGCTCACTCAGAAAGTCTGGCTGAGGATGGCTGTGAGCCGATGCTTATGCAAGTAGCCTCCTGTGGTGATGTCACCACAGGAGCAGAGTCAAAATCTCATGCTTTAGGAACGCGCACTATTGTGCGCTATTCCTGTTCGGAAAAAGAGCAAAAGCGAAAAAAATAAGCCACTTTCAAACTCCAGCTTTTCAGGCAAGTTTCAACACCAATATGCATGATTTAACGAGAGAAATTGCGATTTCTGGGTGATGAGGAAAGTTAAAGGCAGAAAGAGCTTAAAAAGGTGAAAAAAGGCTTAAAAGTGAAAAGTTAAAGGCAGAAAGAGCTTAAAGAGGTGAAAAAAGGCTTAAAGGTGAAAAGTTAAAGGCAGAAAGAGCTTAAAATGGCTGCAGACATGCTGCAGCAGGACCAGGGACAGACGAAAATGTCTCCCATAAGGAATGAATGGGAAAACGCCTCCCAAACTCCTGTGATTTCTGAAAAAAACTGTGATGGTTATCCTCAAACTATTTGTATGGTGAGTTACAGGAGGAGTTGCTGAACGCGGTCATGTCATTTTTATTTCTGGAGAGTGCAAAATGAGGGCGGGAGAGCGAGAGACAAATCAGGTACCGTCTGCTTATTTCCGGAAAATTCGGCTCAAAATTAACATTGCGGCTTATGGGACAGCAGTGAGAGTGTTTGTCACTCTCAGGCTTCTAGATCCAAAACCGTAAATCCCACATCTGAAATGAGACCATCAGCTGAAAGCCCACAAGATTTCCTACATTTCTGTGTATATTGTCCATGATGAGTAAAAGGTTTGGAGTCGAAATCAAGCCAAGAGAGTTTTTTTTCCCGTTTTCGGGGCTGCTCTGCCTCTGGGGTGCGGCAGTTGGTGATGTCACTCACTCTAGCCGACGCAATACACACCCATTATAAACGCAGAAGACGGGCTAAAAATCGCTCAAACTAAAACTGCGATTATTTCAAAACCGTACAAGATTTTTTAAAACTGAATACAGGTCCAATAGTTCAAGATCTACTGAGTGCTTTAAAGTTTGAATGGTGTCTCTCGCTCAATGTATGAGGAGCAAAAAGAGGTTGAAAGGCGATGAGTTTTGAAGAGGATTTAAAGCTTTTCTCATTTGCGGTAATGTTTATTTTTTTTCGGGAAAAAGCTGAATTTCTGAAAAAGCTGAAAAGCTCAAGGCTAAAAGAGCTGAGAAGGCTGAACATTTTAACATTTGAATGGTTTGAATAGCTGAACGGATGCTGAAGTTATAGCAGAATGAAATTTGAAAAAATCCCCATAAGGATGAATGGGAAAAAATTTGCATTAAAAGCTTAATATTTCCAAAAGCATGAAAGATAGAGAAGCCAAAAGTAGTAATAGCCAGCATGTCCTTAAAAAGCTGCACATTTTTCACAATGGTTTCTATAGCACAAAGTTTGAGGGAGAAGAAGAGGTTGAAAGACGAGGAGTTTTGAAGATTTTCCCATTTACGGCAATGTTAAATAGTTGTTTTGAAAAAGCTGAATTGCTGAAAAAGTTGAAAAGTTGAAAAGAAGAAGGTTGAAAGAGCTGAAAAAGCTGAACATTTTAATATTTGAATGGTTTGAATAGCTGAAAGTATGTTGAAGTTATAGCAGAATGAAATTTGAAGAATGGTTTCAATGGTTGAAGCTTGCAGCATTCACACTAATAACTAGACTCGTTTAAAGTTGGAATGGCGTCTCCAGCTCAAGGTATGAAGGATAAGTAGAGGTTGAAAGGCGATGAGTTTTGAAGAGGATTTGAAGATTTTCCCATTTGAATCAATGTTAAATTTTTTTTGGAAAAAGCTGAATTATTGAAAAAGTTGAAAGAGCTGAACGAGCTGAACATTTTAATATTTGAATGATGTCAATAGCTGAACGTATGCTGAAGTTATAGCAGAATGAAATTTGAAAAAATCCCCATAAGGATGAATGGGGAAAATTTTGCAGAAAAAGCTGAATATTTCCAAAAGTATGAAAGATTGAAATGAGAAAAATACAAGCAGTAATTTCCTTAAAAAGCTGAACATTTTGATGTTTGAATGGTTTCAATCGGTCAAGATTTGAAGGAGAAGATAACGGACAAAAAACGTACGGAAGAGGAATAATAATAATAATAACTAGAAAAATTGTATTTCCTGCGAAAATACAGTGTGAATGCTGAAGGATGAAGTGAAATCTGCTGAATGTACTGCTGAAAAGCTGAAAAAGTTAAAAAGTTCAAGGCTGAAAGAGTTTAAAAAGTTGAACATGTTGATAGCTAAACAGTTTCTGTAGCTGAACATGAAGCTGAATGTATAAAGAAGCTCAAAAGGCAGAAAGATGAATATTTTTAAAACATGAAACGACAGAAAAGCTGAAGCAGGCTGAAAGACTTGAAAAAGTTGAACATTTTAATTGCTGAACATCAAGTTGAATGTTTGAAGGAGTTGAAAAGGCAGAAAGATGAATATCTGAAAAGGCTAAAAAGTTGTAGACTAAGAGGGCTGAAAGAGGTTAAAAAGGTGAAAAAAGACTGAAAAGGCCAAACAGTTGTGGAATAACAGGGTTGAAAGAGCTTAAAAAGGTGAAAAAAGACTGAAAAGGCAGAAAAGTTGTAGAGTAAGAAGACAGAAAGAGCTTAAAAGGTGAAAAAAGACTGAAGAGGTGGAAAGTTAAAGGCAGAAAGAGCTTAAAAAGCTGAAAAAAGACTGAAGAGGTGGAAAGTTAAAGGCAGAAAGAGCTTAAAAAGGTGAAAAAAGACTGAAAAGGCCGAAAAGTTGTGGAGTAACAGAGTTGAAAGAGCTTAAAAAGGTGAAAAAAGACTGAAAATGTGGAAAGTTAAAGGCAGAAAGAGCTTAAAATGGCTGCATCGTCTATGTAAAGTAAAAGATGTGGGATCCAAATCCAGCTGAAGAAAAGTCTTTCTCCAGATTTTCCAGCTGCTCCCCACTCGAAAGATGATGTCATCCACTCCAGCTCAGGCACGACACACGCACTCTTGAGATACACACGCGGGAGAAGTAGGAGAGCCAGAGATGAAGAGATCCCTATTAGAATGAATGGGAAAACACCTCCCAAACCCCTGCGATTTTTGAAAAAACTGTAATGGTTATGGCAAAAATATTTACATGATGAGTGAGAGGAGACATGGCTGAACTCGCTCATGTCATTTTTATTTCTGTCGAGTGAGAAATGAGGGCACAGGAGCGAGAGACAAATCAGGTACCGTCTGCGATCCTCCAGAAATTTAGCCTCAAAATAAACATTGCGGCTTATGGGGCTTTATTTCAACTTCTTGTCGCTCTCGGGCTTCGAAATCCAAAACCGTAAATGCTACATCTGAAATAAGACCACCAGCTGACACCCAACAAGATTTCCTACATTTCTATTTATTTTTTGTCTATGTCAAGTAAAAGATGTGGATTCAGTATCAAGCTGAAGACAATTTTCATTCCTATCTCCGAAAGCCGCTCCCCACTCTGGCGATGATGTCACCCACTCTAGCTGACGCAATACACACCCATTATAAAATCAGAAGAGGAGCTAAAAGTTCTTAAAACTAAAACTGCGACCATTTCAAAACCGTACAAGATTTTTAAAAACTGAATACATTGGCACTAGTTCAAGGTCTTGACACTGGTTTAAAGTTTGAATGGTGTCTCTCGCTCAACGTATGAGGAACAAGATGAGGTTGAAAGGCGATGAGTTTTCAAGAGGATTTGAAGCTTTTCCCATTTGATTCAATGTTAATTTTTTTTGGAAAAAGCTGAATTATTGAAAGAGTTGAAAAGTTGAAAATTTGAAAAGCGGAAGGTTGAAAGAGCTGAACGAGCTGAACATTTGAATGTTTGAATGGTTTGAATAGCTGAACGTATGCTGAAGTTATAGCAGAATGAAATGTGAAAAAATCCCCATAAGGATGAATGGGGAAAATTTGGCAGAAAAAGCTGAATATTTCCAAAAGTATAATGGTTAGGAACGAGAAAAATACAAGCAGTAATGTCCTTAAAAAACTGAACATTTTGATATTTGAATGGTTTTAATAGCTCAAGATTTGAAGGAGAAGAAAGCGGACAAAAAACGTATGGAAGCAGGAATAATAATAAAAACTAGAAAAATTTGCATTTCCTACGAAAATACAGTGTGAATGCTGAAGTCTGCAGCGAAATCTGCTGAATGTACTTCCGAAAAGCTGAAAAGTTGAAAAGGTCAAGGCTGAAAGAGCTTAAAAATTTGAACATGTTGATAGCTGAAAACTTTCTGTAGCTGAACATGAAGCTGAATGTATGAGGAAGCTGAAAAGGCAGAAAGATGAACATTTTAAAAAGATGAAGAGACAGAAAAGTTGAAAAGGGCTGAAAGACTTGAAAAAGTTGAAGATTTTCATAGGTGAACATGAAGCGGAATGTTTGAAGGAGTTGAAAAGGCCGAAAGATGAATATTTGAAAAGGCTGAAAGGTCTGATAGAGCTTAAAAAGGTGAAAAAAGACTGAAAAGGTGAAAAGTTAAAGGCAGAAAGAGCTTAAAAAGGTGACAAAAAGACTGAAAAGACCGAAAAGTTTCTCGAGTGAGAGGGCAGAAGGAGCTTTAAAAGGTGAAAAACGATTGAAAAGGAGAAAATTTGCCGAGTAAGAAGGCAGAAAGAGCTTAAAATGGCTTCACACATGGTGGAGCAGGAGCCAAGTCAAAGATGAACATGTCCCTATTAAAATGAATGGCAAAATGCCTGCCAAACCCCTGCGATTTTTGAAAAAACTGTAAGGGTTATCACCAACATATTTATATATTATAAAGTTGAAATGGTGTCTGTAGCTCAAAAGAAAGATGAATATTTTAAAAAGCTGAAAAGACAGAAAAGCGCAAGGGGGCTGAAAGAGTTGAAAAGGTTGAACATTTTAATTGCTGAACATGAAGCTGAATGTTTGAAGGAGCTGAAAATGCAGAAAGATGATATTTTGAAAAGCTGAAAGGGCAGAAAAGCTGACGGGGGCTGAAAGAAAAGGCTTCTCTGATTGGTTGTGTGCTAGCTTAATGGCCGTTCTGATTGGCGGTGTGCTAGCGAATCAGCGCGCTGCTTGGGAGGGCGGAATACTGTGTGTGCTTTGTTTTTCTATGGACTCCGTTCCATCATTCCCCGTTTTCATATTTTGCAGGCAGTTCTGGCAAGAGACTGTCTGTTATTATGTCTGTTCAGGACGAATTAATCTGTGTTCATTTGGTAATGCCTCGCTGCATGTTGAGAGTGCAGCTGTTTTTATCTGTAAGCCTATAGTGAAAATGACAGAGAAATAAGCAGATTCGGCGTGCTCACTCAGAAAGTCTGGCTGAGGACGGCTGTGAGCCGATGCATATGCAAGTAGCCTCCTGTGGTAACGTCACCACAGGAGCAGAGTCAAAATCTTGTGCTTTAGGAACGCGAACTATTGTACGCTATTCCTGTTCGGAAAAAGAGCCAAAGCGAAAAAAATAAGCCACTTTCAAACTCCAGCTTTTCAGGCAAGTTTCAACACCAATATGCATGATTTAACGAGAAAAATTGCGATTTCCGGGTGATGAGGAAAGTTAAAGGCAGAAAGAGCTTAAAAAGGTGAAAAAGGACTGAAAAAGGCCAAAAAGTTGCAGAGTATGGCGGCAGAAAGAGATTAAAAAGATGAAAAAAGACTGAAAAGGTGGAAAGTGAAAGGCAGAAAGAGCTTAAAAAGGTGAAAAAAGGCTGAAAGGTGAAAAGTTAAAGGCAGGAACAGCTTGAAATGGCTGCCGACATGCTGTATCAGGACCAGGGACAGAGACGAAAATGTCCCCCATAAGGAATGAATGGGAGAACGCCTGCCAAACTCCTCCGATTTCTGAAAAAACTGTGAGGGTTATCGTCAAAATAATTGTACGGTGGACAGGACAGGAGGAGTTGCTGAACGCGGTCATGTCGTTTTTATTTCTGAAGAGTGTAAAAGTCTGCTATTTTCCGGAAAATTCGGCTCTAAATTAACATTGCGGCTTATGGGACAGCAGCGAGAGTTGCTGTCGCTCTCTAGATCTAGATCCAAAACCGTAAGTCCCACATCTGAAATGAGACCATCAACTGAAAGCCCACAAGATTTCCTACATTTCTATGTATATATTGTCTCAAGTAAAAGGTGAGGGATCAAAATCAAGCTGAAGACAAGTTTGAACATTTTTTTCAACGCAGCTCTACACTCTGGGGTGCGGCAGTTGGTGATGTCACTCACTCTAGCCGACGCAATACACACCCATTATAAACGCAGAAGACGGGCTAAAAGTCGCTCAAACTAAAACTGCGATTATTTCAAGACCGTACAAGATTTTTAAAAACTGAATACAGGTCCAATAGTTCAAGATCTGCTGACTGCTTTAAAGTTTGAATGGTGTCCCTCGCTCAATGTATGAGGAGCAGAAAAAGGTTGAAAGGCGATGAGTTTTGAAGATGATTTGAAGCTTTTCCCATTTGCGGCAATGTTAAATTTTTTTCGGAAAAAGCTGAATTTCTGAAAAAGTTGAAATGTTGCAAAGCTTAACAGCAGTGGGTTGAAAGAGCTGAACAAGCTGAACATTTTAACATTTGAATGGTTTGAATAGCTGAAGGTATGCTGAAGTTATAGCAGAATGAAATTTGAAAAATTCCCCATAAGGATGAATGGGAAAAATTTTGCATTAAAAGCTTAATATTTCCAAAAGTATAAAAGGTAGAAAAAAGAAAAATACAAGCAGTAATGTCCTTAAAAAGCTGCACATTTTGATATTTGAATGGTTTCAATCGCTCAAGATTTGAAGGAGAAGAAAACAGACGAAAAACGTACGGAAGCAGGAATAATAAAAAGAAAGAAAAATAAATTCCAGAAGAACAACAGTGTGAATGCTTGCAGCATTCACACTAAAAAGAAAGAAAAATAAATTCCAGAAGAACAATAGTGTGAATGCTTGCAGCATTCACACTAATAGTAAGAAGAAAATTAAAGAATTCCATGAAAACGAAGAACATATGTTGTGAATGCCTTCTGCAATGGAGTTTTAATGTGGACGTATGAATTATTAGACTAGCTTTGAAAATGCATGAAAAAGTGTGAAAACTGAATATTTTTGAAGATTCCGTCATCTGCTTGAATGGGAAAAAAAGGCCGAAAAATGTCTAATATTTCGGAAATTATGAATGATATCAACTAGAAACTGTCACTAAAATGCCCACCGAGCCAAAGGTTTTTGTCCGATTGCCTCCAGAGATCTGCAGTAAGCAAGAGCACGAGTGTACCTACAAGCTGGTGTCTAATAAATCCCAGAAGAACAATAGTGTGAATGCTGTGGCAGCATTCACACTAATGAATGAAATACATTTGATAGTACAGATAACACTGGACACAGCAGTTAACCACTTCTCCATCATCACCACAAGCAGGGTGACAGAACTGAGCAATTTATTGACAACATCTTTCAGGGTTGTTAAGTTGTTTGGTTTGTTGAAGGATTTTATAGGGTTGTTCATGCTGACCATCCCATAGATGCGGCCACATGGCTGCTACTTATCTGAAAGTATGTGATACTTGAGTAGAAAAGAGGCACAGGCGCTTACGGATATGGAAATTCATCGAAAGACGTCATATACGTCAGCGTAGATGAGAGCCAATTAGGGCAAAGTCCTGACGTCATGCACTGCATGAAAAGTGGGATTTTCGTCCCCGTAAACGCCCGAAAATCTCCCTAATTTTCGGCAGTTAACGGCAATTTACAGCCTGCAAACGCCGCGTTCGCTGTGCCACAAATTGTCGGAAACGAACCATGACGTCAGTGGAGCTCCCGGAGGTGCGAACGGCTCTAATTTGCATATGAATCGCAGCGAAACCACGCCTGCTCACAGAATGTGTGGGCTGGCTTGAATATCCTCCCTCAGTATTGGATGAAACCACTACTTTTAAACACGAAAAATCATTCGTGATTGGCTGGCAGATCTGTCACTATTGGTCAGCCTGAGTCATTATAAACGTAAACCCCACCCTATATATATATATATATATATATATATATATATATATATATATATATATATTATATATATATAATTTTATTTACTTACTTTCTATTTATCAAATATATAATATTCATCAAAGACATGAATGAATTTATTGAGGAAAGGAAAATGCCAGGAAGGTGTTGTTTATTCAAAGAAAGAGCTTTATTAACACAAACACATCACAACTATGTACAAAATATAATCCGCCCACACAACAACAGGAAGCTCACTAGAAGCCTAAAATCCTGCAGCACCGTGAAGTGTCTGTCTGCCGCCTCGGAGCTGTCGGTAACTGCCGGCCTTCTGTCTGAATTCGGTCCATTTTGCAGACGTCGGTTGTCGCTCTGCACTTCGGAATCGCCTCTATAATCTCGACTGCAGCGCGGCACAGAGCTCGGTGAGCTCCCGGCTCCATCCAGACACCCGCCGTCTTGTGCCGTCTTCCCCCTCAGACATCAGGTCCATGGCGGCGCACTTTCAAAGCTCCACCTCATCCTCAGCTAGCTCTCTGTAAAAACAATCAATAAAGACGATCAGTACTGCGCGATGCACTGCGTATGGACGCAAGACATCTATTAATGCACCCGAATAATAGTCACATTGACCAAAAACGGATTTAATCTAACAACTCTTACCCTCTTTGTTCTCGAACGTTACTATCTTACAGGCAGCTGGAAAACAATTAAATGAAAAGTTGTATGAATAATGAAAACGTAAGTCACTGTAAAATTAAACCATGAAGGAGAAAACAGTAAACGTTACTTACACACGATGGCGTTATTATCAGCATCATGTAAATCTGGACTTGCAGACAGAGCTCCGAGAGAATACGCCTCGGTGTGATGCAAGGTTAGTCTGTGAAAACAACATGCTCGTAGCGATAAACCTCCGTGTCCCTCTGCGGCAGCGAAACGACATCCGTCGGCTACACTCTCCGCGGCGACCCGGCAAAGCTCCTCCCGTCAACACAGGCCTCCTCTCGACAAGGCCGGGCCGCTAACCGAGCTCCTGCTAGCCTAGCTTAGCTCCTGCTAGCTAGCTTAGCCGAACTTGCTTCGTGTCCAATAAAACACAAACACTTCGACTGCGATGGAGAGTCCAGCTCACACACTCAAGGCACGTCGTCCGAATATAGTTCACAGTCCGTTAGTGATAAAACACGACACTGACGGACACAGGTGGGTCTAGGCTTGCGCAGTACCTGGAGAGCAACTGCGCAACTGCTCTGCAGCCACCTTGCTCCCTTGATAACTCAAGGTCATGTGACATCAGATGCAGAGCAGAAACCACTCCCATCCAGGTCATCGTGGACACATTTTAACCAGCATGCATCACGATTTAGGCAGCGCTGCGCAGCCTATTCTCTACATAAGGTGCTGGTAGCCAGGGGTGGATTGGCCATCGGGAGTACCGGGACTTTTCCCAGTGGGCTGGTCACTAATGGGCCGATGGGGGGCCATTTTTTATTTTATTTTTATTTATTTATTTAACTTTTTTTTGCCATGCCTCGCGTTGTATTGGTAACTATTGTAACTCTCCCGGCCCGGGGAGAGAGACATGCATCGGCTTGGCCCACAGTGCTCAGCTGCAAACACAGCAGAGAGGTGACGAGTGGCTTGTCTGTCTAAAGAATACCTGGCCCAATGGCCCTATCAGAGGCTACAGAGGCCCAGGAGTACCACCCATAGATGTTCTAGACCCCCCCTCGTCCAATCACTTTTAATGATGAGGAGTCGATAATGAGAGAGAGAGCGAGAGAAAAAAACAACAACAACACACCAGCACACGAAAAACAAAAATGGAGAAGGAAAGTAAAAAACACAAAGGCGGTGCGGAAAAATTGAGGGAAAGGAAAAGAAAAGCTCCAGCAGCACAGGCTGCTAAAAGTAAAACAATTCTGCAGATGTTTGCTGCAGGGGCCGGCCTGGCAGGGGCTAGCAGCACCGATGCCGCAGCTTCAGCAGCGGGTCCTTCACCTGAGTCTGACAGTGAGTCTGAAGAGAGTGGGGCTCCCATTACCACTGACTGCCCTTATGGTGCAGGAGGAGGCTGAAAAAATTAGTGTTGAGGAAGACTCTCCACCATGTGAAGGAGGTAGTGACACTGTGGTAAGCAGGTATGTGCCTTCTAGAATGGTGTGGATAAACATTCATTAAAATAAATGGTTCAGAACGGTTGCTTAACTGTCTATGAACTTTACCTGACATAATAAATAGCAAACTCTGGATGGTGTGGTGTGTTACAACTAAATCTAGTTATCTAAAGTATTGGAAAACAATAACCATATTCATATACTATCCTGATGAATTGATTAGTTGCTTTTATTAACCACTTAGCCCTATTTCATACTCTCATCAAAGGATGCCACACAAAATTGAAGATCTTCGAGCTTACAACTCACATGTTGCAATGTGATGTGTTTTGAGCATGTAGATCTGCTATTTTCACAGTTTATGATCCTTTCTACCTATAATGTTCTTTAGCCAGCATCCTCCTTGTAAGAGCAATACATTTACTTTCCTCTTTTCTTGGCTGTACATTTATTTTATTGAAGACTTGAGAACGTGCATGGATATTGTTCAGTAATCACTTAAATACTGTATACATCTTTTGTTGTCTGTCTTTCACAGGGCTCTCTATTTGTGTGTTTTTGAGTGACCTAAAGTACCTGGCTGCCAGCCTGCCAATGCCATGATTCACTGCTTGTACCTGTATGAGTGAGTGACAAATAAACACTCTGGAATCTTAAATCCTTTCTCCAGTATCTTAAGAGCAAGTGAGCAACACACTGTGTAGTTATCATTTATTTTATTCAAGGCTTCAGAATATAAAGGGATATTGTTTAGTATAGTGGTGTTATTAAGAGCTTGTGTGTTTGTATGTACATCAACGGGGCGAGTTGGCACAATATTTGCGTGCAGATTGTAGTGGGCCGGTCTGGACCAAAAAGTCCAGGGCCACATTTTTGTCCCAGTCCACCCCTGCTGGTAGCCCCCCTCCCTCACGTAGCGTGTACTGGGAAGTGCCACTCCGCCTTGCAGGCACAGTGCCTGCCATTACCTGATCAGATACCTTCAAGCTCAAACTGTAAACAATGGCGGAGAACAGACAACAACAGAGCCGAAAAATGCCCCATCATTTCCAACGCCAAAGAGAAGAAATAAGAACACTGACAAAAAAAAGCATTGTCAAAAGAAAGAATTGGATCGAGCCAGAAAGAAAACAAGGGTAAATATCGGAGCGTCATCTCAGAGATGGAGGGAGCTGCAGGACTTGTAAAGACTAAAGAGCGACGCAGAGCTTGCTGCTTTTCTGCTTGACAAGTAAGGACCCCTGTTTGATAAATGTTTCATTCTATGTTTTAACCACAAGGCTAAGGTAGCAGCTGTTAAGGCAGGAACACACCGGCCCAACCGTTGGACGTCTGAAGCATTTGGAGAGACTCGGACGAGGTCAGGAACATTTCTGTTCATTTGGATGTTGTCTGCTCCGACTCAGCATGCTAAGTCTGAGGAGGAGGGCTGTCGGACGTCTGAGCCATTAGATTCTCTTTGGTTAGCAAAAGTGTCTTTCAAGTGACCGGCAGTTGTAACGTTAGTTTGTGTTCAGTACGCTCTGAAATGGTTGAACCGATTTAGAGAAATAATGTTACTCATGCTTCAGAAAGGCAGCATGGCATTGCACCAGGTAATAATTACCTTGTAACTCTGTCTACCGCGTGTGAGGAATATTGTTTTTTACTCGGGATATCTACAGTGATCTACATGAGGCACTCTTCATTGTGATTTAGTTGTATTGATCAGAAATGGGCTTATTTTGTTGTTGTTTTTTTTAATACGCCATCTTGGTTATCTGGCTTCCTCTGTTACTGTGTACCGTGGTAACAAGCCTGCTCATGCACGGCAGGCTCCTCTGTGGGGAGAGGCTTTGAAGGCAGGGCTGCAGCGCAGCAGAGAGGGAGAAGGAGGGACTGTGCTCATGACAGATCAGTGGTTTGACCCAATGATCTCAAAGTGTCCTTTGGCAAGATACTGAATCACAGATTGGGCTGAAGGCTGTTCACATACACATTGATACACAGGGTAATATCAGTGTATGAATTTGTATGTGAATGGGTGCATGTGGCAAGTGCTATCGGTAGACCAGAGGAGCGCTGTTTAAATGCAAATCCACTTACCAATACCATTTGTGTAACCCTGTGCAGCATATAGTATTCTGTATTTATAAACGAAACTCCAATTGAGAAACACTGCCTCAGACTAAAAGCACAATCAGACCAATGACACTAATATTCATAATATCCTCAAAATATCACTTTGTTACAGTACTTCAATAGATGTTTCAAGTATCTGTACTTTAGTTGAGTATTTATTTTTTGGCCGACTTTTGACTTTCCCTTCCTACATCTGAACACAAAGGTCTCAAGTTTCCCCTCCTTACTTTTTCAAAAAAGACTGTTACTTTAGTTTGAATGCATTTGATTTATGGATCATTTTTATTTGTTTATTTATGTCAAACCCTAACATCACAAGATTGATGGAAGATGAAAACAGAAGAAGACGTAAACAGACAGAGAGGGAGACTGGAATGGGGAGAAAAGGCGTGTTAGTGTCTCGTATCTGCAGAGATTTTCTTATTTTCTCACTTTGTTACTGCTCCTGATGCTTTACCAACCCAAAATGTGTCTATTTGATGTCCTGGGAATGAGACTCAACAATCAACTATCTTTGTGGTGTGCTCAGCGACAGCTGGGACAAATCCTACTGATTCTACCTTTAACTTTTTAATAGTCTTGAATTACATTAATATGATGTGAGCTTAAGTTAGCTTTCACCACAAATGTCCTTCAGAGGGAGACTAACCCTTTTGTTTGTTTATTTATTTTTACACTTGAGTAAATAGCCTATTCCTTACTCTAGAATTTTTTTTTAATTCCAAAGGTTTAACTGTAGGGCACATGAGGCCTCCTACTTTAGTGTTAAGTCCATTCTCCAGAATTGGCTTCCAACTCTTTGTGATGTCACAAAAAACGGATTTACAACATCATTAAAAAGTCTGACCAGACACCTATAGTCATCAGACAGGATGGGAACAAATCAACAGGTTTGTCAAACTGACTCAGACCTTTGAATCAAATGTTGGCTTGTTGAATCTGTCTGAACAACAGTGGTTGTTGATTTATTGTACAGTCTGGTATGCTTGAAAGTTGAGTTTCAGGTCCAGTAATGACACAAAACAGCTCCTTTTCTCTCTGTGAGCCTTTTATGTGAGTGCTGCTTTAACAATGAGGCAGGGTGTGGTCCCCTGTTCAGGTGCATTCATACATTCTCATACTCTCCCTGGATCACTGCAGGACTCACTCCATTACTAGTATCTTCCGCCCAAGGTGCAGGTTGTTGACTGAAGCTGCTTAAATTGTTACATTGTGAGGTAAGGTGACCTGTCTGGAAACCAGACTTTATCTGCAGATTTTTTTTCTTAACAGATTTTCACGGAAGCTACATCTTACTGGACCTATTTCCCTAGCAGCAGTTGGATCATCTTGCTGTTTCTACCTCTGCCCTGAACATTACCTACATTCTATTTAAAATATGGAGCGTCTGAAGTTAGTCCTGCAGTACTTCCAGTCCAACTCTGAGTCAATCTCCAATGGGATCTGTATCATCCTGGCCTTGGTCAGTGTCAAGCTCTACACCAGCTTTGACTTTAACTGCCCGTGCCTTCCTCAGTATAACAAACTGTACTCTCTGGGAGTGATGATCATCCCGCCCATCATACTGTTCTTCCTGGGGGTCCTGGTTAACCGACATACAGGCGTCATGATGGATGAGTGGATGAGACCCATTGGTAACAGATCCAAAAATCCTGCTGTGGTTAAGTGAGTCAAATATTTACTGATTGATTGTTTCATACAAGCATATGAAGAATAATCATCTTTTTTGGATTACACTATGAGTAAATATAGTACCTGTGATGATCAATGGGAAATGCAGGTGAGGGAGTATAGCCTATAACTATACACTGTGTGCACAATTAGGCAAGTCAGTATTTTGACCATATCATATTTTTTATGCATATTTTCTAACTCTAAGCTGTACAAACTTGAATGCTTAATGGATTTAGGCATAGCAGGTGGCGTGTATCTGTGTAATGAGGGAGGTAGGGACCTAAGGAGTCCAACACCCTATATCAAGGTGTGCATAATTATTAGGCAGCTTCTTTTCCTCAGGCAAAATGGGCCAAAAAAGAGATTTAACTGACTCTGAAATGTCAAAAATTACAAAAAGTCTCTCAGAGGGATGCAGAGAAAAAAGATGCAAAATAACTACCAAGGATTTGAGAAGAATCAAGTGTGAAGTCACCAGGAACCCATTATCTGGGCCAAGACAAGATGGCCGCAGTAGCCTGAGCCTTTACAACACATCTCAGTCTGCTTTTCCTAAAATTTTGGGCTTTCTACAGTTTTCTGTGCCCTAATTCAATGCTTTAGTGATTCTTTTTGAATTTTTTGAGTTCCAGCTTTTTATTGCTGTTTGGTAGAGCTTTTTCTTTTTTTGTTTGACCCTCGCCATGCAGCAAGCTGAGGTCTCCTTACTCTGTGACGCAATTCAGAGTGTCAAAACTGAATTGCTGGCTCATTTTGACAAAAAAATTGACACCCTTCAAGCTGGTCTGAACAACATTCAAGGAGCTTTATCAACTGTGAATGATCATGTAACCAAGCTCGAACACCGAGTCGGATCTACTGAAGACAACATCGTTGAACTGACAAAGCGTGTGGAAACTCCTGAAAAAGAAAATGTACACCTGAAAGAAAAAGCTGATGATGCTGAGAACAGAAGCCGTTCTTCTAATCTCCGCTTCATTAATGTACCTGAGCGACGTGAAGGAAAGGACATGATTGCCTTCATTAATGACCTAATCCCGCTGATCCTCGGCAAGGATAACTTCCCCACGGCACCTGTCATTGTAAGGGCTCATCGCTCTCCAACATTCACCACCAGCAACAGGTCAACTCCTCGTCCCATCCTGGTTAAGTTCCTACACTTCCAAGACAAGTTGAGGATTTTACGCCTGGCCAGGGAGAAAGGAGATCTCACATACATGGGTGCTCGAGTCCATGTATTCCCCGACTTCAGTGCTGCTCTCATCCACAAACGGCGTCAATTTGATCCCGTTAAAAAGAAACTTTTTGCTGCCGACTTCAAATATTCTCTGCTGTATCCGTGTACTCTGAGAGTGATGGTGGATGCGAAACCGAAGTTGTTCCGATCTCCAGAAGAAGCTGAAATTCTTCTTCATGACCTCTCCCTCTCCTCCTCTCCGGGTTAGGGTTGTGAGTAAATCCATTCCCCTTATTTTCGTTTATTTAATTCACTATCTTTTCCCTTAGCATCGCCAAATGACTTATACAGACTATATTATCCTTGTGATCTCAGTTTTACCATTTTTTTGTTTAGTTGCTCCCACAGAAACACTTGAACTTTATTTTTGCCTGCTGTGGAGAGCACTATGGTGCATTAGACTTTGTTTGCCGTAATCTGAGATTTTGATGACGTCATCTGTCAATCAACTCACTGCAGACCACTGTCGTAACACCTGATCCAGGATTCAGGACACTTTTGTTAATGAATTGAACTTTGCCTGTTTTGACTTTTGGTCATATATTTTGCTTGTTTATGGTTAATGACGTATGTGCATTACATGCACTCTGCAGATCTTTGTGGTCTGGTTGGCTATGCTATGATGGCCCAAGTAAATGTTAATTTTTCATGCAGCCTGAGCTTGTGGCTACTTGTCCTCTCTTGGTTAATCTGCCTCTTATTATTTTTTCTATTTTTGTTTTCGTTTTGTTTTGTTTATGTGTGTGTGTGTGTGTGTGTGTGCGTGCACTTGTGTCTGTCAGTCCTCCTTGTTTGTCTGTGTATGTGTGTTTGTCTTGTCTGCTCTTGCTCTCCCACTCCCCCCTCTCCTCGCCCACCCACCCGTTTCCCATACTCCTACTCTTTAAGATAAGGTACAATTGATCATATAAAGGGTTTAAAGATTATTCACCCTAATATTAGGAGCCTTGCACCAAAAACTGATCTTCTCAGGACCTGGGTCCAAATCCATAAGCCCAACATTATTACTCTCTCTGAGACGTGGCTGCATGATAGAATTCTAGATAATGAGCTGAAGATGGACAACTTTGTGCTTTATAGCGCTGACAGGGGCTCCAGAGGAGGCGGTGTGGCAACCTATGTTGCGTCTCATCTTAACTCAAAATGTATCACTCCTAATGTTGAACCAGTTAATTTTGAATGTTTTTTTTACCAACATTATGAAAACAAAACATTAACTATTGGTAATATAAACAGTAGAGTTCTCAACGGGCCTGAAAATTACAACCCGACCTGACCCGGCCCGTGGGTTTTTAAGCCCGAACCCGACGCAGCCCGACACACCAGCATGAATTGTCTGCCCTAACCCAGCCCGAACCCGACCCCCCGCGTGCCTGCATTGTTTTCCTCATACACTTGTTATCATGATCAGACAGACAGCAGACGGAAAGGTGACGCGAGCCAGGAGACAGGTGCTGCGTCAACGTCAGCAGCAGCACCCGCTCCCGCTGCAAAGAAGACACCGTGCTTCCACCAGTGGGAAAATATATTCGGAGACAGAAACAGACGATTTCCCCACTCCTCGAAAAGCAAAGGTGAATTCACCTGTGGCAAGTTTACTTTTAGCCAATTAGTAGCCTATACGTCACGCAGCGGTGTCAGTTCTGCGTCTGCCCCTCCCCATGAAGCAGGCAGCCAGACACACTCTTCACCACACGTGAACAGCGATGATTCACAACTGGCTATATAATTTACAACCTGCAAGAAATGTGTTTTATGAAATGTGTTTTATAAAAAAGGAAGGCCGAGGCCCGGCCCGACCCGGCTCATTTGCGTATTTTTTTGGCCCGAACCCGGTCCAACCTGCGGGTCCGGTCGGGTTTGTCGGGCCGGCCTGACCCGTTGAGAACTCTAATATACAGACCTCCTTCAACCCCTGCTGACTCTATGAAATGTATTTTGTCAACTGTTAACTCTTTTGAGAAACACAGTGAATTGATTATTTTGGGTGATTTAATAGCAACTGGCTTAGTCATTCCTCTACAAATGATAGACATTTATTTCATGGTGCAAATTTCACCCAGTTAATAAATGAACCTACTAGAGTGAACCTCTGTCGTCATCTTTATTAGATTGGATACTCGTTACAAATCCTGAAAGGATAATTAAATCTGGTGTAATGTCTGACTGCTTTAGTGATCATTGTTTTATATATTGTGTTTGGAAAATTAAAATTCCTCGATCTCCCCCTAAATATATTGAATTCAGGCAATGTAAAAAGATGAACTAAGACCTTTTCATATATGATCTAATCAATATTAATTGGGACAGATTTCAATTAATTCCCTATGTTGATGATGCTTGGGACTTCTTCTGTTGTGAAGTGGCTAATGTAATAAATAAACACGCTCCCATGAGAACCATTAGAGTTAAAGGTTCACATTTATCCTGGATCAACTTGGACCTTATAAGCCTCCTCAAGGACAGGGATATGGCTTGGGCGAAATATCGCTCATCAAAACAATCTAATGTCTGGGAAGTATATAGACTTTTAAGGAACCAATGTAAAACCAATTCAAGAAATGCCAAATCTGATTTCTATAATGACAATTTTTCTCAAGATTTCCATAACCCTCGGCATTTTTGGAGTCATCTGAATAATATTCTTAACAAAGGCAGCAAAAACTCTATCAATCAGCTTCATATGAACAATAGTACCATCTCTGATCCTTCTCTCATCTCTAATGCTTTCAATGAACACTTCTCATCTGTCTCTCGTACACTGCATACTACCCCTTATACCATGGCTGAACATGTTATTGCCCCTGCTCTAAATAGCCTGTTTTCTTTCAGGAAAATTATGCCTCTTGACGTTTACAATGCCATTTGTAAGATGAAAGAGAACTGTAGTGCTGGTCCAGATGGTTTAGAACCTAAATTTGTGAAACTTGCTGCTCACATATTGATGTATCCTTTGGCTGATTTATTTAACCTCTCCCTGTCCACACCAGGGCATGTGAGCGGAGCGTGCAAAATATAGTCGTAGCGCAGAGCAGGTTTTAAGCCAAAGGCCAGAGCGATGGTTCCGTTTCGCTCCAGTTCCATTCTGATACCGCTCTCCATGAGTCTAGGGCATGCACAAGTCCAGACTCACATGTGCCTTCAAAGGTTAGCCTACATCAGAGGTCATTCGTTGAGAGATGGAGTTTGTAAAATATTTCGAAAAGCAAGCAGACAGATCATATAGGTGCAACGTCAGGAATTGCTCCCTCTTTTAAATTTGTGAGAGCGAGTGTGGAGCGATTTCACCGGTGCTGAATGAAATTTTAGGTGAGCGGAGAGCGGTCTTTGAGCGGAGCTGTCTCGTATAACTTTGAGCGATGAAGCGAAGGAGCGAACACCCACGTAAGCAGGGAGCGGAAATTCTTGCCACTCAGCTCCGCTCACATGCTCTGTTCAGAACTCACCACTGCCGTATGTGCGAGGCTCTAAATTGGCTTCATCCAAAATCCAGGCGTCAGTTTCACTGGGTCTTGTTTCTTTTTAAATGTATCCACTTAACTGTGGTAAGTGTTGATCGTGCGTAATAATTCTACACACTAATTGTTATTAGTATAGATAGATAGACATATAGATATTCTCCTAAGAAAGCCAAAACCTCACTTTCTTAAATATTCATGTTTGAGGTTTATTAACATTTTGGATTAACCGAGAGCAGCACTGTAGTTGTTCATTAATAAAAAATAATCCTCAAAAATAAGACTTGCCTAATAATTGTGCACACAGTATAGTATGTATTAGTCTGACTCATCGGATGTAAACTGTTGGTACAAAGCCTGTCAGGTGCCTACATGATCGGCATGTTACTGTTTTCAAACTCTTTGTCACTACATGAAAAACCGACAACCCAAGCTAACAACCTACATACCGAAAGTAGCAAGCTACCCTAACACCAACCTGCTGCTAATTGTATGAACAGAAATTGGCTAGCTGCTGTTCCCCTTTCCTTTGCAGGGATTTTGCCACTTTATTGACAGAGCTCGCCTCCCCACATATAAAACGATATGTACATTGTAACGACACATACACACATATATGTTACAGTGATGCCCTCAGTGAGCAGGACAATGTGACCAACCTAAATTTGATGTTTGCGGGTGAAGCTGTATAGTGTGAGGTCCCATGTCTTCCTGCAGGTACCTGTTCTCCGCCATGATCCAGAGGGCCCTGCTGGCTCCAATGGTGTGGATCCTTGTCACGTTGTTGGATGGAAAGATCTTCATTTGTGCCTTCAGTGTTAGTGTAGACCCGGCACTCTTCTCAGGTATCTGGAAACATAAAGAAAGAAGAAATACATATTCATTGAGTGCTCTTACTACAGTCTAAATATGGCAGTATCAGTCTCTATGATGGATTATGTGTTTTATCAGGTTTGCCCAACAATACAGGTCTGGATATGATTAAAATCATGGCCAAAGTGCCCTGCAAGGAGGATATCATCTTCAGGAACAGCTCTTTCCGCAAAGCAGTCTCTCGCTATGTTCGCTGCTATTCACAAGTAAGCTGTTATAACCTCAGCATGCATACACATACAAAACACACAAACATCTATTACAGTTTACTCACTCTCTGCTTCAATTCTAACCAAGTGTACTTGCATTCAGCTGAGCAGACATTTTCCCCTCAAACAACATTAATAAATAAAAAACTAAGAGGAAAAACAGAAAAGATTGAAAGCACTCATTAATTAGATGTTAGATATTTGGACTGTCAGGCTTCACATTTCTACACATTTTATTAAGAGTCCTCACATCCAACTTACTGGATGTTATTGTGTTGGTTAATACTTAAATAATTATTTATTATAGTATTATTTATAATACTTAAAGACAATGTTTGCCTTCAGTGTTTATTTCCCCATCCACAAGCTTCTGGTAGTCCTCTGGCTGAATTTTTAACCACTCCTAATGACAGAATTGTTGAAGTTCAATTAAATTTGTTTGGTCAATTCTAATCTGATCCAGCCGGTCCTTTACCACTTTTGATGAGTGTTTGGGATCATTGTTCTTTTGGAACACCCAACTGCACCCAAGAGCCAATCATCTGGCTGATGATTTTAGGTTTTCCCTTTCAGATAATCCTCCTTCTTCTTCATTATTCCATTTACTTTGTTTAGAGCAGCAGATCCACTGGCAGCAAATCAGCCTCACAGTATAATACTGCCAGCACCATGCCTGACAGCAGGGACCTGCACATGATTATAGAGGGGCAGGGGCTTAAAGTTAGAAAAGGGTAGTATGTGCGCGCGAGATAATTTTTTCAGGCCTTAACATGTAGATTGATTAATGTAAAATTAATAAACAAAGTACTTATAGAAAGCTAACTACTTAGCTGTGTATCCTGTGTAGCTGTGAGTGATATGCAACTGCCATTTCATTTATGTCAACAAATTATTGTCAACATGAGTTTATTCACATCATCATAATACTGAGGTTTAGAAGACAAGCAATTCAGCTGCCGTTCAATGCAACACTGGTTTATTATTAGGCTATTTATTGGAGGGCAAGTGCAGACTAGAAATACAGTCTACACATCTAACAATGTGACAAAACCAAGAAATGACTACTGTGACTGTTAGTTGGAACAACAATGTTTACAACAGCAAAGTCACAGTAAACTAAATATCTGGAAGAAGTTTAAGATTTGTGGCAGATAAACAGCCGACACAGACAGCTGTCAGATTATTCTTAACTCTGGTTAACAAGCAGTTAGCTTAACAAGGACAAATGGGCGCTCCTCTGACATATGACTCATATTTAAGCACGTTGAATAAGTGAAAGGCGACTTGTTTGCCCCCACAAGGAAGTTATGTTAATGGATTTATAACTTACAAACATTCAAGGCGCTCCACTGTCACGTCTCATCTATGTGCGTGGTGGAGTTCCGATGAGGCAGCGGCTTCTTTCTCTCTTTGTCTTCAAAATAAGAGCTTTACATTGCACCCCATTGGAGTTTAAAACTGGGTTCTTAGCGGGGGACTTTTAATGTGAAAGTAGCGACCGTTCGTAGAGAGAGACAGAGCGGAGCCGCAGCGGACAGAGAAGCGGCTTTAGGCTCAACACACACACACACACACGAACACACACGACACCATATTACGTACGAAATGCGTATGGTAGATAACCGTGGCGTTTTTATACCGCCGTTTTTTGACATCCCTTGGCACAATTATTAATTAAAACACACACACACACAAAAAGGGCACTTTTTAATACGAGGCAAAAAGGGCAGGGGCTCAAGCACCCCTTGGCCCTCATGTGTGCACGTGCCTGCCTGACAGTAGGTATGGTGTTCTTGGGGTTAAACTTTCTCTTTCTCTTTCTCACTTTCTCTTTCCCAAACCTGTTGCTACTCATTGTGGCCAAACAACTACATTTTTTGTTTCATGTGATCAGAGTTTTCCTCCAGAAGGTTTTTTCTTTGTCCATGTGATCAGCAGCAAACATCGGTGGAACTTTAAGGTGCCCCGTCTGGATCAAGGGCTTATTTTCTTGCACTGCAGCCTCCAGCTCATGTTGATGTAAAACACACTTGACTGTGGACATTGACAGCTGTCTTCCAGCAGCTTCTAATTCATTACAGACTTGCTTTTTGGTGGTTTTTGGTTGACTCTTGCCCATCCTGACCAGTTTTCCTCAGCAGCAGGTGAAAGTTTGTGTTTTCTAACTGTGCCATGCACTTTGTACTTGCAAACAGTTGTTTGTATAGTTGATCTTGGGACCTGTAACTGCTTTGAAATGGCTCCAAATGACTTTCCTGACATGCTCAAATCAATAATGAGCTCTTTCAGGTCAATGCTGAGCTCCTTTGACTTTCCCATCCATCCATTGTTAACCGCTTATCCAAAATTGGGTTGCAGGGGCAGCAGATTCAGTAGCGAGCCCCAGACTTCCCTTTCCCTGGCCACATCGGCTAACTCTGCCTGGGAAATCCCCTGGCGCTCCCAGGCCAGAGAAGAGATATAATCCCTCCACCTGGTCCTGAGTCTACCCCTAGGTCTCCTCCCTGTTGGACGTGCCAGGAACCCCTCCCTAGGAAGGCACCCTGGTGGCATCCTCATCAGATGCCCGAACCACCTCAACTGGCTCCTTTCCACGCAGAGGAGCAGCGGCTCTACTCAGAGTCCCTCCCGGATGGCTGAGCTTCTCAGCCTATCTCTGAGGGAGACCCCAGCCACCCTGCAGAGAAAATCCATTTCAGCCGTTTGTACCCCTTGATCTCATTCTTTCGGTCATGACCCATCACTCATGACCATAGATGAGGGTAGGGACGAAGATTGATCGGTGGATCGAGAGCTTTGCCTTTCGGCTCAGCTCCCTTTTCATCACAACCGTGCGGTGAAGTGCATGCAACACCGCACCCGCCGCTCTGACTCTCCGGTCAATCTCACGCCCCATCATCCCCTCACTCGTGAACAAAACCCCGAGGTACTTGAACCCCTTCACTTGGGGCAAGGACTCATTCCCCACCCGGAGTAGGCAATCCACCGGTTTCTTACTGAGAACCATGGCCTCAGATTTAGAGGTGATGATCCTCATCCCTGCCGCTTCACACTCAGCCGCGAACTGATCCAGTGAGCGTTGTAGATCTACAGCCGATGATGCCATCAAGACCACATCATCTGCAAAAAGCAGTGATGCGATCTTCATGTCACCGACCTGTAACCCCTCCACACCATGACTGTGCCTCGAAATCCTGTCCATGTATATCACAAACAGGATTGGGGACAAGGCACAGCCCTGGCGGAGGCCAACACCCACTTGGAACAAGTCCGACTTACTTCCGAGTACACGCACGCAGCTCTCGCTTTGAGAATATAGGTATTGGATGGCCCTAAGAAGGGACCCCCTCACCCCATTCTCCCACAGCACCTCCCAAGGAACATCCCGGGGGACCCAGTTGTATGCCTTCTCCAGTTCCACAAAACACATGTGGACTGGGAGATTGTACTCCCAGGCCCCCTTCAAAACCCCTGCCAGAGTAAAGAGCTGGTCCGTTGTTCCACGGCCAGGATGGAATCCGCATTGTTTCTCTTCAATCTGAGGTTGGACAATCGGCCGGACCCTCCTTTCCAGCACCTTGGAGTAGACTTTCCCAGGCAGACTGAGTAGTGTGATACCTCTGTAATTGGCACACACCCTCTGGTCCCCCTTCTTAAAGAGAGGCGTGTCAACCAAGACAGCCCCTCAACACCCAGAGCCTTCAGCATTTCTGGTGGTATCTCACCGATCCCTGGGGCTTTGCCACTGTGGAGTTGTTTGACTACCACAGTGACTTCACCCAGGGAAATCGGCAATGATACACCATCATCCTCCAGCTCTGTCTCCATTACAGAGGGTGGCTGAGTGGGATTCAGGAGGTCACCAAAGTACTCCTTCCACCACCCTATGACCTTCTCAGTTGAAGTCAACAGGTCCCATCCTTGCTGTACACAGCTTGGATGGTTACCCGTTTCCCCCTCCTTGAGGTGGCGGACGGTTTTCCAAAAGCGCTTTGGTGCCGCCCGAAAGTCCTTTTCCATGGCCTCGCCGAACTCCTCCCACACCCGCTGCTTTGCCTCTGCCACAGCTGCGGCTGCTGCCCTTCGGGCCCGTCGGTGCCCCATTACTGCCTCAGGAGTCCCCCGGGACAACATGTCCCTAAAGGATTCCTTCTTCTGTCAGACGGCTTCCCTGACCACCGTGTCCACCACGGTGTCTGAGGGTTGCCGCCCCTTGAGGCATCTAAGACCCTATGGCCACAGGACACAGCTGCAGCTTCAACAACGGAAGCTTTGAACATCGTCCATTCAGGTTCGATATCCCCAGCCTCCACAGGGATGCCAGAGAAGCTCCTTCGGAGGTGGGAGTTGAAGTCTTCTCGGACAGGGGCCTCCCCTAGACGTTCCCAGCTTACCCGCACTACTCGTTTGGGCTTACCAGGTCTGTCCAGGGATTTACCCTCCCACCGAACACAGCTCACCACCAGATGGTGATTAGTTGACAGCTCTGCCCCTCTCTTCACCCGAGTGTCCAAAACACACGGCCAAAGATCAGATGATAAGATCACAAAATCGATCATTGACCTTCGACCTAGGGTGCTCTGGTACCACGTACACTTATGAGCATCCTTGTGTTCGAACATGGTGTTCATTATAGACAAACCGTGACTAGCGCAGAAGTCTAATAATAGAACATCACTCGGAATCAGATCAGGGAGGACGTTCCTCCCAATCATGCCCCCTCCAGGTATCTCCGTCATAGCTGACGTGCACGTTGAAGTCCCCCAGTGAGACCAAGGAGTCCCCCACTGGGGCCCCTTGCAGGGCCCCAGCCAGGACCTCCAAGAAGGCCGCATATGCGTTCAACGCATATGCACAGGCAACAGTCAGAGTTTTCCCCCCAGATCTGGGTTGCCTCAGCCCGTCACCACCACTGCCACCTATGCAGCAGTGCACCCGACCCCAGCGGTTTCTCCTGCGGATGGTGGGTCCACGGGATGGGGGAGGTATGGAGGCACATTGCTCTTTCGGGCTGTGCCCGGCTGTGCCCCGTGGCTCACCTGGCCACCAGACGCTCGCTCACGGGCCCTTCGTCCAAGCCTGGCTCCGGACGTGGGCCCCGGGCTTCGTCTGGGCAGGGTCTCTCGCCTCACACCTCTAATTTTCATTGGGTACCTTTGACTTTCCCATTGTAGTGTTTGTGGCTTAGTGTAATTGGTGTATCAAACACGCCTTATTAAAATGGGCCCAGAAAAGTCACCAGTTGTTATCAGAATCACTCCGATGAAGTTAAGAGGCCATTCTACAAAGACAATTTGATTGTTCAGGTTACTGCATGTATATTTTTCATCCAGTAGATATGGTCACATTTTCAGAAGACCTTCAACTTCACCATCAAACTTCATGACTGTTGTTTGACGAAGTAGTTTGTGTTCCATCACAGGAAAATTAGAGTTGTTGAAATCAAGACTGCCATGATGTTTTTTCCAAATGTATGTAAACTTTTGACCATGACTGTTGTTATGCTTTGTGAAAAGGTTAGGACCCAAATGCAGAAACACATGGGAGGCAGGCAGGATTATGAAAAAAAGAGCTTTAATAACTAAAACTGAAATAACCCAAAGAAAACAAGAATACAAAGAATCAAAGGAAAACCAAGCAGAGCAAACACCACTTAAAGAGAACCGCTGGCAGATGTCGGCCGGACCACCAATTCCAGAGCTGGGGCATTGGGCAGGCTTGGCTTTGGGGCACTGGGCAGCAGCAAAGGCAAGCACCTGGGAAGCAGTGAAGAACAGCAGACCAGGGAGCCGGATGTCAGGGACTTAAGATGTGGTCAGGGACTTACTTTCTTGGGCGAGGCACCTTGTACGCTAGGTGGGTTCTCCAGAAAGGAGACACTTGGGGCTTGTCTGGGGTGTCTGGATGTGGCTAGGAGGCTCGCTTTTTGGGGGGAGGCACCTTGTAGGCTGGACGGGTTCAACTGAAAGGAGACACTTGGGGCTTTTTGAAGGTTTTAGGATGGGGACTACCAGGTCCTGGAGCTGACAGGAAGCTAGCCGGCTGACGACTATCAGACACTGGAGCAGATTGAAAGCTAGCAGCCTGGTGGCTAGCTCACAAAGGAGCTGACAGAAGACTAGCAGCTGGAGTTGATGAGAGGCCAGTAGGTGGGTGGCTTGCAGCAACTTTAAGACCCACATAACTGGGACTCACGTCCTGAAACCATACTAAATGCTTTATCAGCTCCAGTAGTTCATCTGCTGGGTCCATACTTGGTCAGTTCATGACGTTGTTACCACCCTGTGTTTTCCTGTGTTATCAACCCGAGCATGTTCCATTGCCTTTGAGTGTCTTCTTGTGGTATGTTTTCTTGTTTTTATTCATGGCGTTGTGTTTCTACTTTATTCCTTGTGTTTTTCCTTTTTTAAGGTTGCTTGTGTAATGGTGAAATATTAATATTCGCTGCCCTGCCTTGGCCACACAATTAAAAGAAAAATCAAGCTTTTGATAACTTTTTATTTGCAACTTTTTAAGATTTTCATAACAAAATTTGAAGTCAATCAGGTAAAAGCTGTAGGAAGATACAACACATGCAAATCAGCAAAAATGAGCAGAGAACTTCAAAATAGCTGCATTCCTGTCATGACACCAAGAGAGATTTTTGTGTGATAATTTTTCATGGCTCCATATCAGCCTAAGCTGTGCCACCACACACAGTCAGGCCCTTCAATCAAAAACTTAAAATGTTCACCATACAGTGTCATCAAGGTCTTATGTCTGATTTTACTATGTTTGAGGCAGATTTTGTCATGTAGCCAGGAAAAGTACATCCCTACATAAAAAAGGTGATATAAACGCTATGACTGTAACATAATATTGGCATGTAAATGTTTTCAGGCCAGGGCTCTTACCAAATCTGTGAAATTTCGGGCAGGTTCAACCATGTACAGTGGAATTCTGCAAATTCCTTTTTTGTGGTGAACTATCAACATTTGTTGCGCTGCCATGGCCACGCCCCTTTAATGAACACTCTTTTGATAATGCAAAGTCATTGCAAAGGTGTTTAGATTGCCCTGACAAAATTTGGTAAAAAGTTGATCTGGTAAAAGCTCAAGGAGGATTTTGTTGAAGTACAATATCTGCAAGTATGAACACTAAATACAAATTGGCTGACTTCCTCTTTTTGTGAGAGGTTGACAATTGACTTTTTAGAAGGTCGTGGTGCAAAACACAAAAGTAGTTGTTGTTTTTGTGTGGCTAACTTTCCTCGTCCTGTCTAGGCAGTCGGCTGGTCCATCCTCCTCTTCCTGATTGTACTAGGAGCAATGGGACGTCTCATCAAGCCCTGTTTTGATGATCATGCCACCTTCTTGCAGACTCGTTACTGGAGCAACTACCTCGACGTGGAACAGAAGCTCTTCGATGAAACTTGTGTCCTGCATGCCCGTGATTTTGCCCGCAAATGTGTGGTGCAGTTCTTTGAAGACATGAGAGAGGATACTGTACTCCATCTTCCCCACCCACCTTTCATAGCAAACTCCCGAGAGGAATGGGAGGAAGAGGAAGAGGAGAGACTTCATGGGATATCAAAGCAGGACCAAATGGACCAGTTGCTCAGTAAGTGGCACTACAGTAAACCTGAACTGGACGTCACCAGGATCGCCCACAGACCTAGGACGTGTGTGACCTGGGAGGACCGCGATGGGAAGACTTTGTACTCTGATGTCTAGGACACTCAGTAGTGTATAGCTGTGAGACAAATCATGTCATAATTATCGGTTCACTAACATTAAGTTAAAGCAACATGTCAGATTTGGGTTACCTCGGTGTAGCAGGAAGCTTTGCTAAAGCTAGACTGATGTCTGCTCTCAAAGGTCCCATTTCTAATGATTCTAAACTTTTAATTGCATCTTCCAATCTTCATGCAGCAAATGGAGCCAGAATAAATGTCACCAGAAGACCTAATTATGAACGTTTGGTGAACAGTTGCTTGTATATCAGTAAAGACAGTTTTCCTGGTCTCTGTTCACAGGTGGTCACTCGTTTCAGATGTGATTGATCTTCTTAACCTTTCTCTAAAAGTCAACAGACTCTTGCGTGTTGACCTTTGACCTCTTCTCAGAGGATGCTGTGAGCAGTATTTGTGCTCAGTTGTCTGTTCTTAATGTCTCTGGCTGTTTCACTGATGTAGTTTTCATTTTCCCAATCCCTATTACCACACAGGATGATGATGATAAGGCAAGCTGTTTGTAGACCAAGACCAAAGCCAGTTATATATGGCCTAGGAAGGGATCACTACTCAACACTCAACCAAGCCCCTAGTCAGAACACCATGCTTTAATTCATGTCATGTGATGCAATGCAGCCGAAGGAGACTTCTTCCATAAGCTTACATTGTGAAAGTAGCATTTGTTATACAGTCTATACATTTTTTTGATCATCATTCTGTCCAATTAAAATTGGTAAGTCTAGAAGAGCCACATGATTAAATCATTTTGTCTCTATTCAAGTTAGCCATGTGTTTAACCAGAAGTTAGCCAACTTCGGTGCACATGCTCAATGGGCTGCACAACACAGACGATCCAGGTATTTTCATACCTGGAGAGTCGAGCTTCTTTTTGGCTTCATGTGTGTTTTAACACAGACAGTGGTGGTGATGACCACAATTCCTACACTGAGTGTTTAAGAGATGGGAAACTCACAACACAACTTGACATATTTCATACCACTAAATATGCACAGATGTGATTTCTGTGCATGTGTGTGAGTGTGTGTTAAGAGCAACATTCACATTTTGTATCCAGTGCAGATAAACTAAAGTGTCTAAATCACTATACTCTTTTAGTTTCCATGATGATGGAGCTTTTTTGCTTGATTTTCGTCAGCCCCTAAGTTGCTCTTAGGGGCAGTTTATGTTGCAAGGGTCATTTGACTATGTTGGGGTTTTGGGTAGCTGGTTTTGCATACAGGTTGTTGACATGGAGCTCACCTACACAGACCGATGGAAACATGCAAAGTCATTTAGAAATACTAAGTGTTCCTCTTAGTTACAAACACACAGAGATTTATCATTAACGCTGCAGTTCCCCTCCTTTGCCTCCTTGAGCAGATTTTTTTCTGCCCACAAATTCATAAACCAAGTTTCATATCTGAGATTTTCATTATTAGTCGAATTGATACATTATGGAGGGCAACAGGTGTCACCGAGTAGAATTATAAAGCATTTAACTAATTGTACAGTAAAAATAGGCATTCATAAATAATTTTACAAATTAGTTTATTAATCTATTGATAACTTTAATGGGCAATAAAAAGCAGAATTATAAATACAATTGCTCAGTCGGCGGAAGCCTCTAGCGCCCTTGCAAATTCACAAGTCCTCCTCTATTCTACCACATTGTCTTTCTCACATCTTTCCCACTGGATGTAACAAGTTCTCTGATCGGTAACTGTCATCTGGCATGTCATACGTCTTCAGATGACTTAACAGATAACAATAACCAATCACAGAGCTTGTTAGATCCCAAGGCTAATTTTGCATTGTTTTACCTTGTTTTACCAGCCCAATGTCCAAAGTGTCACAGAGAGGCTAAAAGGAGAAGCTTAATGACTCAGCAAATGGAATCGCTAATAGGAAAAAGAAAAGCAGCGGGTAAATGAAAATGCAGATAGAAAAAGGATATTAACCCTAACCCTATTCCATTATTTATTTATGAATTCAGTAAAATATTTTTAATTGATGTACTTATTAGCTAGTAAATGTTGTTTTTGTAAATCCCTTTTTAATTTAAACTTTGTATGGATGAATTCATATTTCATCTGCAAATTCTATTTATAATTCATCTTTTTATTACCAATTAAAATATCAAATAATTAATTACACTGTAATTTAGTTTGTTTATTAATAATGAATACATTAATTAATAAACTAGTTTATTTATGCCTTTTTGTATTGTACAATTAGTTATATGCTTTATTAATATTTTGTGACATTTGTGGTCCTCTACATTAGATAAGCCTTTGAGTCCTCTAAGTAAAGCAGTATGTTTGTTTACACTTAGTTTGTGCATGAATGCATCTACAGTGGTAACACCCTTGAATTCTTCTTGACACTATAGTCAAACGAAGTTACGGCTGGTGAATGTATATAATCTATGTAAATGTAATTTGTCAGATGCACTATAACCATGTATTACACCAGTCAATTTAAATACCTTTATATAGAAATACTATGCTTGGATAAGTCACGTTTGTCTGATATGGTTTTTCCCCCAAAATGGATGCTCACAGTGCTTCTAGGCTTCTCCAGGTGAGACAGTTATCTGTCCAGGAGGAAGATGATGGTGTCGTCCACTCCGATCCCTCTCTGATCTTCTTCCTCAGCTCCTTCTGCACAACCTTCAGCTCCTCCTCGTTGCCTGACCTAAATGCCTTCTTTTTCTACTTAAGTAGAGCCTTTTTGTCAGGATTAATCCAGTACAGTCCTGGTGGGTACAGTGTTATCAACACAGATGTTTATATAGTCCGTTATGCAGCCTGTTAAATTATTGATGTCCTCCCCATAAGAAACACACAGTTCTTCCCACACAGTTGAGTCAAAATAGTCCCTCAGAGGCCTCTTCAGACTCCTCAGTCCATTTCTTAACTGTTCGGGTTTCCACTGGTTGCCTGTTAACAAGGTGCTTGTGAACAGGCAGAAGATGCACAAAGTTGTGGTCAGATCTTCCTAGGGGAGGGAGGGGGGATGAGTTGTATGCCTCCTTGCTGTTGTCATAAAATAAGTCCAGTGTTTTATTGTCTCTGGTGTGGCAGGTGGCATATCGTATAAATGTGTATAAAATCCACAGAGGATGCAATATCCACCACTTTGCACTCAGTCCTCACTCATGTGGACCAGAAAGACACCTACGGCAGAATCCTCAACATTGATTTCAGCTCAGCATTCAATACCATTATCCCCCAGAAACTAATGGAGAAATTCCTCCTTCTCGGCCTGAACACTGCCACATGTCTCTGGATCCAGGACTTTCTGACGGAAAGACCTCAGTCTGTCCGTGTCGGAAATAACACTTACAACTACATCACGCACTGGATCTCCTCAAGGCTGTGTACTAAGTCCTTTGTTGTTTACACTGCTAACACATGACTGTGCATCCAGGCACGAGGGGAACCAGATCATTAAGTTCGCGGATGAAACTACAGTGGTGGGACTAATTCATAGATATGAGGAATCAATGTACAGGGAAGAGGTTAAACACCTAGAGGGTTTGTGCAGAGAAAATAATCTGGTGGTCAATGCAGACAAAAAAAAGGAAATGATCATAGACTTCCGGGGGTCACAGCCTGAGCACGCTACTCTCAGCATCAGTGGCCGCACAGTGGAGAGAGCGGAGAACATCAAGTTCCTCGGAGTGCAGATCTCACAGGACCTAAGCTGGAATAAAAACACCTCAGGGATCATGAACCGAGCCCAGCAGAGACTGTATTTCCTGAGGAAGCTGAAACAAGCCTCTCTCCCCACCAGCATCCTCAGGACTTACTACAGTGGTGGAGAGTGTTCTGATGTATTGTATCTCAACATGGTACTCCAGCTGCAGTATATCGAACAAAAAAGACCTGCAGAGAATAGTTAGAGGAGCTGAGAGGGTCATCGGAGTTTCCCTCCCCTCTGTCCAAGAACTCTTCCAAAGCCGCTGCAGGAGCAGGTCACTGAATATCATCAGGGACGCCTCCCACCCTCTCCACACATTCTTTGAACTGCTCCCATCAGGAAAATGGCTCCGGAGTCATAAAGGCTGAACTAAGAGACTTAACAGCTTCCTTCCACAAGCTGTTAGATTGATGAACTGCTGATCTGGAGCATGTGCACTGATGCACTTCACGGGTCCTTAGTCATAGTTTTAGATGATTATATTTATTAGGGCTGTACGATACACCAAACTCACGATTCAGTTTGTATCACGATTTTTGACCCACAGTTCGATATAAACCTCGATTTTTTTGAATAAAATAAAAAAAAAATTGTATGTAACATTTCAATAACTTCTGAATATGACACTCGTCTGATAGTATCAGCGCGCAGTACTGGGAAACTGAACCAGTGTGAATGTATGAGCCAGCTGCGCGTATGGAGGGCGTGTCGTACAGTCTGATGACTGCACAGGTCCCTCACTCAACTTAATAAACAAAAATGTCCCACAAAGTAACGTTACAGAACCAAACAAAAGTAAAGTAGTAACTGTAACTGTCTTTTGCAACTTATATGAGGAAAAAGATACCACAGATGTAGTGGAGAAGCGTCCGTCCTCTCGCATGTCCTACCGACTCCTCGCGACATTTCTGCCCGAAAAACAGCGCCCGTCACCGGCAAACACTTTAACTCACTGAGTGTTTGTGATGAAAAAGAATCTCCGCGACCGTCAGCCCTCCGGACCGAGACTTCAGTGAACTTTCGGAAAACAGCCTCCGTCCCACGAGATTGACAGGGGGGTACACGTTACCGTCACACCTCTTTAGGAGCCGCAGCGCCGGCTTTCTGTGTGAATTCACGGCGGTACGGCGGAGACCCTTGGCTCTGTGTGAATCACCATCGGCGGAGAATTGGCGAACCGCGGCTGCGGCTTTTATGCGTCTTCCCCTGGTTCGTCTTCATTCCAACGGTGCTTCGCTCTGAGTGAACGACCATCGGCTGAGAATTGGTGAACCACCTGTGGTGTTAATGTGGAGTCTCTGTGTGAAAGGGGCTACTTATTGTTACTCATAGGGCTGGATCTGGACAGGAACTTGTGTCGCGATTCTACCTTCTCACACCGCGAGTGAGGTTCGTGGATCAGAGTGTTGCGATTTTGGTTTTGATACGTGTGTCGTTACAGCCCTAATATTTATATATTGTGTGTTATCTATTGTCTTCTGTTATTGATCCTGGAGAAAAGTAATCTCATTTTTGTTGTGCTGCTTTGTTGGTACAACAAAATGACAATAAAGCTTTGATTGATTGATTGATTGATTGATTGACTATTTTGAAACCCATTAAAATCCCCTACCAATTGCACATCATACGTGTGCAATTGTTACTTTGTTAGGACTGGCTCCAAGGCTGCAACACAACATGGATAATTGACGCGGGATGAAAACAAAAGAGTTATGTTTATTGACTATAAACACTAATTAAATATACCATGGAGTGTGGAAGTGTATGTCAGTGGTGTAAGAGGGTGCTTGTATGCAATGTCAAATGTGGGGTGCATGTTGTCCGGTGCAGAACAGAACAAAACAAAGCAGCAAAAGCAGGGTGTCGATCCTGAGGAAGAGAGCGAGGTATCGAACCAGCAGGCTTAAATCAGCTGCAGAGCCAGTCACAGGTGCTCCCAATGAGCCATCCACTGCAACCTGCAACACACAGACACACCCACTACACACAGGACCCAGCCAAGGGCTGAGGGCCGTAACATCCCCCCCCCATAAAGTCAGGGTCCCAAACGGAACCCTGGCACCCATATCTCCAACTCTATTCTGAGCAACTACCCTTAAAGCTATTCAGCACTAACAACAAACAATGATAATAAAAGAAAAAGACAATAGCAGAGGTCTCATCCATTTTTGTAATAAAGAACGACTCAATTTGTGCCTCTAAAAATTGCAGGAAATTCGAATTGGAAAGCCATCTGGGATGAAATCTCCATCTAGGAGTGCGTTTAACTACCCCTTGGCCTCTATATACAAGTGAAGTAGGAGAGTGGTCTGACAGTAGTGTTTTGTTATAGTAACATTATATCACAGAGTAGAACATAGAGTTGGAAAACAGGAAATAATCTATACATGAGTATGACTAAAATCGAGGAGAATAACAGGAGAATTCTAGTTTATCTGAGTTTAATCTCCTCCAGGGGTCACACAAGGTCAAATCCTTTACATACTGTAACAGCTTCTTCCTACTTTATATATGAGAGGATTCCACCCCAGTTGACCAGTCCAATTTAGGGTCTAGGGTCTTAGCAATTGAAATCACCTGCTATAAGAGCCTTCCCTGGGAGAGAGGAAATTAATAAAAAATACATTTTCAAAGAATTTGGGATCGTCATCGTTCGAGGCATATATGTTAATCATGTTTATCTTTCATTTATCAATGTACCCTGGACAATCAGGTACCTACCCCCTATGTCACGGATGACGTTGTCCACTTTAAAGTGTACCGATTTATGAATCAGGATCATCACCCTGCAGGTGTGTGATCAGTAGGAGGCTGAAATTACTTGCCCTGGCCATCTCCTTTTTTTTTTTTATCTTTATCACTTCATCTGACAGTAAATGGATTTCTTGGAGAT
Organism: Diplodus puntazzo; assembly: GCA_963678695.2. NCBI lineage: Eukaryota > Metazoa > Chordata > Actinopteri > Spariformes > Sparidae > Diplodus > Diplodus puntazzo. The sequence goes on along the minus strand of OZ023168.1, from coordinate 622,012 downwards.
ATACAACTAGTGATATAATTTGTTTAATCCTCCTGAGTATTTGCTTAATTTTAGTCAACTTCATCAAACCTCTAACATTCCACGATGTAATCTAAGACATACAAAATAAAATCATAAAAAGTATGAACATTTTCAACCAGACCACATAATAGAAAGGAACGATGTAAACTCCAATCTCGTTCTTAAAATAATTGGATTATATGCTTTATCCCACTCTTCAAAATAAAATGTACATTTCACTGCATGAAAAGTGGGATTTTCGTCCCCGTAAACGCCCGAAAATCTCCCTAATTTTCGGCAGTTAACGGCAATTTACAGCCTGCAAACGCCGCGTTCGCTGTGCCACAAATTGTCGGAAACGAACCATGACGTCAGTGGCTCTAATTTGCATATGAATCGCAGCGAAACCACGCCTGCTCACAGAATGTGTGGGCTGGCTTGAATATCCTCCCTCAGTATTTGATGAAACCACTACTTTTAAACACGAAAAATCATTCGTGATTGGCTGATCTGTCAGATCTGTCACTATTGGTCAGCCTGAGTCATTATAAACGTAAACCCCACCCTATATATATATATATATATATATATATATATATATATATATATATATATATATATACATATTATTTACTTACTTTCTATTTATCAAATATATTCATATAATATATAATATTCATCAAAGACATGAATGAATTTATTGAGGAAAGGAAAATGCCAGGAAGGTGTTGTTTATTCAAAGAAAGAGCTTTATTAACACAAACACATCACAACTATGTACAAAATATAATCCGCCCACACAACAACAGGAAGCTCACTAGAAGCCTAAAATCCTGCAGCACCGTGAAGTGTCTGTCTGCCGCCTCGGAGCTGTCGGTAACTGCCGGCCTTCTGTCTGAATTCGGTCCATTTTGCAGACGTCGGTTGTCGCTCTGCACTTCGGAATCGCCTCTATAATCTCGACTGCAGCGCGGCACAGAGCTCGGTGAGCTCCCGGCTCCATCCAGACACCCGCCGTCTTGTGCCGTCTTCCCCCTCAGACATCAGGTCCATGGCGGCGCACTTTCAAAGCTCCACCTCATCCTCAGCTAGCTCTCTGTAAAAACAATCAATAAAGACGATCAGTACTGCGCGATGCACTGCGTATGGACGCAAGACATCTATTAATGCACCCGAATAATAGTCACATTGACCAAAAACGGATTTAATCTAACAACTCTTACCCTCTTTGTTCTCGAACGACTCCGAGCTGAACTCCTTACAGCTTCAGCCTGCGATGGAAGATCTGGTTGTTTGTACCTGAGGCTCCTGCGTAACGTTACTATCTTACAGGCAGCTGGAAAACAATTAAATGAAAAGTGGTATGAATAATGAAAACGTAAGTCACTGTAAAATTAAACCATGAAGGAGAAAACAGTAAACGTTACTTACACACGATGGCGTCATTATCAGCATCATGTAAATCTGGACTTGCAGACAGAGCTCCGAGAGAATACGCCTCGGTGTGATGCAAGGTTAGTCTGTGAAAACAACATGCTCGTAGCGATAAACCTCCGTGTCCCTCTGCGGCAGCGAAACGACATCCGTCGGCTACACTCTCCGCGGCGACCCGGCAAAGCTCCTCCCGTCAACACAGGCCTCCTCTCGACAAGGCCGGGCCGCTAACCGAGCTCCTGCTAGCCTAGCTTAGCTCCTGCTAGCTAGCTTAGCCGAACTTGCTTCGTGTCCAATAAAACACAAATACTTCGACTGCGATGGAGAGTCCAGCTCACACACTCAAGGCACGTCGTCCGAATATAGTTCACAGTCCGTTAGTGATAAAACACGACACTGACGGACACACACAGCCCACTGTTAGCTGCTTGACGCCATTAACTCTCTGCTCCTTCTTCCTCGTCAGTGACGCTCCGGTCAACCCGGAAGTGTAAAAACTCTTAGAGGTCATGAACTCTCACACGAAATAAGAATTACTTTAACTTCTTTTAAACATTCAGAACCCATGAAATTATATTTTAATGTCACACATTTTAAACAGAAATTATATATATATTTCAATATCTTATTTGTCTCATATGTCATGCACATTTTAACTTAACAACTGGCGCTTTATCTTTAACTTGGTCTCAGGAGAGAGAAAAAAAGGAATAAATAATCTTTTTACATAACATTGGCCATTGCTAATGACATACACAGTAATTAATCTAGCATATTTTAATCAAACAAATCAATTCAAGCTAAAATGTAAGAGTCTATGATTAGGCTATACTGAGCCTCATCTATTTATACCAGAGATTTTCTTAAAATGAAGTTAATACCTTTTAGGAAAATGTCACCTGGGGAAAAACTCCCCTTGCTACCCTGATTTGCATTTGTATAGCTCCCAGCATTTTCATTTACATGTTAAAGCCTCCCCTAGAATCAAGGGGAGGGGGGTCATGGGGGGACAACTGCCAAGCAAGGCCCACGTCAGTTTCCGACAATTTACGTCAGTTTTCAGTGTTGCCTGCAAACTGCCGTGAATTGTCGCAAACCTGAAATTCCACGACAATCTACAGTGCCGCATACTGACGAAAATCCCACTTTTCATGCAGTGTTTATAACCCCTAAAATAATCCCAGCACTGTCTCCTCAAAGAGACGATGTACCTTCCCTGGTAACATTAAGAGCAAACTAGACGCCCAATTGATCCACTAACAGCGAGTTGCAGTCAGCAGAACTGACAAATCACACAATGCAATAATAATGCAATAAGCGAATAAAATTTAGTAGGCCAGCACTGCAGCAGCTCAGCCAATGGTAGACTGTTGCTAGGACCAGGCACGTGCACACATAAGGACCAAGGGGTGCTTGAGCCCCTGCCCTTTTTGCTTCGTATTAAAAAGTGCCCTTTTTGTGTGTGTTTTTTTTAATGAATAAATAAATTCCTGTTGTGCAAAGGGATATCAAAAAACGGCAGTATAAAAACGCCACGGTTATCTACCATACGCATTTCGTACGTAATATGGTGTAGTGTGTGTGTGTGTGTGTGTGTGTGTGTGTGTGTGTGTGTTTGTGTGTGTGTTTGTGTGTGTGTGTTGAGCCTAAAGCCAGAACTCCACCACGCACATAGATAAGATGCGACAGTGGAGCGCCTTTAATCTTTGTAAGTTATGGGCTTGGCTAGTAGCTACCTCATCATATCCAAAAAGCCACTTCCATGTCCATTCGCTAACATTCTAACGGTTTCTTATATGGTGCAGTGCTGTGTCCCATGTTGTAATAACCGCAATGATGTTAACAAAACCATCTCTTATTACCGATTTCCCCTCGATGAAAAAGAGAAGAAGAGATGGCTGAAGTTGATACGGTAAGTTGGATCTCAAATGATGAACAATAATAACAATTATAACAGACTAGCGGTTACTAGCTAGCCAAACGTTACTAGCTAGGTACTACTAGAAAGTGCTAGCTTTGTTTCTTTTGCCAGCACTTCGAAGTGCTTTCAAGGTTATCTTTATCCTTCTTGAACTGCTACCAGTAATCAGTGTTGTGCCTGAACGCATTCAGTGAACGATCGTTCATGAACTCGTTCATATTTTGGGCGAATGTGAACTGAACGTACTGTATTCTGCCTGCTGAACATTATTTTGAACGCGTTCATTCTGGCGTTTATGAACTGCGCTCTCTCACAGTTTAACTTCGTTCAAGAGAGTGCCAGATTTCCACAGAGCCTTCCAGGCGAAAACCCGGTTAAAACACACCGTGAACAGGCCTTAATATGTGCGGAAAATCACCCAATCTGGCAACACCAGCCACCACAGAGTCGCACTGCCGCATGCATCGTAAACATGCTAAGCATGGAGACAAAAACAAATGAAGGCAGCAGCACTATCTCAGACTCTGCCTCCACCATTCATACGGCATCTTCGTATGATTACTTAAAACAGTTTCATGAAAAGGTCAGTGATGATCCAGGTGGAAAAAATCAGACCTTTTTCTGTAAACTTTGCCCGCCGGGTTTCAAAAGCAACTCCGTACATCAACAACGTCAACAGCAAACCTGAAACGGCACATTGAACTAAAGCGCCCGGCGAGCCTCTCAAGGTATGTGCGATTTAATAAAAAATCAAAAGATATGGCAACAGCGAGCCAAAACAGATCCTCTACCACCCAAATCTGGCAGTAATGTTGTATGTATGCTAAGGAAGACAGCCAGTGTCTGTGCTGCATAGAAAATTATTACACTTTTAAGTGAGACTGACTTTGACTCTAGTAGACCTAGCTCAACAACACATCTGATAATAGAAGTTGGTTCTGCAAGTTGGAGGGAGCCTGAGATGCAAGATGTTGACAGTGTTGTGCATGAACTAGTTAAAAAGAAGTGAACAAGTTTATTTTCTATGAATTTTGAACTGAACTTAACATATTTTTAACTAAAAAACTTGAACTAGTTCAGATTTTGTGACATTCTGAATTGATGCTTAGGTCCTGATGACATATTTACAAAATAGGGCTACTGCCTTAGTTGTGATGAATGAAAAAGGTGTACACATAATATCAACAACAATTTGAGATACAATTTGAGATAGTGATGGGCAACTCCACTGTTCATTTTATATATATATATATATATATATATATATATATATATATATATATATATATATATATATATATAATAAAATATCTTTTAAGCTATTTTCAATCCTATTCTTAAGGTTAGGGTTTTTAATTTTAATTTTAGTTTAATGTATGTTAAATGTATGTCTAATGTATGTTTTGTATTTTGTATGCTACTGGACACTTGAATTTCCCTCGGGATAAATAAAGTATCTATCTGATAATGGAGAGGATTCATTTTAAAGGATAACAGAAATATTCACTCCCACAGTTTTTCCTTGGTATCTAAACAAAACTGTTAATGAGCTGAACATGAACTAGTTCAAAACTGAATTGGTTAACTATGACCGTGAATTTACTCATTTTCTTTTGTATGAACTGAACTTTGAACTAGTTCATGTGAAGTGTGAACTTGCACAACACTGGATGTTAAATGCCACTTAGTTATTTTATTTTTGCAGGCCTGACGAGTTCACCCCCAACTACAACTCGAGGGTCTGTGGGTGGCATTTTACCGATGGCAAAGCAGCTGGGCCCACACGGTTTGCGTGGAATGCTGGAAAAGCTTTCCCCAACCACATCCCCACCAAACGTCAAAAAGGAATGGTCCCTGCAAGCGTGGAGGATGAAGGAGCAGCTGAACCAGGCCCAAACCATCTTGACATAGCTACACAGACCCCTGGCACCTCAAGTGTCGTGGTGCCAGGGGAAACGTGAATTAGAGAAACAAAAACAAACATTTTCATTTAGTCAAATATCCTCCCACCCTGATAAAGTCAATTACTACACTGGCTTGCCAGATGCTGCCACTGTCCTCTTTTTGGAAGCCCTTCTCTCCAAATTTGATCTCCAGTATCACTTTGATTGGAATGTCCAAATAATGCCCCTTATCGATCAGCTACTCTTGACTTTGATGAAGCTCCGACTAAATTGTGGCATCCTAGACCTTGCAACAAGGTTTAATTGCTGCCGTTCCACAGTCACCAACATCTTCACCACCATCAGCAGTGCACTGTATGACATTTTGTATGTTGGCATGATGGAAAACAACATCCCCTCCAGAGTCAAGAACCAAACATCCCTGCCAGTTTGCTTTCAGCCGTTTCCTGGCTGTCGGATCTTACTTGACCCCACTGAAGTGGCCGTCTCCAACACAGAAAGATTGGACACCCAGAGTCATCTGTACAGTCATTACAAAGGACGCACCACACTTTAAGCTCTGATCGGTGTGGCTCCCAATGGAGTTATAACCTTCGCCAGCGACCTATATGGTGGAAGTACCTCGGACAAGGTGATAACAGCTGACTGCGGAGTACTCTAACAGCTACAACCTGGGGACACGGTGATGGCAGACAAGGGATTCACTATTCGTGACATTTTGCCTGAGGGAGTTTCACTGAACATCCCAACGTTCCTTGTCAATGGACAATTCACAGCGCAGGAAGTTAACCACAACAGACTTGTTGCCTGTGCAAGGATCCATGTGGAGCGTTCCATACAACGTCTGAAAACGTTCGACATTTTGACCTACATCCCTTATCATTATAAGAAGCATGCCAACAAGATCCTAAAAGTATGTGTTTGTCTTACAAATTTACAGAAGCCCATTCTCCGTGAAATTGCATGAATTGTCTGTCACAACATTTCCAAGTGTCCTTGCTTAAAGCATTAGAACAATGGTAAAAGTGAAAATGTCATTGCTTTACTCATGTCTTACTTATGTCTACATCTTTGTCTGTCACATCAAAATCATTCAGTTTAAGCCATCATCAGTTGGATGAATAATTGAGGGAACTACTTGGACATACACTTTGAAAGGCTAGGTGCAAAACAAGCTGAACTAGCAGACAAAAATGAGTCTTCACACAGTTGCTCCCACTCACAGTCAGTTTATTGTTAACTGAATACAAACATTTTCATTTGATTCCTCTTGATACAATCACCTGGTTCAAAGCAAGCGCAACAAAATATGGAAGACCACACAGTAGAACAATATAAATGGTGATAAATACCTTGGTAGCACAATGAAATCCTGCACTAGAACAGGTCACGAATGCAGGGTCAATACACTAACCATTTTACATTTCTGACAGAATGCGAGGAAGGAAACAATCCTTATAAAATGTTTCTAGAATGTTAATGTTGTTAGCCCATGCTGGGTCTTTATGGATGAGCAGGATTACAAGGTCAAGAGGAGTCCACACCACAAGATGACAACTGTTGGCTCCTGTCAGGTGCAGATTGCCCTGAATCTGATGCCAGTGGTCGTGGGTTTGCTTGAGTTTCAGTAAGTCAGTGACTTCATCCAGTTCTAGAAAAAAGTCCTTTCTCTCCGCTGCCTGCAGGTTGGTTTTGGTTCTGGCTGAATAGGGACATTTTACCTCAATGACTAAGTCATCGGCCACCGTCCCATCTGGAGAGCCACCAAGCAGGCCGCTGTTGGAAAGGAACACTCCTCTCTCCTGGATGGTCACGCCGGTGCACTCCATGTATTCCTGCTTTGCCTTTGGATCATGGAGGATTCCCCAATCACAAGCCTGGGGGCAGGGAAGGAAAAAGGTGTAATCTTGAAGACTATCCCTGCATTCCTTATCGCATACGTCCATACTAAACGTCACAAAAGTGGTGGCTTTGCATACTACAAAATTTGACTAGATGTAGTGTGCATTCGTATACTCTAGGCATAACATTGACATAGTAGTATTATTAATTATTTGTATATTCATGTTTTTATCCAGTCTTTTGTAATACATACAATTATATGTATGGAAGTATGCTTCAATTAAAAATTACTTAGTGACCACTTACATGAGATCCTTGTTTGAAGTTGTATTGGCCAAGCAGGGTTTTGAATAACGAAGGAGGGTAAGAGTTCTGCTTCACTGCTGCCAACACCAAACCGAAGTTGCTGGCTGTGATTATCTTCTGGCGATATGCCATCCTGTTAAAAGAAAACCATAACAGTTAACCTCATGCCACTTGCAACACAGGTGCATTCTGTCCATGTAGCACACAGGGATGTTTCCAGCACTAATTGAGAGAAAGGTAGTCAATGCTTTGTACACCTGAAATCAATAAAGACCATCTTTGTATGTATCATTACCATAAGGCATTCTTAGTTTGCCCAACTGTGGCTCTCTCAATGGCTTCTTTCTCTTGTGGGCTGACAGAAAGCGATGAAAGCACATACAGAGCTTTGTCCTCTGCATTGCCATAACCTGGGCTGGTCACAACCCCATCAAAGGTCTTGATAGGGACGGTCTAAATTTGAAGTAAAACAGACAAATATCATGAACTCGACAGAAAATGTTGGTCAATGATGTTCAGTAAGACATGGACCACATATGTTTTTTGGCAACACAGTACAAACAAAATACATTCAAAGTGTGAACAGTTTGATGTCTGATTTGCAATGGTTTATATCTATGGGTATGCCAAATTGAATTTATCATCAGTGGAAAATGGAGTGTAGTGGGATAACTCAATCAAACTTAGCTAATGTAACTGATTTATTGTAGTGTACTTGTCATGGTTCTGATATAGCAGGATGTGACAAATCAAAAATACAAAGGACAGAAGTCAAACCTGAGGTGCTTCTGGTGCCAAAATCCAACCCAGACCTGTGAAACGGCCCAGCTGTGCCAAGGAGTTCAGTGTCCATTCTCTGTCCTCCTGGGTGACAGGTCGTTTAGTTCCAGCTGAAATAATAGCATAAAAGGGTTAATAAAATAGATTACAGTGTTCTCACTTGAAACCATTTCCTATCTCACATAACTGCTGTCAGTAACTTCACCATTCATTTATAACACTAAAGCCAGACAGGGCTTAGCTTTTAGTATTCAAAGAGAACTTAGGTTAGTATCATGATTTTTCTGTAATAATAAAACTGCAATCATGATTGATAACTCTGAATTAATGTAAGTACTGACCTTGAGATGTGGAAGGTGCAATCACAGACACCCTCTTCGCTGTGATCTCATCTGTTTTGGGTGCCGGGGCCCTCTTCCACACACACTCGACATCCGTGCGGGTTAAGTTCTTTTCAGCCCAAATCAGCAGGGCTGCTACATGGTGACACTTGGCCCTCCCGATAGCACAAGAACAGGTACTTGCCTTGACCTCCTATCCCTCAACGTGTACCTGAGTGAAAACAACTTAGCCAGCTAACCCTCATCAAACCCTAAGACAGCTAAAGGACAATCAGCAACTCACAGCCTGTGTTTACATTAGATAGCTGGTGCTAGCTTCCAACCCTAAATTGACTAACCTGTCCAGCTATGTTTTTCCCAGTGTGTTGTAATGTTATTTACATGAGCGAAACGTGTAAAGTTGTATGTTACGCTCAGTGGGTGATTTGTTTGGGTGATTTTTAACAAGGGGGATGGCCCAATGGGAGCACCACCCTGCACCGACACACCTGCACAACTCCCAAAGGACATTCCTGCAGGACACCTTGACCATAACGTGACATTTCTAATTCTACAATTCAGTTTTGTCCAGTTATCTTCCTTCTCTCCCTACTACACTTGTCTTTTTATAACTGTATTAAAGAAATGAGTAAATACATCTTTAAAGTGAATGGAGTGGACTGAGTTTATTCAGGCAGGGTTTTCTCATGTTTCTCACAACATCAATACATCACAACTCATGTATTTTAAGTTACATGACCCACATGATCCCTTGGTATTTTTTACTGTCTAAATTCCTTGAAGGACACACAATGAACATTGTGCAAAATAGCAGAGCCCGACCGACTTATAGGTATTTGCCGTTATCAATTTACCGGCTAATTTATAAGGTTTTAAAACCTTATATTTAAAAATTATAATGAAGAAAAACATGTTTGGGGTAATTAAAAATTAGTGCAATGACATAGTTTGCCCAGCAGAGTGCATTTCAATGGGGGATAAAACAGCTGGTGTCAGGAAATGTAACAGCTACCTCACTAATGGTTGAACTATAAACCAGCACAAAAATGACAATTGGCAACATAACATAAGCCACCATGTTCTGAAATGACACACTTGAAATGCTAACAAAAAGTAACATTTTGGTTTTAGAACATAAATAGCAAATTTTTGTTTATCTGGTCATTTTTTAGTTTTTATACAATCGGGAGTCTGTACAGGGCGTTTTACTTTTGAAAATTGACTGGATGCTCTATGCCTTTCCTGTGTTTCTGTTAGCGCGATCTGCGCTGTGCAGCTTGTTGCAGCTTGTTGCAGCTTTCATCAAACAGAAACCGGGCAGCCGGATCGCTAAGCAGCTGTGCCCGGCTCGACTTCACTGTGCGCCGGAGCTGATCGCGACTGCTTGTGATTTGTAACACACTATCTGCTACTAGCGGACGGAGAGTGATGGCAGGTTAACAAGGGGGATGCTTCTTGGTAATTTTGCTAACAAGGGGGACGGCATCCCCCCTCACCCCCCCTCAAATCGCCTACTGGTTACGCTGAAAACAACTGAGCTAACTTACTTTCTCACCTCAACATCGTAGGTTTTTTTTTTTCATTGAGGCCTGGACTTTCCCTGTTAGATTTCCACCTGACATTGAACTGTTATTACCCTATTTGAATTATATGAGTTAAGACCCTTTTGAACAGACTTTGGGAAGTCAGTAAAGTAGGCTGTCACTGTATAAAGGTGACCGGTTCCTGTGCTGTAGCCATTGTTGTTTACATGACCTAAAAATGCTAATGGACACGGAAGTGATTCCTAACGATTCCTGATGTCACACTAGCCATGCCCATTAGGTGGCGACTATTTTCACTACCATGGCATGTCCTTTTTTATAATGATCCCGTGGATGAAGGTGCAGCATTACTGCGCAGAGAAGTAAATATTCGTCTGGAAATGATTATCAGATCGCGCATAGTTCTTGCATTTCCAGACAATTATCTTTTTGAGCGGTACCGTTTCACGTCAAAGTCCATCATTTACATACACAACCCAATCTGTCCTTACATCTCCAACATTACCAACCGAAGTCATGCTCTCACATCCCAGCAGATATTGTGTGTTGCGCTGCGTTTTTTTGCAAATGAGAGTTTTTTATACAACGTCGGAGATGCAGAGCACTTGAGCAAGGCAACTGCATGCAGAGCGGTCAGAAGAGTGTGCCTCGCCCTGAAACGGCTACTACCCATCTTTATCATTTTCCCTTGACATAAACCTGTCAGAGCAACTGTACAACAACTGTACAGCCACTTAATATTTACTTTACAATGTAAAACATGATCAAAATGAGGTACCCCCATAAGATTATGACGAGGTCTTACCTGTTTGAACAATGTTTTTATGTTTCATCTTAATCTGCTGCCAAGTGCGCTTCTCCCCCGCAGGATTGCACCTAAATGAAATAAATTAATAGGCTACCACTCAAGCAGTTTCCCCCTGTAATATTATTGTGATTGCAAAGGACTACATTTAAACTCGCAACGCACTGACCTGAGCAGCAATGTTCTCCCACGCCTTCTCCCTCTCTTTTGCTGCTGCAGCGGTGTTACACCTCCTTCTAAAAACGTGCTCAAACTCACCGTATGAGCGCATTAATATTTCCAATTCCAGTAGGGTGAAAACGTAGCCCTCCTCTTCCCCGTTGCCATGGTGACTCGTCGAATCGCGGCTCCATTGATGCTGTCTTTTTATACTTGTGGTGCACGCGCTTAACTCCAGGTGAAACTACTCCGAGTTGATCAAATTAACTCAAATCAGCTGTTCTGGAACCGAAAACTCAGAGTTTCCTATCTCAGAGTAGATCAACTCAAAGTTCAGGGTTAGACTCAGAGTTTGTTGAACCTGCTTTGTGAAACGGACCTCAGGTGTGGCTAAGGTGAGCTCCGCTAACACAGAAGGACACAGAGCCGTCCGAGCAGCTAAAGCCGGATGTTTCTGCTCCAGCTTCACTAAAACTTGTGACACAGACTGAACTGAATGCAATGATAGGCAGGTATGTTGTTGAGAACTTGCTCCCGTTATCAACAGCTGACCCAGACTCCTTCATTGGCTAAATACCAGGGAGAGCAGGTGCCGGTCCGCCATGCAGAAAGACATTTTCTAAATACATAGATGCAGAGTACATTAAAATCAATGCCGAGCTCAAAAGGGGAAGAAAAGAAAGTAACGCAAGAGTTAATTTTCCTGGTAACTAATTACTTTTATATTGGAGTAATTCCGTTACTAACTCAGTTACTTTTTGGGAGAAGTAACTAGTAACTATAACTAATTACTTTTTAAAGGTAACGTGACCAACACTGGTGGTGATTGAGGTAATGTTAGTGATCGGGTTAATGACGCCAATAATCAATTGGAAGAGACGGTGATATCATTAGATATGGTTATTCTGTCATATTTTCTGACAGTATTTTCTATTTTTATAGTAATATTTTATTAATATTGTTTATGTGGCAGTGAACGTTTTGTGTGTGAATGTGTGTGTACACATCGCACGCAACGCTGCATATGTATACCCTCCTAAATTGTTATTTTTATTTATTTTATTTTAATTTTATTTATTTATTTTATTTTTTTATGATCACCACCGCCTTGTTACATTAACTTTCTACGGCCTATGGATATTATGGTCTCAACTTTGAGAAATGATGTCACAGGTCATTCAATAAGGGTGTCACGATTTCGATTACAAATCGAAATCGACCGAAATTAAAGCAACACCATGGAAGTCTTGCTCTCGGGGTCCCCCTACAGCTGGGAAACAGTATTGTCTTCTACTACTGTCGTAAAATCTGTTGCGCTCCGCCAGGGGATACACGTGCATTTGTTGTCAAGTCAACATACCCCCGAACTCTGCAGAGGGACTCAGGACTGAGCAGACTGCCTGCGTAACGTGTAGAATGTCTTCATCCCAGGTACAGTTACATCGATTGCAATGATCAAATCAGAACGAGAATGCTAGCTTGCGCTAGCATGCTAACCACTAGACAACTAGCATGTTAGCGTATGGTAGATGCCAGATTGATAATTCGGTCCTCTCCTACTAGCATTACTTGACTCATGAAGATAAACGGAGGACCAGATAGCTTCCGTAACATAGCCAGGCAGACAAATGCAGGCAATGTACTTACTGATCCATCAGCATGAGGGCTAAGCCAGCATCTGTCGGGAAGCCCTCCCCCTCCTTTAGCTCACGCCAGGGTGTGAACGCTGCACCAATATTTATCCTCGTCCTGCCTCTTTTTTTGTCACTCTCCCTTTTCTCTTCCTAGTCTCCTCTGACAAAACCTTTGCCTTCTTCGGTTTCGTTGTTGCTTCGGCCATGACAGCAACAGATATACGCTATACCATCCGGCAAACAAACGCTAATAGTTGGGCTCTGAGGGTTCCGGCTCGTCCTCGTCCGAAAATGACGAAGAGGGGGTGCTGTAAAGCAGTTCAGTTGTAGTTTATGGGGGTTCTACCCCGAAACCCAAAGTTCCGTAGTGCCAATAAAAGCGATACAGACCCCATCAGGCTGCGGCAGAGGTGTCATTCAACCTATTGTAAGTCGATGTACCGTCACAAGGGTCTTGGGAATATATTATGAAGGTCGAAAAACTCCATGGTGTTGCTTTAAGTCACAATCTCGAACCGGTCGGCTTGCCAAGTGAAGAAAAAAACAAACACGTTTTGAAGTGCTGTGAGTCAACCACCTCTAACTTAGCTACTAGCTAAGCCAGTAGCTATTGGCTACAGCCAGCCAAACGATAGCATGGTGTTACACCATTCCTGTTCGGCTCCCGGCCTAAGTTTGTGTTTACCTTCGGGGTGAACCCCCTTTAACGTGTTAAGCTGGTCGGGAAATAATACCAGGGAGCTTTGCTGTATCTAGCCGTCGCCTTTATTCACAGCCAAACTGCAGTCTATATTGTACACTTTATTGCTGTCGCTACTACTGCTACTCTTTTCGCTTCTCGTTCCTCTCCTATTCATTCACTAGTATCCGCACGTACGCACGCTCCCTCACTCTCGCTTGCCCACTCACACCTTACGCACACACACACACCTCACGCACTGCCCTATTCCTTAAAGGGTCTACGCCACTCTTACAACAATGGCAACTGCAGATGCAGGAGACACATAGACAGAACTTGAATCCCTCCTCTTTCGCTGAAGTTGCCGGTGTGTAAGTATTTTGGATTCCCAGGGAGTTATGTTGACAATGTTTGCGTTGTTGACAAAAAAGCCACAGTTTGCAAGCTCTGCAGAAACTAGATGACAGGTTATTTTGTTTAAGTTTACAATTGACTGACGATATAAGTTATTGTTACATTATGTTCCTAATAAATGTTTTAAATTTGAAAATGTAGCATGGTACATTGCGAACAAAGCTCAGATATTATATTGCATAAAAGTCCAGTCTAAAAATGGCATAGCAACCTGTGCTTCAAGGAGTCATCACCCGGTAATCGCAATTTCTCTTGTTAAAACATGCCTATTTGTGTTGGACCACAGTTGAAACTTGCCTGAAAAGCTGGCGTTTGAAAGTGGCTCAGTTTTTTCGCTTTGGCTCTTTTTCCGAACAGGAATAGCGCACAAGGGTGCGCATTCCTAAAGCACGAGATTTTGACTTAAAGACTTTTGATTTAAGACTTAAAGATTTTGTGACGTTACCACAGGAGGCTACTTGCATAAGCTTGCATAAGCATCGGCTCACAGCCGCCCTCAGCCAGACTTTCTGAGTGAGCACGCCGAATCTGCATATTTCTCTGTCATTTTCACACCATACATCGTGACCACCAGCATTAAAACTCAGGTCTTACATGTAAAACACGAGTGTGGAAAGTAAGAAGGAAAAAAAAAGAATTTACCAGTCAGAGACATCCTGCTGTAAACGTGTCTCTTCCACCGTCTCTGCCTCTTCACTCTCCCGTTCGGGTTCCGACTCCGGCTCGTACATAAATGCCTGAATTCTGGGCTGTTTATGTTTTGGAGTCTGTGTGCATGCAGGCCAGCCCCCCATTCCGGCTCTGTCCTTCCTGTGGCCAATCAACGCGCGCCTCATTACATATTAATACAATGCACATCCGGACCAGTCAAAACCTTGTGCATAATCTCGTGTGAGAAAGTTGCGGTATGAAAAAGTGTCAGAACAAGCTCTCTGTTTGATTTTGTTTAAAAAAAAAAATGTCTAGGAAGTTTTAAGAATTGATCCAAAGCGATCCAAGGGGGACTGGATACATTAAAAACCAGGTGATGACTCCTTTAAAAAAAATAAATGTAAAAATCGAATCGAATCGAACCGTGACCTTAGAATCAAAAATGTAATCGAATCGAGGATTTGGAGAATCGTGACACCCCTATCATTTAATACACTATTCGAGAGGTTCATCAATGGTTGGAAAAGGTATTCATTGCGGGTAGCATGCAAATGCGCAGTTGCAGTAGTTTGAAGTTTTTTTGGGGGGATAGCCTTTTTAAGGCTTGTTTATGTGTTATATGCAGTAGTTTTGATGTGGTATTTGTTTTATATACAGCTTTTGCACTTATCTGGCTTTTTATCATCTAAATGGGGTAGACACTGGTATTACTATTATTATACTGTTTTCTAGTCTAACATTTTAACATTGTACATTATATTGTAGTTTACTTTAGGTTGACTTAGTACATCTGTCCAGGGACAACAAATGGAAAATAGCCTTCTGGCTAACTCTGGTGCATTTACAGGAATGTTTAATTAATGTACACTGTCCCTGTTAAAATTAACTAATAAATAAAATAAAATAAATGCAATTTTTGAATTTAGTGGTTCTAATCAATCAATCAATTTATTATTTAAAGTGCAAAATCACCATGGTACATGTTCTCAATACACTTTACAATAAAATCAAGTACAAATATAGCCGCAAGCGGCAATCCGCGGGTTCTAACCTCTTTTGCCCAAAACCGGCCATCCTGACCCTCATCCCCCGCAGTCGATGACATCGGCTGCCGTGTTCCTCAAAGATCTGTGCAACACATACCCATGATGAGCCCCAGATTTCTCCAAATTGGTTTTTCAGCTACATTCTAATGGCATTTATAGCGCCCCCTACAGGTTGAGCTAAAGATGCTTTGGTAGGCAGATTCCCAGTACAAGTGTGAACCTACCCACCAAGTTTTGTGATGATATGGCAAAGGGTGTGGGAGTTATGGCCAATCATTTCTAAGCCCCACCCATTGCGACAATACATTGGTCCGTAGCGGCCATGTTTTTTTGATAAATCTGGCTCATTTATAGTAGAAATGTGTCTGGTCTTCCCTCAAAGCCATATACCAAATTTGGTGTTGATAGAGTCAATCTTTCAAAAGTTCTATTCATTTAACTGTTTTTCACATTATGCTAATTAGCAAAAAATCTAAGTGGGCGGAGCTTGATGGTCTGATTGGCTTTTTTGTAGAGCACATGGAGCTGGACTTGTGTGTCAAATTTCAAGTCAATACGACTAACTGTGTGAGGGGCGTGGCCTTCCCAAAAACGCATTTTAAATCCTTAATTATAGCGCCACCATCTGGCTGACTGGGCTCATATTTTAATAAAAGTTGATACACATCATTTCCAATCATTGGGCCAAGTTTCAAGTTTCTGGCCCATTCCAGCTCACGGGAATTTGAGCTCAAGCGGCAGACAACAAAAAATAATAATAATTAAAGCTGCAAGCAGCGTTGAACGGGCCCTCGCAGTCCACGCGCGTCGGGGCATGCCGCCGTCGATGCATGGTCAAGCAACACCTTCCGTTGAGGAAGTCGTTCCTTTATGTTTCGGTGGCGTGCTGTTGCCGGTGTGAAATAATGTACGCTGAAGTCGGAAAAATTGTGTGAACTGCTGCATGATTCCCTGGACAAAGACTGAGTCGATGATCCGCCTCTTCAGCTGGCTGAAGAGAATGTGCACACGAGGCATGATGCAATGAAATAGTTTCAGGAAGAAGCTGAAAGAGTCATCCTCCAATAGCCTCACAATCCTTCCAGCTTCTCGAACAGTGGTAGGCTCAAACTCCCCTAATGGTTTCAAAACACTGGATGATGTCACCTTTGTGCTAAAACAGTGTTCACTGCACAGATATGGAAGTTCCATCTTACTCTGTTTGCTCTTGGGAGTCTGTGTGCCACCACTCTGTCACGCACACTGGTTCTCTTGGGAGATCTTGAAAGAAATCCAGAGAATCCAGCCAGGTCAGAGAAGAACTGATTACCTGATGAGATGTGAGATGTCACCTGCTGCATGATAAAAGCTGAAGAGGAAGAAATTGCAGCTTATGGGGGAGTTGCTGTTGTGCTTGTCCCTCTGGGGCTTTAACAGCCAAAATTCCTACATCTGACATAAGACCATCAGCTGAAAGCCAACAAGATTTCCTACATTTCTATGTATATATTGTCTATGTGAAGTAAAAGATGTGGGATCCAAATCAAGCTGAAGAGAACTTTTTCTCCAGCCAAGCTGAAAGTATCACCCTCCAGTAGCCTCACAAACTGTCCAGCTTCTCGCACGGTGGTAGGCTCAAACTCCCCTGATGATTTCAAAACACTGGATGATGTCACCTTTGTGCTAAAAACACAGTGTTCACGGCACAGATATGGAAGATCCATCTTACTGTGTTTGCTCTTGGGAGTCTGTATGCCACCACTCTTATCAAGCACACTGGTTCTTTTGAGAGATCTTGAAAAGAAAAAAAAAAGAAGCAGAGAATCCAGCCAGGTCAGAGAAGAACTGATTAACTAATGGGATGTTACATTTGATGATGATTTGATGATGAAAGCTGAAGAGGGAGAAAGATTTAAAAAGCTCAAAAGGCAGAAAAGCTGAAAAGTAAGAGCGCTGAAATAACTTAAAAAGGTGAACAGTTTCTCTGGCTGAACACATGCTGCAGCAATAGCACAGCCAAAGTTGTGCCCATAAAAATTGCATGGGAAAAGGCCTCCCAAACTCCTGCCATTTTTGGAAGAAATGTATTGGTTATCTGCAAAACATTTATAGACTGAGTCACAGGAGACATTGCTGAACTCTGTGATGTTTTTTTTATTTCCGTAGAGTAAAAAATGAGGACTTCAGAGTGAGAGACCAAACAGGCTCTGTCTGCTCTCCTCCTCAATGTAGACTCAAAATTAACATTGCGGCTTATGGGGGACTTGTTGGAGTGCTTGTTGCTCTGGGGCTTCCACATCCAAAACTGTAAGTCCTACATCTTCAATAAGACCATCAGCTGAGCCAAGCCAACAAGATTTCCTACATTTCTATGCATATATTGTCAATGTGAGGTAAAAGATGTGGAATCCAAATCAAGCTGAACAGACTTGTCTCTCCAGTTCCTCCAGCTGCTCTTCACTCGAGCGATGATGTCATGCATTCTAGCTCAGACAATACACACCCATTATAAAATGACAAAGACAAGCAAATAATCCTTAAAACTAAAACTGTGATGATTTCAAAACCATACAAGATTTTAAAAAGCTGAATACAGGACTGGAATGGAGTCTGTAGCTCAAAGTATGAAGGACAAGGAGAGGTTGAAAGTGGATGAGTTTTGAAGAGGATTTAAAGATTTTCCCATTTAATTCCATGCAAACTAATTAGACTGCCACCAGATCGCCACCTATTGGCCGATTTGCTCCAAATTTTACACAGACCCTCATCAGGCCATGGAACACAATTAGCAAAAGTGTTGTGGTAATGGGAATGTATTTGGGGAAGATATGGAACAATATCTGTTTTGAATGCAATGTGCAGGAATTTTTTGTTTTATGTTTTGGGCGTTTTTTGGGCTATCAAAATTCTTTTAATAACTTTTTGTCAGGAGGGTCCACAGATGCTTCATGCAAAGTTTGGTGCAAATCGGTCAAATCGTCTAGGAGGAGTTCGAAAAAGTAGGTTTTTCATTTGGTGCGATTTTGCGAATGGAAAGTTGCTGTCAAAGTGGGCGGGGCCTACACCACACAATTCAGCTGAATTCAGGGAACATGTAAATATAAGGTTTAACAATGTGCAACTTATTATGCGGGATTTATGGGCCAAAAACATTTTTTTTTCAAAATAGCGCCCCCTGCTGGTCATATTTGGTGTGTGGGTTACAGGGGCCATTCTATAGCACCCCTATGAGTTTCATTTCCATAAGTGTTATGGTGTGGGCACAGTGCCAAATCTTTAATTATACGGCCACCAGAGCGCCACCTAGTGGCTGATCGGTATACCCTTTGTCAGCTGTCCTCAGGAAGGCACTGACAATAATTGTTCAAAGTTTCGTGTTAATCCGATGAACCGATGTGGAGATATAAAATACTTCAATTTAAAGAGCGCCACCTTATGGTCATCGCCTCAAATTTTGCACAGGGACTCAGGGGCTCATGGGGGACTAGTATTCTGAGTTTCATGTCATTCAGACACACCAATGTGAAGATATGCATCACTTCCTCTTTGTAATGAAATCTGCAGGAAGTTGTTAATTAATAACGTGAGTATCGTTTGATCTATCAAAATTCTTTTGATAACTTTTTGTCAGGAGGGTCCACAGATGCGGTGTGCCAAGTTTCGTGCAAATCGGTGAAATTGCCTGGGAGGAGTTCGAAAAAGTAGGTTTTTGACATTTTGCGACGTAGCGAAAAAAAACGCTAGGCGCAAATGGGCGTGGCCTATACCATGAGATTCATCACAATTCACTGAACGCGTGGATATAAGGTTTTTGAATGTGCGACAAAGTATATGGGAGTTATTAGCCAAAACGCGCTTTCCCATATAACAGCGCCACCTAGAGGTGGAAATTCAGGACGACAATAGATTATAAAATTTGGCGACAGGTGTGACTTATATTCCAAGTTTGGTGAGTTTTGGGGTATGTTCAGGCAGTGAAATATGCGATCATTTTTGAGGAGAAAAAATAATAATAATTAAAGCTGCAAGCAGCGTTGAACGGGCCCTCGCAGTCCACGCGCGTCGGGGAATGCTGCCGTCGGGGCTTGTTCACGCAACACATTCTGCTGAGGAAGTCATTCCTTTACAATTCGGTGGCCTGCTACTGCCGGTATTAAATACTGTACGCTGAAGTCAGAAAAACTGTGTGAACTGCTGCATTATTCCCCGGACAAAGACTGAGACGATGGTCAGCTTCTGGAGCTGGATGAAGAAAATGTCCACACGAGGCATAATGCAATTAAATAGTTTGAAGTGAAAGCTGAAAGTATCATCGTCCAGTAGTCTCACAAACCCTCCAGCTTCCAGCACAGTGGTAGGCTCAAACTCCCCTGATGGTTTCAAAACACTGGACGACGTCACCTGTGTGCTCAAACACAGAGTGTACAGCATGGATATGGAAGTTCCATCTTACTGTGTTTGCTCTTGAGAGTCTGTATGCCACCACTCTTATCAAGCACACTGGTTCTTTTGAGAGATCTTGAAAAGAAAAAAAAAGCAGAGAATCCAGCCAGGTCAGAGAAGAACCGATTAACTAATGGGATGTTACCAGGGCCGGTTCTAGGCAGGCATATATGAGGGGGCAGACAAAAATGTGAAGGGGGCATCATGTATACACATCATGCTCCAGCACTTTTTTTTTCTGTGCTTATAGTAACAGTGTTTCTTCATTGAACTGGGTTGTTAGCTATGTGTCCAACCCAACCTGGAGAAGTGGATTGCACTTTGCCAGGCCTCTACCATCAGACCTGTCCAACTTTCTCTTTGTGAGCTGCTGGAAGCTGGAGCAAAAAATAAGTGAGCTGGCTTTGTTAAAAAAAAAAAAATGCCGTGATTATATGAAACAAAACAGTGCAGAACTACAGCGGGACTTTACGTAGGGATCTGTCACACACTGGCAGAGGCGGGCTGGGGTTGAAATTCAGCCCTCAAGCTTGGTTTGGAGAGACCTTTTATCTGATTGCATGACGGATGCAAGTGGAACCGTAGTTTTAAGATGAATACTTTATTTGCATCTAATGTACTGCTATATCTGGATGAAAAGAACATCAGTAATAACGAATATTAGCCATAACTCATTAACTTTGGAAAGAAAACAGATGTCTAGTTCAGAAAGCCACTGACATAACTGCAGGAGAGGATGGGCTTATTGTTTCTGTGTGACTGGAACTGAAACATCAACATGTGACTTAATATAATGCTATGCAAAGACTTATTGCCAACCCAGTCCTGCACACTGCACCTGTCCCTGGCACTGTTTTGTTTTTTTGGTGGTTCCTGCTCCAATTTCCTCTTCCTCCTCTTTCTCCTCCTCCTCTTCCTCCTTCTCCTCCTCCTTTTCCATCTCCCCCTGCTCCTGTCCCTCCTCATCTGTCTCTTCCTCCTCCTCACTCCTATAACTGGCATTATCCTGTCCCTCTGCATCAACTCCGCGACTGACACTGGCCTTGTCAGCTAATATTCACAATAACAGCAACAATGATAAATGAGTTAGGATGTAAAAGACAGGATGTATAGCCTATATATTCAAATAATATTTTTTAAACTTTGAACACAGACTCTCCTGAAATATGTTTGCTTTTGCAATAAGGAAATGTGACCCTGCTGGGTCCGTGTCGTCACTGTCCTGGCTGACTGTAGCCGCGCTGACCTTCGCTCCTCCACCACTAAAAGCTCTGTTTATTTGGCGCATTTGACTGCATCCTCTATTAACCGTTTTTTTTCTTTTTTGCCCTTAATGTTTCTGCTCCATCCATCTCTTTCTCCGGCTTCTTTCTTTTTAGCATGTTTGCTCATTTGAACTTATCCCGCTCCCCTTTCTTTCTTTAAACAGGAAAATAATGGTTTAATGACTGACTGAGCTGCTGAGCCAATCATATTTTAAAAGAAACTGCTGCTGCTACTTCAAAGTCTTCCCGCCGTGGTGAAACCTGACACCATATTGTCATGCTACGTCTTGGCTCATTTGCATACTGCAACAGTGATTGGATATTTACTAAGAGTTTAGGGAGGGGTGTGTGTGTGTGTGTGTGTGTGTGTGTGTGTGTGTGTGCGTGCTGCGCAGCCTGTGAATGCACGCACAGCGGAGCGGAGGGACAGAGAGATGAGTTGAGGGGGCAAGACATTTATTTGTGGGGGGGCTGCCCCCTCTTGCCCCTGCGTAGAGCCGGCCCCTCACATGAATACAGGACTAATATTTCAAGGTCTCGAGACTCTTTTCTGAAGTTGAAATGGAGTCTGTAGCTCAAAGTATGAAGGACAAGGAGAGGTTGAAAGTGGATGAGTTTTGAAGAGGATTTAAAGATTTTCCCATTTAATTCCATGCAAACTAATTAGACTGCCACCAGATCGCCACCTATTGGCCGATTTGCTCCAAATTTTACACAGACCCTCATCAGGCCATGGAACACAATTAGCAAAAGTGTTGTGGTAATGGGAATGTATTTGGGGAAGATATGGAACAATATCTGTTTTGAATGCAATGTGCAGGAATTTTTTGTTTTATGTTTTGGGCGTTTTTTGGGCTATCAAAATTCTTTTAATAACTTTTTGTCAGGAGGGTCCACAGATGCTTCATGCAAAGTTTGGTGCAAATCGGTCAAATCGTCTAGGAGGAGTTCGAAAAAGTAGGTTTTTCATTTGGTGCGATTTTGCGAATGGAAAGTTGCTGTCAAAGTGGGCGGGGCCTACACCACACAATTCAGCTGAATTCAGGGAACATGTAAATATAAGGTTTAACAATGTGCAACTTATTATGCGGGATTTATGGGCCAAAAACATTTTTTTTTCAAAATAGCGCCCCTGCTGGTCATATTTGGTGTGTGGGTTACAGGGGCCATTCTATAGCACCCCTATGAGTTTCATTTCCATAAGTGTTATGGTGTGGGCACAGTGCCAAATCTTTAATTATACGGCCACCAGAGCGCCACCTAGTGGCTGATCGGTATACCCTTTGTCAGCTGTCCTCAGGAAGGCACTGACAATAATTGTTCAAAGTTTCGTGTTAATCCGATGAACCGATGTGGAGATATAAAATACTTCAATTTAAAGAGCGCCACCTTATGGTCATCGCCTCAAATTTTGCACAGGTCCTCAGGGGCTCTATGGGGAAGTAGTATTCTGAGTTTCATGTCATTCAGGACACACCAATGTGAAGATATGCATCACTTCCTCTTTGTAACGAAATCTGCAGGAAGTTGTTAATTAATAACGTGAGTATCGTTTGATCTATCAAAATTCTTTTGATAACTTTTTGTCAGCAGGGTCCACAGATGCTGTGTGCCAAGTTTCGTGCAAATCGGTGAAATCGCCTGGGAGGAGTTCGAAAAAGTAGGTTTTCGACATTTTGCGACGTAGCGAAAAAAAACGGTAGGCGGAAATGGGCGTGGCCTATACCACAAGATTCAGCACAATTCACTGAACGCGTGGATATAAGGTTTTTGAATGTGCAACAAAGTATATGGGAGTTATTAGCCAAAACGCGCTTTCCTTAATGACAGCGCCACCTAGTGGTGGAAATTCAGGACGACAATAGATTATAAAATTTGGCGACAGGTGTGACTTATATTCCAAGTTTGGTGAGTTTTGGGGTATGTTCAGGCAGTGAAATATGCGATCATTTTTGAGGATAAAAATAATAATAATAATAATAATAATCATTGCGATTACAATAGGGTCCTTGCAGGTTCCCTGCTCGGGCCCTAATTAAAGCTGCAAGCAGCGTTGAACGGGCCCTCGCAGTCCACGCGCGTCGGGGAATGCTGCCGTCGGGGCTTGTTCACGCAACACATTCTGCTGAGGAAGTCATTCCTTTACAATTCGGTGGCCTGCTACTGCCGGTATTAAATACTGTACGCTGAAGTCAGAAAAACTGTGTGAACTGCTGCATTATTCCCCGGACAAAGACTGAGACGATGGTCAGCTTCTGGAGCTGGATGAAGAAAATGTCCACACGAGGCATAATGCAATTAAATAGTTTGAAGTGAAAGCTGAAAGTATCATCGTCCAGTAGTCTCACAAACCCTCCAGCTTCCAGCACAGTGGTAGGCTCAAACTCCCCTGATGGTTTCAAAACACTGGACGACGTCACCTGTGTGCTCAAACACAGAGTGTACAGCATGGATATGGAAGTTCCATCTTACTGTGTTTGCTCTTGAGAGTCTGTATGCCACCACTCTTATCAAGCACACTGGTTCTTTTGAGAGATCTTGAAAAGAAAAAAAAAGCAGAGAATCCAGCCAGGTCAGAGAAGAACCGATTAACTAATGGGATGTTACCAGGGCCGGTTCTAGGCAGGCATATATGAGGGGGCAGACAAAAATGTGAAGGGGGCATCATGTATACACATCATGCTCCAGCACTTTTTTTTTCTGTGCTTATAGTAACAGTGTTTCTTCATTGAACTGGGTTGTTAGCTATGTGTCCAACCCAACCTGGAGAAGTGGATTGCACTTTGCCAGGCCTCTACCATCAGACCTGTCCAACTTTCTCTTTGTGAGCTGCTGGAAGCTGGAGCAAAAAATAAGTGAGCTGGCTTTGTTAAAAAAAAAAAAATGCCGTGATTATATGAAACAAAACAGTGCAGAACTACAGCGGGACTTTACGTAGGGATCTGTCACACACTGGCAGAGGCGGGCTGGGGTTGAAATTCAGCCCTCAAGCTTGGTTTGGAGAGACCTTTTATCTGATTGCATGACGGATGCAAGTGGAACCGTAGTTTTAAGATGAATACTTTATTTGCATCTAATGTACTGCTATATCTGGATGAAAAGAACATCAGTAATAACGAATATTAGCCATAACTCATTAACTTTGGAAAGAAAACAGATGTCTAGTTCAGAAAGCCACTGACATAACTGCAGGAGAGGATGGGCTTATTGTTTCTGTGTGACTGGAACTGAAACATCAACATGTGACTTAATATAATGCTATGCAAAGACTTATTGCCAACCCAGTCCTGCACACTGCACCTGTCCCTGGCACTGTTTTGTTTTTTTGGTGGTTCCTGCTCCAATTTCCTCTTCCTCCTCTTTCTCCTCCTCCTCTTCCTCCTTCTCCTCCTCCTTTTCCATCTCCCCCTGCTCCTGTCCCTCCTCATCTGTCTCTTCCTCCTCCTCACTCCTATAACTGGCATTATCCTGTCCCTCTGCATCAACTCCGCGACTGACACTGGCCTTGTCAGCTAATATTCACAATAACAGCAACAATGATAAATGAGTTAGGATGTAAAAGACAGGATGTATAGCCTATATATTCAAATAATATTTTTTAAACTTTGAACACAGACTCTCCTGAAATATGTTTGCTTTTGCAATAAGGAAATGTGACCCTGCTGGGTCCGTGTCGTCACTGTCCTGGCTGACTGTAGCCGCGCTGACCTTCGCTCCTCCACCACTAAAAGCTCTGTTTATTTGGCGCATTTGACTGCATCCTCTATTAACCGTTTTTTTTCTTTTTTGCCCTTAATGTTTCTGCTCCATCCATCTCTTTCTCCGGCTTCTTTCTTTTTAGCATGTTTGCTCATTTGAACTTATCCCGCTCCCCTTTCTTTCTTTAAACAGGAAAATAATGGTTTAATGACTGACTGAGCTGCTGAGCCAATCATATTTTAAAAGAAACTGCTGCTGCTACTTCAAAGTCTTCCCGCCGTGGTGAAACCTGACACCATATTGTCATGCTACGTCTTGGCTCATTTGCATACTGCAACAGTGATTGGATATTTACTAAGAGTTTAGGGAGGGGTGTGTGTGTGTGTGTGTGTGTGTGTGTGTGTGTGTGTGTGTGTGTGTGCGTGCTGCGCAGCCTGTGAATGCACGCACAGCGGAGCGGAGGGACAGAGAGATGAGTTGAGGGGGCAAGACATTTATTTGTGGGGGGGCTGCCCCCTCTTGCCCCTGCGTAGAGCCGGCCCCTCACATGAATACAGGACTAATATTTCAAGGTCTCGAGACTCTTTTCTGAAGTTGAAATGGAGTCTGTAGCTCAAAGTATGAAGGACAAGGAGAGGTTGAAAGTGGATGAGTTTTGAAGAGGATTTAAAGATTTTCCCATTTAATTCCATGCAAACTAATTAGACTGCCACCAGATCGCCACCTATTGGCCGATTTGCTCCAAATTTTACACAGACCCTCATCAGGCCATGGAACACAATTAGCAAAAGTGTTGTGGTAATGGGAATGTATTTGGGGAAGATATGGAACAATATCTGTTTTGAATGCAATGTGCAGGAATTTTTTGTTTTATGTTTTGGGCGTTTTTTGGGCTATCAAAATTCTTTTAATAACTTTTTGTCAGGAGGGTCCACAGATGCTTCATGCAAAGTTTGGTGCAAATCGGTCAAATCGTCTAGGAGGAGTTCGAAAAAGTAGGTTTTTCATTTGGTGCGATTTTGCGAATGGAAAGTTGCTGTCAAAGTGGGCGGGGCCTACACCACACAATTCAGCTGAATTCAGGGAACATGTAAATATAAGGTTTAACAATGTGCAACTTATTATGCGGGATTTATGGGCCAAAAACATTTTTTTTTCAAAATAGCGCCCCCTGCTGGTCATATTTGGTGTGTGGGTTACAGGGGCCATTCTATAGCACCCCTATGAGTTTCATTTCCATAAGTGTTATGGTGTGGGCACAGTGCCAAATCTTTAATTATACGGCCACCAGAGCGCCACCTAGTGGCTGATCGGTATACCCTTTGTCAGCTGTCCTCAGGAAGGCACTGACAATAATTGTTCAAAGTTTCGTGTTAATCCGATGAACCGATGTGGAGATATAAAATACTTCAATTTAAAGAGCGCCACCTTATGGTCAT
>OZ023168.1:577500-595627 GCA_963678695.2 Diplodus puntazzo | reverse complement strand
CACTTCTCCAGGTTGGGTTGGACACATAGCTAACAACCCAGTTCAATGAAGAAACACTGTTACTATAAGCACAGAAAAAAAAGTGCTGGAGCATGATGTGTATACATGATGCCCCCTTCACATTTTTGTCTGCCCCCTCATATATGCCTGCCTAGAACCGGCCCTGGTAACATCCCATTAGTTAATCGGTTCTTCTCTGACCTGGCTGGATTCTCTGCTTTTTTTTTCTTTTCAAGATCTCTCAAAAGAACCAGTGTGCTTGATAAGAGTGGTGGCATACAGACTCTCAAGAGCAAACACAGTAAGATGGAACTTCCATATCCATGCTGTACACTCTGTGTTTGAGCACACAGGTGACGTCGTCCAGTGTTTTGAAACCATCAGGGGAGTTTGAGCCTACCACTGTGCTGGAAGCTGGAGGGTTTGTGAGACTACTGGACGATGATACTTTCAGCTTTCACTTCAAACTATTTAATTGCATTATGCCTCGTGTGGACATTTTCTTCATCCAGCTCCAGAAGCTGACCATCGTCTCAGTCTTTGTCCGGGGAATAATGCAGCAGTTCACACAGTTTTTCTGACTTCAGCGTACAGTATTTAATACCGGCAGTAGCAGGCCACCGAATTGTAAAGGAATGACTTCCTCAGCAGAATGTGTTGCGTGAACAAGCCCCGACGGCAGCATTCCCCGACGCGCGTGGACTGCGAGGGCCCGTTCAACGCTGCAGCTATAGGGCCCGACAACCTGCAGCCTTGTACGCATATATATTATTATATATTATTATTTTTTTCTCCTCAAAAATGATCGCATATTTCACTGCCTGAACATACCCCAAAACTCACCAAACTTGGAATATAAGTCACACCTGTCGCCAAATTTTATAATCTATTGTCGTCCTGAATTTCCACCACTAGGTGGCGCTGTCATTAAGGAAAGCGCGTTTTGGCTAATAACTCCCATATACTTTGTCGCACATTCAAAAACCTTATATCCACGCGTTCAGTGAATTGTGATGAATCTCATGGTATAGGCCACGCCCATTTGCGCCTAGCGTTTTTTTTCGCTACGTCGCAAAATGTCAAAAACCTACTTTTTCGAACTCCTCCCAGGCAATTTCACCGATTTGCACGAAACTTGGCACACCGCATCTGTGGACCCTCCTGACAAAAAGTTATCAAAAGAATTTTGATAGATCAAACGATACTCACGTTATTAATTAACAACTTCCTGCAGATTTCATTACAAAGAGGAAGTGATGCATATCTTCACATTGGTGTGTCTGAATGACATGAAACTCAGAATACTAGTCCCCCATGAGCCCCTGAGTCCCTGTGCAAAATTTGAGGCGATGACCATAAGGTGGCGCTCTTTAAATTGAAGTATTTTATATCTCCACATCGGTTCATCGGATTAACACGCAACTTTGAACAATTATTGTCAGTGCCTTCCTGAGGACAGCTGACAAAGGGTATACCGATCAGCCACTAGGTGGCGCTCTGGTGGCCGTATAATTAAAGATTTGGCACTGTGCCCACACCATAACACTTATGGAAATGAAACTCATAGGGGTGCTATAGAATGGCCCCTGTAACCCACACACCAAATATGACCAGCAGGGGGCGCTATTTTGAAAAAAAAAATGTTTTTAGCCCATAAATCCCGCATAATAAGTTGCACATTGTTAAACCTTATATTTACATGTTCCCTGAATTCAGCTGAATTGTGTGGTGTAGGCCACGCCCACTTTGACAGCAACTTTCCATTCGCAAAATCGCACCAAATGAAAAACCTACTTTTTCGAACTCCTCCTAGACGATTTGACCGATTTGCACCAAACTTTGCATGAAGCATCTGTGGACCCTCCTGACAAAAAGTTATTAAAAGAATTTTGATAGCCCAAAAAACGCCCAAAACATAAAACAAAAAAATCCTGCACATTGCATTCAAAACAGATATTGTTCCATATCTTCCCCAAATACATTCCCATTACCACAACACGTTTGCTAATTGTGTTCCATGGCCTGATGAGGGTCTGTGTAAAATTTGGTGCAAATCGGTCCATAGATGGCACTCTGGTCACAGTCTAATCATTGTGAATGGAAAGTAAATGGGGAAATCTTCAAATCCTCTTCAAAACTCTTTGACTTTTAACGTCTACTTTTACCTCATGCTTTGAGCGAGAGACACTGTTCCACCTTCTAAGGAGTCAGAAGACCTTGAACTATTGGGGATGTATTCAGCTTTTTAAAATCTTTTACGGTTTTGAAATCATCACAGTTTTAGATTTAAGGATTTTTAGGCCATCTTCTGATTTTATAATGGGTGTATATTGTTTGGGAGGCGTTTTCCCATTCATTCTTATGGGGACATTTTCCACTTTGTCTCTGATATTGCTACAGCATGTGTGCAGCCACAGAAACTGTAAGAAAGCTCTACAGGTAAAGATGCAACAGCACCCTCTACTGGTGCAAAGACAACTAGCAGTGAACAAGTCAGGACATGCTCAGTCGCACTGAAATGCAGACCAGTCAGTGAGCAGACCGAGTGAAGCTGCATGGACTTTCTGTGTGTTTCCCTTATGATGTGTGCGTTCTTGAGGAACTGTAAATGGTTTCTGCTTGTAGTTATGGATGATTTGATCACAATTGCAGTTTGTGTTATTTGACATGGAAATATGTTGTGTGATTTTGAGTTAGCTTTCTTTCAAAGATGGCAGGAGTTTGGGAGGCATTTTCCCATTTATTCATATGGGGACATTTTCTGTCTCAGATATTGCTTCAGCATGTTTGCAGCCACAGAAACTGTAAGAAAACTCTACAGGTAAAGGTGCAACAGCAACCTCTACTGGTGCAAGTGAACAAGTCAGAACATGCTCAGTCACACTGAATTGCGGCAGACCAGTCAGTGAGCAGACCGTGTGAAGCTGCATGGACTTTCTGTGTGTTTCCCTAATGATGTGTGCGTTCTTGAGAAACTGTAAATGGTTTCTGCTTGTAGTTATGGATAATTTGATCACTATTGCAGTTTGTGTTATTTGACATGGAAATATGTTGTGTGATTTTGAGTTAGCTTTCTTTCAAAAATGGCAGGAGTTTGGGAGGCATTTTCCCATTCATTCATATGGGGACATTTTCTGTCTCTGCTATCGCTCAGACAATTGTACGAGTCCCTCCGATCCGAGTCCCAAGCGAGTAGCAAGTCATTTGGTCCAAGTCTCAAGCAAGTCTCAAGTTTTTCTGTTGTGGGCAAGTCAAGTCAAGTCGAGTCACAAGGTTATGTCAAGTCGAGTCGAGTCGAGTCACAAGGTTGTCAAGTCAAGTCACAATGTTGTCAAGTTGAGTCACAGGTTATATGTCAGGTTTATATCTTGAAGAGAGAAACTTTATCTTCCTAAAGTAAATGTCAAAAAATACCATGCAGATTCGTCTGCAACTCTGAAAGGATTTAACCAGCATAAAGCTTAAAAGCTATACATTTATCCATTACATGTTTGATCATTTAGACCTAGGTAGATGGCAAAGGCTAGGCTACATTCCATTAAAGAAATGGCATGTTTGACACAAAAACATGTTTATTTTGAACATACAATTGTGTGGTATTTACTGTGTAGCAGACATAACTGCATGCATGCACAGCACACACCATTAATGTACTGCCTACTACAGGCCTAATGTTTTTTTGTTTTTTTTTAAAAAGCACAAAATAATCTTGATGTGCATGCTTTGTTTTGTAGTATTTTACTATGTCATTTATCATCAGGCACAAATTTAGCTGCCTATAGTGCCTACTCCACGTGCATTTGTTTTGCTAGCATGGGGTCCTTTATCCATGTTCCAAAAGAATAACAGAGTGGAATAAATGCAACTATAGCTAGAGCATAAAACACCAGAGGAAAATTATAAAACAGCTAAGAATTAGTTTAACCCTTGTGTCGTCTTTATATTTCACCCCACACAGAGGGTTACAGTGACCCCCCCAGGACAATGGCAGGGGCAGGGCAGGTGTCTTATCATTATAGCGCCACCTAGGGACTATACACAGTATTGCAGTAGTAAATAGAACATTCTAGAAGGCAGAGGGTCAGATAGACCCCTCAGGACAATGCTAATGCGGCAGGGGCAGAGCAGGTGTCTTATCATTATAGCGCCACCTAGGGACTATACACAGTATTGTAGCAGTAATAGAATATAATTGTAGAGGGCAGAGGGTCAGATTAACCCCTCAGGACAATGCTAATGCGGCAGGGGCAGAGCTGATGTCTTATCATTATAGCGCCACCTAGGGACTATACACAGTATTGCAGTAGTAAATAGAATATTCTAGAAGGCAGAGGGTCAGATTAACCCCTCAGGACAATGCTAATGCGGCAGGGGCAGAGCTGATGTAAACAGAGGGTCACATAGACCCCCTAGGACAATGCTAATGCGGCAGGGGCAGGGCAGGTGTCTTATCATTATAGCGCTACCTAGGGACTATACACAGTATTGCAGCAGTAATAGAATATGATTGTAGAAGGCAGAGGGTCTCATAGACCCCCGAGGACAACGCTAATGTGGCAGGGCAGATGTCTTGTCATTATAGCGCCACCTAGGGACTATACACAGTATTGCAGCAGTAAATCTAATATGATTGTAGAAGGCAGAGGGTCTCATAGACCCCCGAGGACAACGCTAATGTGGCAGGGCAGGTGTCTTGTCATTATAGCGCCACCTAGGGACTATACACAGTATTGCAGCAGTAAATCTAATATGATTGTAGAAGGCAGAGGGTCACATAGACCCCCTAGGACAATGCTAATGTGGCAGGGGCAGGGCATGTGTCTTATCATTGTAGCACCACCTAGGGACTATACACAGTATTGCAGCAGTAAATAGAATATGATTGTAGAGGGCATAGGGTCAGATTGACCCTCCAGGACAATGCTAATGCGGCAGGGCTGGTGTCTTATCATTGTAGTGCCGTCTAGAGGCTAATGTGGCAGGGCAGGTGTCTTGTCATTATAGCGCCACCTAGGGACTATACACAGTATTGCAGCAGTAAATCTAATATGATTGTAGAAGGCAGAGGGTCAGATAGACCGCCCAGGACAACGCTACTGTGGCAGGGCAGGTGTCTTGTCATTATAGTGCCACCTAGGGACTATACACAGTATTGCAGCAGTAAATCTAATATGATTGTAGAAGGCAGAGGGTCACATAGACCCCCTAGGACAATGCTAATGTGGCAGGGGCAGGGCAGGTGTCTTATCATTATAGCGCCACCTAGGGACTATACACAGTATTGCAGCAGTAAACATAATATGATTGTACAGAGCATAGGGTCACATTGACCCCCTGGGACAATGCTAATGCGGCAGGGGCAGAGCTGGTGTAAACAGAGGGTCAGATTAACCCCCTCAAGACAATGCTAATGTGGCAGGGGCAGAGCTGGTGTAAACAGAGGGTCAGATTAACCCCCCAAGACAATGCTAATGCCGCAGGGGCAGAGCTGGTGTAAACAGAGGGTCAGATTAACCCCCCAAGACAATGCTAATGCCACAGGGGCAGAGCTGGTGTCCACAGAGGGTCAGATTGACCCCTCAGGACAATGCTAATGCGGTAGGGGCAGAGCTGGTGTAAACAGAGGGTCAGATTAACCCCTCAGGACAATGCTAATGCGGCAGGGGCAGAGCTGGTGTAAGCAGAGGGTCAGATTAACCCCCCAAGACAATGCTAATGTGGCAGGGGCAGAGCTGGTGTAAACAGAGGGTCAGATTAACCCCCCAAGACAATGCTAATGCGCAGGGGCAGAGCTGGTGTCCACAGAGGGTCAGATTAACCCCCGAGGACAATGGCAATGTGGCAGGGCTGGTGTCTTATCATTGTAGCGCTGTCTAGGGACTGTACACAGTATTGCAGTCAGTCAGTCAGTCAGTCAGTCAGCCAGTCAGACACGTCTCTTTCTAGCTTCTACACCACTAATCTCAGCTCCGCAATTGAAATGCGCACAGGTCGGACAGTATGGCAGCGTACACCCTTTGCATATAAATGTCTTACAACCAAAGCATACAGTCTGTGTTTTACGGTCCTTCTTTGGTGGGCATATCTGACACCTCTTCCTCTTGTTATGTATTCCAGGCGGGCTGACAGCTGATGAGGTGGTGGTGGTGGTGGTGGTCGTCATCATGGGCTGCTGCTGCTGCTGCTGCTGCTGCTGCTGCTGCTGCTGCTCTTCTTGTTGTTGTTCTTTTTCTTGTTGTTCTTTTTCTTCTTCTTCTGCAGCCTCCTCATCATCATCAGCATCCTCCTCAGGCCGATCACGACATTTAGCACTACTTCTCTGAACAGCTCTCACGACCGAGGCAGACGCTGCTGTGCGAGGTAGACGCTCCCTTCTTTGGATGAGTGGAGTCACCAGGGCCTTTCCCAGTTGTTCCAGGAACAGCCTCCTTTTGTTTCGTTTACCCGACAGCCAGCCAGGGTTGATCTCTCGCCATAACACAAAGGCGTTGTACGAAGAAACATCGATGATGTTGTGAAAGATGACCAAGGGCCAGCGAGCAGTCATTCTTCTACAGCTGTAAGTTCCGATCACCTTATCCAAGTTGTCCACACCTCCTTTGTTGCTGTTGTAGTCCAGAACGATGGCCGGTTTCCTGTCTTTGCGATGGCCGACGGCTGAGGACCATTTGATAGCATTGTTCTTGGACATGTATGTTTCTTCTTCTTCTTCTTCTTCTTCTTCTTCGTTTTCTTCTTCTTCTTCTACTTCTTCTTCTTCTTCAGCCTCAGCCTCAGCCTCTTCTCCTGCGCCACAACCGTCGTCCTCGTGTTCCTCCGCCACGTCCGATTCTTCAGACACGTCCTCTTCAGAATCAGAGTAGTGTCCCCTGGCGTTTGAGGAAATCTCATCTAACACCTGTTTTGCCGTGAAACCCGCAGTCACGGGCGGATGACATCGCGTCAGGCGAACAGAACAGTACCGGTTGGATAATGTCGCGTCAGTTGGACTTGACACTACTGGTTGGATAAAATCGTGTCGGTTGGACACATCAGTACTGGTTGGATGACATCGCGTCAGTCGGACAGAACAGTACCGGTTGGGTAACATCGTGTCAGTTGGACAGAACAGTACCGGTTGTCTAAGACCATTAAGACATCAAGACATCAAGTCTTGGGTTTGTTTGCATGTCCACCCTAAGCCCCAACCCCAGCAAATGTGTACATGTGTATATAAATGTAAGTAGACTGCAGAACAGCAGCTCCATTTATTCACAACCCCTTCTTTCTGTGTACCAAGTCTGTGTACTGCACCAAAGTCTGTGACCATGGCGAGCCCTGTCAATGCCAACGCGGTGGATAAAGTGTTAGAAGAAATGCTGAAGGCGGAAGCGGACAACGCTCGGAGCCCGGGCTCAATCCAGTGGACTTCGCGCATCCAGATGTTGCAGGACTGTAAGCACGACATAGCAGAGAAACACTACAATATTAGACGCTATCTGGATGTTATCCTGACAGATTCAGAGTCAGACACTGAGCTCCGCAAGTCTTATTACGCTAAGGCCAATCCAGTTAAGCTGATGTACAAAGTCATCGATCGCTGCCTCGAGAGCGAGGAAAGTGCAATGAAAGTCCTACGGGCCGTTTTTCAGTTGAATTGGCACTTGTATTTAGACCTGCTAGAATCCGGACCCAGGGGGAAGTTTGGTGAGCATGTGCTATACTGAGCAAAAATGAATCAAGGCCTGGAATACGATCACCACACGTTGCTGTTCAACTCTAGTAATGACTTTTGCGTGTTTGTTTGTTTGTATTGTTTGTTTGCAGTCAGGAGATATCCTCCCGTTGTGGAATTGATGGAGAAGGTGCGTTCTGCGCTTGGCGAGAAGGTCGGGCATCTCAAAAAGGTGACGGCGACACCCTTTTACAAGAACAAGATCCTTCATGTCAACTGCGCCCTGGACGTACTGATGCAATTCAATCAGCTGCTTCCAGAGGAATATGCTCAGGTTAAACAAAGACAACACCGCAGCTATGACTGGGATACTGCAGGAACTGTGCAGCGACACTACCATCCCTCAAGCCAACCGGGAGTTCATCTCATTGGTGGTGGCCTCCTTTAACATGCACGCTTTTGACCTTCCAGGGATGTCTATGAAAGATGTGCTAGTGTTTGTAAAGTAAAAAAAAAAAAATCTTACTGTACCAATCTACATGTCATGTTGTCTATGTTGTGTTACAAATGAAATAAAACTATATTGACCTGAAGAAAACAACTTGACCGATTGGAGGATAACATTGTGTAAGAAATCCAGATCCATCTCCATTTTCACATAACAGCACAAGGTTGCCAAAAAAAAACCCCACCAAACATGTCAGATGACATTTAGACTCATCTCCGTGTTCGCGTAACAGCGCAGGCATGCCAGTGCAAACAGTATACAGCACAGGTTGGATGACATTGTGTCAGTTGGACCAAATAGTGTCAGTCGGATGACATTGTGTCAGAAATCCAGATCCATCTCCGTTTTCACATAACAGCACAAGGTTGCCAATGCAAACAGTATACAGCACAGGTTGGATGACATTGTGTCAGTTGGACCAAATAGTGTCAGTCGGATGACACTGTGTCAGAAATCCAGATCCATCTCCGTTTTCACATAACAGCACAAGGTTGCCAATGTGAACGGCGCAGCACAGGTTGGATGACATCACCTCAGTTGGACAGTATAATGCCGGTCGGATAACCTCGCGTCAGTTGGACCAAATAGTGTCAGTTGGATGACATTGTGTCAGTTGGACAGTATAAAAGCTGGTCAGATCCAGTGTTGATCACTTGATGCCGAAAAGGCATTTGATATGGCTGAGTGGGGTTATCTTTTTCATACACTTGGCAGGTTTGGTTTTGGCCCTAACTTCATTCACCTTATCAAGCTCATTTACACTGATCCAGCTGCCTCAGTTTATTCCAACAGTATCTCATCTGAGTACTTTCCTCTTCATAGAGGGACGAAACAAGGGGATCCATTGAGTCCATTGCTTTTCGTTTTAGCTATAGAGCCACTTGCCATAGTCCTTAGATGCAACAATAGTATAAACAATAGCAACTATAGGCTCGGCCTAAGTGTTTGCCACCTGGATTACTTAATATTAGCTAACATGCCACAAAGCAAGACAGAGTTATTTACAGACAAAATTCTACATTATTAACTAGCTAAATAACTTTTTCATACCTCCACTCTGTTTGCTGCCTGCAGCAGCAGTGATGGCAGCTTCATATTAGCATGTACCTGTCTACTTTCCCGGGCGGCCGGGACTAGTGGGTTTGGTCAAATGGCTGTGATTGGTTTGATGGCTGTCAATCACTCTAACTTGACCAATGGGTTTTCATGTATGGGGGAGATTTCAGTAATATGGTCGCTGGAGTAGATTATGACCATTCTAGACAATTTTGATGGAAGCTGACTGTAACCGTGTCAAGCTGCATAGAGCAGATGAGCCAGACAGGAAGTCAGACAATTGAACAACATAGTGCATCCAGTTAATTTTTCAGGATCTACAACTCAACAATGTAGATAGGTGGCCTACTCAGCCAGAGTAGAAGCACAAAAATCAAGGAAAACTTACGTAATAAACACAATCTGAGCAAGTCAACAGCATCAGGCAAACTTCTGAAACACTCCCAGTGGGATTGAAGTTGTGCGAGGATGTAGTAAAGCAGGGTTGCACGCACCAGGTAACAGAGACGTGCCCAGTGGAATCAAGGGTTCAGTCTGTCTGAACAAAACTAGCAATTTCCATTCCTGCTGAAAAAATGTATATATTGTTAGCAGAGATTTGAGTTTAATAATAGCTGGCTCCACCTTTCACATCTATTTACTGCAGCAACAGCAGATGATCAGCCAGTCTTACCACTGACCACCTGTGCTAAGAAGGAGCTAAACCCACCAGCGCTGTAAAAAAATAATCAGCTTGCCACAGCGCCTGTATGGCAGGATGTCAGAGGCCAACTGAGCCGACAATTAAGGCCAAAGGCTTACATGTGTTCATGAGAGCCAAAGAGCCTCAATAAAATCTCAGAAAATGGAGGGTGAAAACTAAAAGTGAATCTGTTATCTTTAAGGTTTGAGCCATAGACCCCTTTTAAGGGTTGTATGAGCTTGTAAACAGCTGGGAAGTGATTTAAGGCGAATGGAAACAGTTTTGATAAAGACGACACATTGGTCATATTTACTAATATTCTGGCCATGGGCAAATAGTAGGGGTGGGTAAAAATATCGATTCATCAGTGCATTGCAATATATTTTTTCCCAATTCAATATTGATTCATAAAATCCTCTGAATCGATTCCGGCAAGCAGCGGCCTCGACCACCCCGCTGTCCCTCGCCGGACCTCGCTCGGTCCCCGCCTCCAGCGACGGGAAGCACCTCGCCCGCTACCTCGCATGAGGGTTGGAGGGTGATACGGAGGCGGGTAGTCGATGTCTGACACACCGCTCTTTCGGAGACTGTAAACTCCCGGCACAGCCGGTCTCACCCTGGCCGCTGCACCGTGCGCCCGCAGGTACACTATCCTCCGGGGAGAGAGGGGGGTTCAGTGTCAACGTTTTACCCCCTCATGTCTAGCCAGAGGGCAGAGGGACCGCGGTCATGTCTATGTTTATGTCAGACAAAAATGTACCATGCAGTCCCAGAAACAATGGCACTTTCTCAGCTTAACTATGGTTGCACTATTTTATAACTAAACACATCGTGTGCCTTTGTTTACATTTCAATTCGAACAAGAACTTCCTAGAGGAAAGATTTATAATTTAAGATGACTTTTTTTAATTAAAAAATTATCAACAGGTACTCTAATGAATTATTTGTTTATTACTACTTATTACTGCATCGATATCGAAGCATTTAAATCAATATTGAATCGAATCGATATTGAATCGAATTGCAAGCTAAAGAATCGAAATCGAATCGAATCGTGAGGTTCTTAAAGCAACACCATGGAGTTTTTCGACCTTCATAATATATTCCCAAGACCCTTGTGATGGTACATCGACTTACAATAGGTTGAATGACACGTCTGCTGCAGCCTGATGGGGTCTGTATCGCTTTTACTGGCACTACGGAACTTTGGGTTTCGGGGTGGAAACCCCATAAACTACAACTGAACTGCTTTACAGCACCCCCTCTTCGTCATTTTCGGACGAGGACGAGCCAGAACCCTCAGAGCCCAACTACTAGCGTTTGTTTGCCGGATGGTATAGCGTATATCTGTTGCTGTCATGGCCGAAGCAGCAACGAAACCGAAGAAGGCAAAGGTTTTGTCAGAGGAGACTAGGAAGAGAAAAAGGGAGAGTGACAAAAACAGAGGCAGGACGAGGATCAATATTGGTGCAGCGTTCACACGCTGGCATGAGCTAAAGGAGGAGGAGGGCTTCCCGACAGATGCTAGCTTAGCCCTCATGCTGATGGATCAGTAAGTACATTGCCTGCATACGTCTGCCTGGCTATGTTACGGAAGCTATCTGGTCCTCCATTTATCTTCATGAGTCAAGTAATGCTAGTAGGGGAGGACCGAATTTTCAATCTGGCATCTACCATACGCTAACATGCTAGTTGTCTAATGGTTAGCATGCTAGCGCAAGCTAGCATTCTCGTTCTGATTTGATCATTGCAATCGATGACATGGAAATCACTCATGTTTGAGCTGAACTGTTTAGTCTACGAAACATGTAGAAAGTATGAAAGGAGGAAGGTTAGCAGTATTATCATTGTGTTCATAGCTTCTGAGGTGATTGTGTTGTTTCAGATGATTGTTAGCTAACTAGCCTAATGACTGCAGGCTGATGTTTTTGTTTTGTTTTTTTCCGGTGAAAGTGTCTTGCCTCAGGCTATAATGCCAATTGATTTTTCAACTTTGCAGATTCATAGCTTGTAGGTAGCTTGATATTATTATATAGACAATATAGGCTATGGCGTGCTACCTGCTACAAACAACATTGCAATGAATTAGCATGTCCATTCTGTAAAACAATAGTCTGTATTAGGCTAGGCTACTAATGATGCTTGCTTGTAAACGTGAGCTATGCAATCTTTTGGCGTTTGAAAAAAAAATCATAAATATTCATAAGACATGCTGATATATGTTACGCAACTGTACCTGGGATGAAGACATTCTACACGTTACGCAGGCAGTCTGCTCAGTCCTGAGTCCCTCTGCAGAGTTCGGGGGTATGTTGACTTGACAACAAATGCACGTGTATCCCCTGGTGAAAGCGCAACAGATTTTACAACAGTAGTAGAAGACAATACTGTTTCCCGGCTGTAGGGGGACCCCAAGAGCAAGACTTCCATGGTGTTGCTTTAACAATACCCAGTCCTAGCAAATAGGATCCAATCACAAACTTTGTGTTTAGTTTTGTGTGTGATGTTGAGCTTTCTTTGCATGCAGTTATTGTTCATGTTGCACATATACATTATATTCATCATGTGAAACCAGCCATGACAAAGAAGACAGGACTGTGACATCTGTAGATCAGCACACATTGATGGACCAACATGATGACACTCATTTGGTACATGTTGCTGCAAATCTTTCACTGCAATTTCGGTACATATTAATGAGATTTTGTCACTAAGCATTTTTTTTCTAGAATTATAGCTTCTGAACCAGATAGTATGAGTGTTTTTTTTTTAGGAAAATCAAGTCTTATATATTTTTATCTACCGGTATGTTTAAAGACATCGCCCAGGTCAACATGCTCTGTTAAATTAATGCTTCATTGGTACTCACTACAGCCATTAATAAACAAATCTGATATGTGATAAAATATGTAAACTACATATTGTATATATAGTATATGTATGTCTTACACAGCATGTTTTACATATGCTTGAAGATGTGATGAACATATTGGTCACCATTTACTAAGATTGCTGTTGTTTTTACTAAACCCATTTGCATTTTTTTAAACTTTGTCAATATAGGAGCTAAAAGAAAAATCCCAAGTATTAAAAATGTGTCTGTCCTGGTTAAAAAATCTGATCCAGTTGAATTTGGCATTGAATAGCCTATCTTTCTATTTTGCTAATGAGAAAAGAATTCAAACTCACTATGAAAATACACATCAAAATAAGTGACACTTTAAACCTCCATATTGGGCTAACAGATTAGACCTTTTGTGATACTTTTGATGTCAAGCAAAAAATAGACTCTACCTATATAACACTTTGCTAGTCTTAGTGACTGCTCCAAACCATTTTACAACACAAGTCAGAATTAATCCATTCACATATATACATAATACACTGGTGGCAGAGGCTACCGTGCAAGGCTCCACCTGTACATTTTGGTTTGCATTTGGATTTAACAAGTGAGATACAACTTTTGATGTACAATAAAGTGTAAAGAGACATGGGCTGCATGCTTGTAAGCAAAATGTGTGCCTGATCTGCCTTGTGTTTATTTAAGGGGATTAAGGCCTAGTCCACACATACATAGGTATTTTTACAAACTCATTATTTTTCTCCTCCAGTTTCAATAAAATTCCCGTCCACACTAACAGTATGAAAATGCAAATGCAGGCTGTCAAACGCACACCAAAACAACAGGTGGCGATATAACCTCTACCGTAAGGCCACGTTGGCCAATCAAACGCACACCAAAGCAACAGGTGGCGATATAACCTCTACCGTAAGGCCACCTTGGCCAATCATTAGCCAAGCCAAAAAAAACAGACCTCCTGTCTACGCACTGATGCTGAAAATGGCACTTCTTAATATCTTCACCTGGCAGGAGTTTTCCAAAAGCTCTGTTTTTGGTGAATTGAAGCACCATTTGTGTGCGTATGGAAGGCGAAAAGGCACAGAAAAAGCTTTGTTTTAAGAAATACCTTTGTACTTGTACTAAGGATGCAGAGGACTGATTTTGGAGCCATCATCTTTTGGCCATTAGGTGAACTGCGATTTAAGGCACATTCACATTGGTTTTAGGGCTGCAACTAACAACTAATTTGATAATCGATTAATCTGCCGATTATTATTTCGATTAATCGATTATTAATCGGATAAAAAGACAAAAACTGCATTTCTATCCTTTTCAGTATTTTATTCAAAAAACAGCATACTTGCCAAATAAAACAAAGCAAACAACAAAAACATTTAAAGTGTTCCATTTAAAAAGAAACCAAATGAATTAGAACAAAAACATGAAATAAATAATAATAATAATAATAATAATAATAATAATAATAATAATAAATACATAAATAAATAAAATGTATAAAGTGCACTTCAGTTTGTAGCTGAACAGTTTTTAACAGTTAAAGAAAAGCACAATATATATTAGGTTGACAAATTTCACATAAGCCTTTCCATTTGTTCTCAAAACAAAAACCTGTTCAAGTCTTGAGTTTCAAAAAGGGGGGTGATTTAGCTGAAGAACAGTTTAAATAACAAATAAAAACATATAACATGAACCAAGTGTTTAACAGGCTTTGCTAAATGGCTCTTCAACAACAGGCCATGGAGGTAGAACAAATGAAAGAATGGTTCTGCAGGAACACCCTCACTCTCACTGACTTACAAGAAACTGTGCATTGCAATGCAAAAATGTTAGCATGTCCACATGCTCTGGGCTAAGGCTGGCTCTCTTCTTGGAAGCGATGTTGCCTGCTGCAGAGAAGAGGCGCTCAGATTGTGTTGAGGTGCCAGGAATGCATAAGTAGCACTTTGCTAACATGGCCAAGGTGGGATATCTATTCTCATTAGCCTTCCACCAATGTAATGGATTTTCTTCCTTGGGAAGGGGCTTCTCTCCAAAGTATGTGAGGACCTCGTTCCTCACTTGGCTATTGAGATCCTCACCTTCCCCATCTCTGTGCTCTTCTTCACTGCTGGTTTCAGAATCAAGGAGTGAGTCAAGTAAAGAAACAGGAGTTGTAGGTGCAGGAGCAGCTACAGTAATGGTGGAGGTGACACTGGTTTGCTCATGGACACCATCACTCTGCTGCTGCTGATCCCTTCTCACTTCGAATGCCTGTGTTTGCACTTTGGTTTGCACCTTAAAGACCTGCTCAGGTGTCAGAAACTTCAGTTTTCTGAATCTCGGGTCCAGGGCGGAGGAGAGGATCACTGTGTTCGGTGCTGTGTCAGCGAAAGTAGTCTCATTCTTCCATCGCTGTTGAAGCTGCTCTGTAGCAGTGACTTGGAAAGCCTGCACTGCTGCTGACTCGAAGACAACACTCTGGGTGGACTTCACTAGCCCCTTCACAAGTGGAGGTACTGCAGAGATTGTTGTGTATTTCTCCCCACTCATAAACACAGTGGCACATTCAAAGGGTTTAAGGGCTGTGGAAAGCTCTTCAAGCAGGTTCCACTGGTCGGCTTTTAAGTCAAGGTACCGTTTGCCTCTCTGTGTAACAGTTGAGTCGGACAGCGTGGCAGTTACAGGCCACCTTTGCTCAAGCAGTCGGCTAACCATATAAAATGTGCTGTTCCATCTAGTGCTTACATCCTGAACAAGCTTGTGCTGAGGTGTTCCCATTTGTTGCTGTTTTTGTCTCAGTTTGTTGCAGGCTAGCTCACTTTTTCTAAAGTGTTCCACGAGACATCTTGCAGCCCCAACTGCTTTTTCGATGCTTGAGTGCTTCAGTGAAGAATTGATCACCAGCTGCAAGGTGTGGCCAGTGCAGCGGACTGAGGACCACCCATGCTTCTCCTGTAGTACTTTTGCTGCAGCCACAATATTGGCACCATTATCATGTACAATAGCAATAATTTTGCTTGGGGGAATTTCAAACCTGGCTACTACCTCTTCCAACCATTCTGCAATGTTGGATGCCGTATGTCTTTCCTCTAGTGGCATGGTTGTAAGGCAGATTGACTTCATGTTCCATTCGTTTCCAATGTAATGGCATGTAATGCCAAGGTAGGCTTCCGTGGCTACACTTGTCCACGCATCAGTGGTGAGAGCAATTTTGCTCTGGGTGGCTTTTATGTCACTCTTCACTGCTTGGAATGTCTGCTCGTACTTCCTCTCCATCAGTTTGGTAAAATGGGTCCTTGAGGGAAGAGTGTAACCGGGGTTGAGGACGTGAATCATTTGTCTGAATCCGGCATCCTCCACCATTGATAGTGGCCTCATGTCAGTTATCAACATATTCAGGATACCATCAGTCAATACAGCTGCTTGCTGTGGTGTGCAGACCTTCCTTTGAAGAAAGTCGCTAATGTTGGGTTGTTTCATTCTGAAATGAGAGAAAGCATATAATTAATGTACATAGTAGCACCATTTACATGTAGGCAAATAAAGACAATGCCACCACATAAAAAACTAAATTAAATAAATGGACATTAGGGATGCAGCATACACCAAAAATAAAACGGAAATGTTACACACACACACACACACACACACACACACACACACACACACACATATACATATATATCACTTTAGACTGCCTCTGAATAATAGCATGAAATATCCCATCAACTCCATAACATTAACAAATAGCTTTATTGGTGGCCCAGGTACATTGATCCATTATGAAA
This sequence comes from Diplodus puntazzo, assembly GCA_963678695.2. NCBI lineage: Eukaryota > Metazoa > Chordata > Actinopteri > Spariformes > Sparidae > Diplodus > Diplodus puntazzo. The sequence continues at coordinate 579,097 of OZ023168.1, read as the reverse complement.
CGAAACGGAGATATTTCTGTCCATTACGTTTTTTTCAAAGTTAGTAACCGTGCATTTTCTCCATCAAAACAGAGTCAAATCTGCCGGATACCGACGCATTATGAGCCCCGAGTTGCAACAAAAGGATACTCAAACAAAAGAGCTGGCGTGCTGAACTCATGTATGGGTATTGCGACCCAAAACAACACAACAAACGAAGTCGTCGCACTCTCCAAAAAGTTTGTGACACTTATTAAATTAATACACAGCAGTTGCTGTTGCGCTTCGTTAAACAATCGGATTACTCCTCGTTAACAAAAGCTTAAAAACACACGTACACGGACAAGATGGATCAATGTACCCGGGCTATGGATTTATAAAGTTACGTACCGTGAGTTCCCTTCATCCACCATGGCTCCAACATGTTTCCTCTTCAGGTGCTCCCGCAGCGACGTTGTACTCCCGTGCCATGCGAGGTCAACGCCGCACATTTTGCAGCTAACTGCCTTATTTGAAGGTTTTAAAGTGAAGTGTTCCCACACTTTAGAGGATTTAGGTCTTACACTTTTCTCCGTGGTAGCCTCCACACGTTTCTCCACTGCGCTTGTATCCGTAGAGCTTCCCTCCGCCATTTTTCAAATGTTTACTCCTGGCAAGGTAGACGTCGTCACGTGAGCTGCACACGGTACAGCATTGGCTGGCACCACCTGAGGCGCTGCCGTAGCGCATGCTGCGCATGCGCATAACATAGACCCAACGAATCGATGACTAAATTAATCGCCAACTATTTTTATTATCGATTTTAATCGATTAAATCGATTAATTGTTGCAGCCATAATTGGTTTCATCACTCGCATGTGTTGAATAATGGTAAATAGTTGGTCTGTACTGTTGTATTAATAAAGACTCATGTCACTCCATTTGTTATGCACACTTCTGCACACTGCTACAGCAAAGTGTTCTTTTGACCTCTCTCAACTCGGCCCCTCAGTAGTGTGGCTAAGTTTGTGTTTTTCTTTAATTGAACAGTAAACTTTAAGCTACAGAGTCTCACATCAACTATCCTATGTCAATGAGTACTCCCCCAATTTAACTTTAAACTTCTAAAACCTTGCTGGAACAGCAGTGGAGAGGTAAAAATAACGATGCAACAGAATTAGATATTTTCTTAGTCGGAGAGGGTTTTCATGCCTTTCAAGTCTGCATAGTAATGTATTTATAGGTGAAGCACTGGCTGAAGGACCGTTTTACTGGCACCGGTAAAGTGTTTTTTCACTCCCAACACCCACTGGCCTCTGTTAACTCCTGTATGCAGTTTTCCCTCGAGCATTCCGGGAAGCTTAGGGCTTTGTTCTGCATGGCAGGCCACTTACTCTAAGTCCACCAGTATCCCTGAAAACTCTGACTTTGTGAGAAAGTCACTTGAATGACAATACTTAAACTACCTGGAATCTGAAAAGAGTATGATAAGAAATGGCTGACGCAGGGTTTCCGACAGCACAGAGGCTTTAGGATGAGTCCAGGGCGGGGGAACACAAGGTGGACTGTGTGTAATTATATGTTGTGCACTTTAGTCAAGCACAGAGATGGAAAATTGTCTGAGTCAGCCCATGTAGAC